>CM042157.1:11176444-11188944 GCA_023376005.1 Doryteuthis pealeii
TGAATATGATGATGATGATGATGATGATGATGATGATGGTGGTCAATTAAGTTAATGAATATAGTGATGATGATAATGGTGGTGGTTGATTAAATTTAAATATAGTGATGATGATAATGATTGATAAAGTTAAATTATATAGCAATGATGATGATAGTTAATAAAGTTAATGAATATAGTGATGATGATGGTGGTCAATGAAATTAATGAAGATGATGATGATGATGATGGTTAATAAAGTTAATGAATATAGCAATAATGATGATGGTTAATAAAATTAATGAATATAGTGATGATGATGGTGGTCAATGAAATTAATGAATATGATGATGATGATGATGGTTAATAAAGTTAATGAATATAGCAATGATGATGATGATGGTTGATAAAATTAATGAATATAGCAATGATGATGGTGGTCAATGAAATTAATGAAATATGATGATGATGATGGTTGATTAAGTTAATGAATATAGCAATGATGATGTTGGTTCATAAAATTGATGATGATACATAAATTTCCAGACAGCAGAAAGTATGGGCATCTTATTATCTAAACATAACTTTGTATTTTTACTTTATTTTTTATCCTATAAATGAATGTAAATAGAAGGAAAAATCCATAAAATCTATGCTTTTTTAATAACATTGGTGGTTATTTAATATTTTGTTCATCTGCAAAAACTGAACTAAGTATATCCTTCAGAATCAACCCTTCTCTCTCTCGCACATCAAAACAACATGCCATCTGCGTTGATGGAGGAAATGAAGGAAGAAGGTTCACACGTGTTCATTTACATAAGCATGGCAGTTGATAGGCACTGAGAGTTATTCATATGTAATTGGAATTAAAACAGATAATGCCTTCCAAAAAGATTTACTCCAAATGCCCGCTTAGAAAATTCCAGGTATAAAAATTCAACACTTAATTGTGTTGTCTTTAGATAAGACATAGCCCAAAACTGATTAGCACATGCCTGGTCTCTGGAGATTCCATCTACAGAGCAGTATCTCCCCATTACCTGCTTGAACAGCCTGGTATAATTAACTTGGAAATACTGAAATACAGAACCCAGGCAAAGTGCTAGGGATTCATAATTTGATTCTAAGATGGAAACGTGGTGTAATAATTATCATCGTCAAAAAATCTACACAGCAAGACAAGTTCAAATTCTGGATGAGGCTGTTTGCATTTCACATAGCCTAATTATGCATCCAGCTATTCTCCCCCAGGATGTTGTAAAAAATGAATGTTTATTGTGGGTAGTGATGTTGAAATTATAACGTTTCAGTCTGTTAGACCTTCTTCAGGAAATTGGATTGAGTTCTTGCTTTAAAGGTGAGCGTTTTCATACTGGTGAAGTAGGAGGTCATGAATAGGGGAGGGGTGGTCAATTGTTTGTGTTAGCAGGAATTGGTAGTGGGAATTCTATTTTTTCCCCCAGATGGGGTGTGTAGTAGTAAGGTTCTGATAATGATGCCACAGGTGTTAGGTGTTGAGAAGGTCGTAGGTGGGTCATATAAATCAAATCTTCATAATTTTTGTACAAAAAGCAAAAACTGGTGATATCTAATGTATATTTACTTTGTTGTTAATCGTTTTATTTTTGTAGTTTAATCCGGACCTGCATACATACACACCAACTGCCCTTTATATATGTATAGATGTACTAAGAAACTCGTTTTTAATTTACTATTAAACTGAAATTATTTATCTTAATTATTTCTTAACGAACTAATTATGGAAAATTATAGCTGTATTTCTTTGATAATTAAACTTTTTAAGAAAAAAATTTTTTTGTTAAAAAATGAAAATTATTTCATATTAAAATCATTTTGGTTTGGTTTCTTTTACAGGTATTGTTCCTTTAACGTTTAACAGTTGAAAAAAAAAAATTTTTTGAAACCATCATTTTTTTTATATGATCCCAAATATAACATTCGACTAAATTTTCGAACAATTTGATATAATGATTTTTGGATAAAAATCTAATTTTTTGCAACAAAAATTGACACTTTCGTAGCTCAAATATAAAACCTTTAGATCACAGAGTCATAAGATTTTTAAGAAACATTCTTCTTTAGTTTAGCTATTATTACGACCATCCCCCCACCCAACCTGGCAAAAAATAAAAATGCCATGTAACTTCTGAAGTATTGTAGCTAGATTTAAAAGAAAATTAATAACACTTCCAGACAAAAATAAAAATGTTATAACCAGTATCTTTTTGCTTACTACTATATTTGTATAGGGCATTTAATAGTGCAATAATGGTTAGCAAGCTAGTCTTGTAGACCCATTACAACTGGATAGCGAGTTCAATCCTAACTAGATACCCCATACTTCTGACTGTGTCCCATCCAACCCATGGTGAACAGGTTGAGTAACTACCAGCTTCTATGTCTGTATGTTGGCAATAAAAACGAGATAAATTCAATTCAGGTGTCTTTCCTTATAGAGAAAAGTTCTGGGGGGTTGTACAAATAGAAATAAATAAATAAATCACCTCAGCTTCAGGGGACCTTCCCCACCAGGTAGCACCTGCTTCTTAGTTTAAATGAGTAAGGGCTGGGTTTATTGCCCGGTGCTTCAAAAGGGGGATGCAGATAAAGCTGGGCTATTTTTGGCACTGCTCCACCCACTGGGAAGGTTGCTTCCTGTAGAGTAGGGTCCTCACATTAAATCAACCTTGTGTCACATCCCAAGAGGAGTTGGATAAATATATTTCTTTCCTCTCAAGATGTTCCGGTGATTGCACAGACCTTCCGCATTTCATACAGTGTAAATTTATAAATTTATCAACAGTAATATGTATGAGTAACTGATTTTACTAAAAATTCTATAGTGGTTTGGTTTCTTTGTTAATGGCATATCAACCTTCATGGGTTATTTCATGCTAAAGCCATATCTGTAGAACAACAGTAGCAGAGATGCGTCCTGCATCCCTGATATACAAAAATCTAAAAGGACATAGTAAAATTGGATCTATGTGTTCCAGTGTTTTTTGTTTTTCTTCCCTCAGCATTTCAAGCTAACTGTAAATACATTTCAATAATTTCTTAGAAATGAATTACGCAGAATATGTTACAAGGAAGGTGTTAGATGGCTTTTGTTGGGACCCATAAATTTTCCCTGGGTACTCATTCAAAGCAAAAATATGCGTCCCAGGATGCACTAAATCAAAAAGCTATCAGCATCACTGCAACAGTGATACTATTTAACCCACAGCTGGAGGATGAGGGGATCATACCTTTCCCAAGAGTATTAGTCTGAAAGTGAACAAATAGCATGACTGGAATTTGAATGTGGTTACTACAGAAGATTTTCAAGGCAAGTTGGCTCTTCACATACAGAATAATAAAACAATTCATTTTCCCTACTCAAATTATTCCAATTTAGCCTTGTTTCTATTAAGATTAACTTAGTAAATAAATAATAATAATAATACTTTTCATCGTGACCACCAAATAAGATGGGATTAAAAGCAAACCCTATGAACACACACCAACAAATAATCAGCTACCTTTTAAACCGAAATCATTAAACTCCTTGTAACCCTATAGACTTCCCAAAGGAAACTACTTTGAAGTAGAAAAAGTTCATTTGTTATGAAGTGGATAATACATTTTTTTTTTACAGAACTACTTAAATCTTTAGCTTTGGTACCACAACCAGTCTAGTAGAAATGAAACTCAGAATTCAAACCAGCTTAAAAAGAACTGACCTCATGTATTCTGTTCATGGTGGATAGATTGGGTAAATGCATGCTGTTGTTTTGTATTAATGATTATCAATGTATATTATTTTGGATAATAATTTTCTAATTATTATACATTGATTAACTCTAACAAGTGATCTCATCTTAGTTGTTATAGTCACAGTGTTTTGGCCATTGTACTATCCAGCCTCAATCAGATGTCTCTTGTAGTCCGTAAACCCACTGGGAATTTCAAACCCTTTGTTCAATCTATAATAACTGATTACTTCTATTCTGTAGTTCTTCATGCTAACAGGTCATTATGGATCAATTAAATCTGCCTATTTAATTTGTCCTTGAGATATCATGTATCTCTCTCTCTTTTCCAATGAATCAGAATATGGGATTTGTTGCACTATCTGCTTCTAGGATTGAACTCATGGTTTCCAGGTTACTAGATATATTTTTTAACCAATGGTTTTATCTAATTATTTTTTTCTGTTTTCCTTCCCATTTTTTTTTCTGTTTTCCTTCCCATTTTTTCTTTCTGTTTTCCTTCCCATTTTTTTAACCAATGGTTTTATCTAATTATTTCTTTCTGTTTTCCTTCCCATTTTTTTAACCAATGGTTTTATCTAATTATTTTTTTTTTTTTCCTTCCCATTTTTTTTAACCAATGGTTTTATCTAATTACAATAAAGATTATTTTGTTTGACTTAGTATTATTTAGAAATGGATTTAAAAGCAATGTTAAAAAAAAACTCTTAAAATAACCAATTAGTTAGATATGAAT
Source organism: Doryteuthis pealeii (assembly GCA_023376005.1). Lineage (NCBI taxonomy): Eukaryota > Metazoa > Mollusca > Cephalopoda > Myopsida > Loliginidae > Doryteuthis > Doryteuthis pealeii. The sequence goes on from CM042157.1 coordinate 11,180,936, forward strand.
CAGAATTTTCATTAAAATGTTTGAATTTTGTGTCAAAATCTTTGATACTTCTATGGAATGAAACCAAGTGGTAAACAGCAACGGTACTAGTATCTCATGCCCTTCCTCCAAATAAGATATGGGACCCCTACTCGGCTATATGTCAGTTTTCATTTCATAAAGTAGTAATCTATATAAAATATATAAAACTCCACTCTACTACATGTCAATTTTTATAAAGTAGTATACATGAAAAATATATGAAACCCACTTTTCTGGGGCCTCCGAGCAGGTTTGCCCACAGTCAGGGGGTTTGGGGATAGTAATAGTACATGCTGGCCCTGGTCGTAAAAGCCACTTCCCTATTCAATGTATCAAGTCAAACTTTAACTTTCATACATTTAACTTACACTGATGGATTCAATTATTTGTGAGTTTTCTTTCAATAATTAACTTTTGCAAAATCTCAGGTGATGCATTGTTGAGTTAAATATGTTGAAAAAAAACAATAAGGTAGTAATTTTAAATTTATAAAACATTGTTGTAGTGTGGTCTGGTATTTTAATTTTTTATATTAAATAAACATGATTAATTTTTGATTTTTCCACTTTAAGAAGTCAAGCTACCATAACCCCATGAATAGGCACACAACCTATCAAATATCAAAAATCTAACAAACAACATCAGAAGAAGGGGTTTGGCTATTGATATAAACAAATAGACCACTATAAAATTTCAAGACCTTAAAATTTAAGATATGCCACCCAGGAACACACACCTGCTAAAACACAGATATTACAAATTAATTCTCTCTACACTCCCACCAAATAGGAAAGTAGGGTGAGATACATGCATATATATATATATATATATTTTATAAAAAGGAAGGTCCACAAAATGTATTATGTTTTCAGAAAAAAATTTATTCCTTTTGAATAAATTTTTTTCTGAAAACATAATACATTTTGCGGACCTTCTTTTTTATAAAATATTGAATTTTCTCCCGTTGGAACGAGAACAACATTTTATTTATATATATATATATATATATATATATATATGTGTGTGTGTGTGTGTGTGTGTACATATTCATATTCGGACAGAATATGGTTAATCAATGCCTGCAGAAGATATCAGAAGATCTGAAACGTGTCACAAATGTAAAATAATAAAAATTTGAAAAAAAAAAAAAAAAAAAAATTAAAAAATATAATCCATTTTGCGAACCTTCTTTTTATAAAATATTTAATTTTCTCCCATTGGACCCATAACATCACTTTATATATATATATATATATATATATATATATATATATATATATATATATATAATCACTAATTCTTATATGATGAACAAAAAAGTAGTGAATTGATTGATTTTCTTTATTCTTAATATTGTTTTTTTGTTTGTATTGAACACTGTTCCATTTGCTACAGTTAGCACTGGCATTTTAGTTTTGAAACAAAAGGTATTATTTATTTGAAATTAGGTGTATATATATATATATATATATATATATATATATATATATTTAACTTTCAACAGCTAACAATTTCAGCGATTCATTCCCCTGATGAAAAGATGTGAAGGCCTTTGTTTGTTAATATCTTTTATCTAAATCCATTTATAAATTTTATACCTCTAAACACACACACACATATATATATATATATATATACATGCTATCCCATGGTTCAACTTTCATTCTCTCTCACTCTCTCTCTCTCATATATATATATATATATATATATATATATATATATATATGAGAGAGAGTGAGAGAGAATGAAAGTTGAACCATGGGATAGCATGTATGGTTCATGGCCATTTCATGATTGGTCAAACACAGAACTTTCTGGCACCCTCATATATATATATATATATATATATATAATATATATATATTAAGGTGTATATAGAAATAACTTACTCAAGATTCACCATAAAGGATCTTCAGGGTTAATTGCAATGAATTAATCAAGATATTGATTAATTACAGGCAATTGTGATTAACTCAAAATTTTATTTCCAGGTAAGTCACCTTCTTTATCATATATATATGTGCGTGTGTGTGTGTGTGTTACAAGATATTTGACACATATAAACACATACAAAACACAAACACACACATTTGATAATGAAAAAGATATGAAACTTAACGTTGTGAGTTTAGTGATTTTTTTCCTTTTTAATACTGTTGTGTTGATTCTACAATATTTTTTTTGCATTGATCACTGTTTTATCTACTGCTGTTAAGACTGGAATTTAATTTTCAAATAAAAGGTAATATTACTTTTCTTCTTAAAGTAATATATCTCAATAGTGAAGTACTGATTTTTCACTGTATTTAAAGTCAGGGTTCTGGTTGCTACAAGAAAGGAAAGGAATAAAATATAACATAATAAGGATATCCTGAATGTCTCTTAATTACTAAGACATACAATTGGGAATAGAATATTTGAATTATCTTCAGTGTATTTCTGCCTATTGTGTAGTATTTTAATTTTTTGTGTGAAATAAATATGGTTAATTTGTGATTTTTCCATTTTAAGTGGTAATGCTACTATAACCCAATGAATATGCTGGGCTGACTGTGTGCATGTGTGTGTGTATGCTTGTTATTGAATTTTTTTTCAAAGGTTTAACTGTTAACATCCTGTTAAGAATTTTCTAAGTCCAAGCCCCATTCCTATAAAGATTTATCAAAAAATGGCTAAAAATGTCCTTTTCATTTAAAGTTACCTGTTATTTCCCTTAAATCAAAGACTTCTAAATATGTTTAATATTATATTTAAACAAAGGCTATCATTTGGAGTAGATTAGAAAAATGATAGAAGAATGAGGTGGTATAGGATGTTAAGAGTTTTAAAAAACTTGTGAACCAATGTGCCAAGATTGTTGAACAGTGGTATAACATGTATGGTTCATGACCATTCCACGATTGGTCAGACAGAGATCTTTTTGGCACCCTCATATATTTATGTTACAAGATAAAAAGCTTTACACATCACCTGATTATGAAGAACTTGTGAGTCAAGTGATTTTTTTTTTCTTTTTAATATTGTCATATTGACTTACAATATTTCCTGCTGTTAACACTGGCATTTTAGTTTTGAAACAAAAGGTGATATTACTTTCTTTTTTTTTTAAAGTTACATATAAAGTAAAAAGTAAAGTCTTCAGGGTGGCCTAAAGTCAGTATCAGCCAGACAGCAAGGGAGTCTATCCCTTTACACTAGTGCTAGACCAAGGAGATTATTTTAGCATCTAAGGTGGAGGCCACAACTACTATCAGCTCCTTACTTTACTGCACAGATCCCTGTGCTACTCATACGCTGAGTTGGCAAGGGCTGGTATTGAACCCGTTACATTGTGGTTCCTAGTCGAACCCTCTACCGACTGAGCTAAACCGGCCCTGAAAATTATATATATCAGTAGTGAACTACTGATTTTTCACTGTATTTAAGAGTCAGGGTTCTGGTTGCTTCATGAAATTAAAGGAATAGAATAGAACATAATAAGGATACTCAAATGTCTCTTAATTGCTAAGACAATTGGGAAAATAATACTTGAATTATCTTTGGTGCATTTCTGTCTATCTCTGCCTGAAAAACTGATTTATAACTGTTATACTAAACTCAAACCTAGGAAAACAAATCAAGGGAATATTATTTTTTATAAAAGAGATAGTTTTTATTTATTGTAAATATGCATCTATGAAATTTGGCTGATTTTTGAGGATTTATTTTTGCATTCAAAATTATACTCCTATAAAAAGGATCCTTTTACACACATGTAAAAATCAATGTTTTTTTTTTATCTATTACTACCTCTTTTTCGCCTGTATCAAAAAACTAAAACCCTAACAGATAATATTAAAAGGAGAGAAAAAAAAATGAAGAGTGGATCACAAGGATTTTTTTAGGGAAAAATATGAGAAAGTAATTACACTGACAGAGAAAGAGAAAAAAGTAATAGTTAAATTCTGTCAAAAAATATTAATTTGTTTGATAATTAAAAAAAAACAAAAAACGTAAACAAATTTCTGTAATTTTTATCTCCATTTTGAAATTTTTAAACAGACATTTTTTTATTATTCATTAGCCAATTGTAATTAATTTCCAAGTTTAAAAAATTCAATTAATGATATTTTTATTAAAGAATATTACTTTTTATTTGATTTTTGGTAATGTCTGTTATAAAATTAATGAGGAATACTTGAAATTGATCAACTTAGCAATTTTGTTATTATATTCAGGTTTAAATCCCAGAGATGTCTAATTATTTTCAGTAATTAACACTAAAAAGATTCATCAAACACATGTCTGTAAACAATGAAAGATCACAGATCTTGTAATATTTTTAAAAAAAGAAAAAAAGAAGCTATCTTAAATATGAATCTAAAATCTAAGTTGTAAATATAGATTATAAAAAACAAAAAGTAGTACTTAAAATTTTTTTGTAAGTTAAATATGATTAAAAAAAATATATATATTTAATAGATGACTTTTTATTAGATGCAGTCAAACATCTCTAGGCATAATAACTGATTCATTATTTACATTTTTCCCCCAAGAACAATTTCTTAGAAAATGTGAGTAACCACTTGCCTTCCTGAAAACATTTTATGTTTATTTTTTATTTATCAAGTTGATTTAAGAACAACAGTAATGACCATTACGATGATATAAATTACTTCTTACATTCTAGATGGTTCTAAATAAAATAGTTATTTGGGGGGGGGGGGTAGGGGTGGAAAATCATGACAGAAGAAAGCATTAAAAATTAAGAATGAAAAGTAAACCATAAAACAAAGAAATTATTTTTAAATTTAATTTTTATTTTGGTAAATAAATTATGTCAATTTGTAATATCTTAAATTGTAAAATTAGCTGGTTATTTTGAATACTACAAAACATACAAGTTTTCATGATAGTTTTTGGAATATATCCTTGACCAACAGAAATATCTGAAAAATGTAAAGATATATTAAAAAATACATTTTTCTCTATATTGTAATTCAATTTTTACAAAACAAACAAAAATAAACATCAAGAAGTAATGAATTTATAAACACTTCTATTTTGGAATACATTGTTTCATTTGTGAAACCTGATATAGATTTATTATTTATTTATTTAAAAAGCTTAGCTTAGTCGAGGCACAAGGCAAAGAGTATTGGGTATCCAGTGAGAATCAAACTCACCAATTATCTGTTAGCTTAACACGCTAGCCATTTACACCATGTGGAATTTTCAGATATGAAATCAGAATCAATCATTCTAGTTGAGAAAAAGACTTTTAGATAAGAACTTTGGGTAAATTAATGTAGATAAAGTATTTTTGTAGTTTGTTCAGGAAAATAAACAGGTAGTTTCATTGACGTTTTTTGCATGTGGACAGTAATAATTATATCAACAACACCAAAATATTATCATTATCTAGAATGTTAACTTTTTAGTAAAGTTGTCAACTCACTTTGTGATTATGAATACATTCATTCCTTCATAAAAAATGTGGAAGATAAATCAATTAAAAAACCCTTCAAAAATATTGAATCGTTAATAGATTAATAAATAAAAATTCAAAGCAAAAAATGTTTTTGTCTTTAAGACAATCAATTAGACAACTCTTATAAAATACTTTAAACACCTAAGCATTTATTCTGGTAAACTAAATGCGGACCAACTGTGTATATTGAAAATAAAATTGGTACCACTTATTCTATCGTATGTAGTTTATTTTCCATACGACTCTCCGACTGAATAAACCAAGAAAAAAAAATTTTTAAGGTAAAGTTACTTTTTAATTTCTTAGCTTAAAGCTATTTAAAAAAAATCCTAATTACATAATGCTGGAAAAAAATCAACCTCCCAATCAAAAAGATGAGTTAGGATGGAAATATGAAACAGGAAAAAGTTCTGATATAAAAAAAAAAAAATAAAAAGAAAAGAAAGGAAGGAAAAAAAGAACCTTTTAAACTATCATAAAGTTAAAGTACCAAAAACCAGGAAATGAAAAGAATCATCTTTAGCAGTAGACGGCATGGGAAATGACAAACAGACACCACTGTAGACGCTTTAGGGAAAGAAGGTGTGTGTTATACTTCTCATCAGCTGATTCATTTCTCTGTTCCTTAGAGAGTTTTCTAACATGAGATGAGGATAAATAGTAAAGAAAAACAAAAATTAAACCGATACATGCATGTATGTATATATGTATGTGCATGGACGGAAACCTGAATATGGACCAAAATATTTTTGGAAATGAAAACCTTGCAGTTCAAAGAAAATTCAGTAAATAAACAGACCCTAATCTGACGGTAAGCAGTTTTAAATTTTCGCTTAACTTCTTTCTCTCTCTCTCTTTCTTTTATTTATTTATTTATTTATTTTAAACTTTTTTTTTCAGGGATTTATTTATCTATCTTTATTATGGTCATAGTTTGCACGAAACAAAAAAAGTTAGTATTTTTTTCTTCTTTAGACTTACTTCAAAGTTGAAGAAAAAAAAAAAATTAAAAGATAAAAAAAAAAGTAAACCATAATTACTTACCTATGTCAAAGATGTACCAGTCAAGGTATCGGAAAATCCGTCGCCCTAATTGACATATATGATTCATTTGTCCATTAAATTAAAACCCTTCACTTGGAAGGATTAACTTTAACTTTTTTTTTAAGTAGAGATTAAAAATAAAATGTTTGGAAGAAAAAAAAACACAAGTAGAAACTCTGTATTCTTTTAAAGTGACAAATAAGTGGGGTGGGCACCCGTATTTCTATGATAATGTCCGGTGTTTACATCTCCAGTTTTAATTTCTTCTTTCTTTCCGTTTTACTCAGAGTCTGTTTATATATTCACATGTGCTGATCAATATCAGGGTATGTCAATGTGCCTGTCTGTCTTATGGGTCGGTCTAATTTCTGTGCACATGGGTAACTATGTGCACGTGTGTGTGTGTGCGCGTATGTGTGTTTGGGTTTCCAGGGTATATAGGCGTGCCGTATGTGGGTACGAGTTGGTCTCTGATTATTCTCTAGAATGGTTCTTTCTGTGTATGTGTGAGTGTGTGTGTGTTTAGAGGAGTTTTTAACCCACGACAGTGCAATAATATCACAACAATAACAATAAGGTGGGTAAAAGCAGGAATAGCAGCACAACTAATCGCTTCTGGTGATAATTACAGGTCAGGATTGAGACAAAGTTAAAGAATATCTTTCGGATTAACAGGAACGGAAGAATTAGGATTAAAGAGATTAAAATGACAATGATGATGATTTTTTGGAATAATAATAATAATAATAATAATAATAATAATAATAATAAAGAAAATAATGTCTGATAATGGTAATATAATTTAGGTTTAAAGATGATTATATATATTTTTTTAAAGGATGAAGAGGAGGAAACCAATGAAGCGTGGTCGGAAGCAGTTATGATAGCTCAGGCCCTGCTTTTGTTTTGCGTTAAAATCATCATCGGCTGTTTCTTCTCTCCAAGTCAACGGAAAAGGCCTGGAAAGGCAAACACATCTCTGTCTGTCAATAAAGAGAGATTCTACAGAATTCCAAGGGATAGAGAAGTGGGGAAGATGGAGTATAAGCAGGGATACGGCGAGAAATGGAAAAGTGCGGCTGGAGGAAGGAAAAGAAGGGGAAAAATATTTGCCGGCGAGGGGGAGAGAAAGAGAGGATAGAGTGATTTTCTTTTTATTCTCCATCTTTGACAAAGAGAAAGATCACACTACAAAAAAAAAAAAAAAAAAAAAAAAGAAAAAAAAAAAGAAAAAGAAAAGAAAGAAAGAATGTAAAAGGAAAAGGAAAAGAAAAAAGAAACGGAAAAGAAGACAGAAGTTCTTTATTTTTTTTCAATGAAAAGAAAGAAAGAAAAAAAGAAAGAAAGAAAAAGGAGAAAGAAATAAAAAGGAGAAAGAAATAAAAAAGGAGGAAGGAAGAAGAAATAAAAGAAAAAGGGAGAAAAAAGTAAAAAGAAAGTTAATGATATTAAAGTTAGAGAGAGTGAGGGATAA
>CM042157.1:11191444-11320435 GCA_023376005.1 Doryteuthis pealeii
ATTACCACAATCTTTTTACTAAATGACATAAGAAAAATCTCTTTATCTTTCTTTACTGTAAATCTATCAATAACATTTAAACCTTATTAAGATGTTTTCACAAAATATTTAAAGTGTAACCAAAAAGTATTGAGGCTGAAACTTGTAATTTACATGAAGATATTTTACAGAAGAGCAACTCATATAATCAAGTGAGACTGTTTGCATTTCACATACCCTTAGAAAAGATATGCATCCAACTATTCTCCCTCCAGCTATGGGTAAATAGTAGGGCAGACTTTTTAACCTTGGTTAGGCAATCAGTATAGGAGAAGGGCCGGGTTAGCTCAGTCGGTAGAGCGTTCGGCTAGAAACCACAAGGTTCCCAGTTCGATACCGGTCCTCGCCAACTCAACGTATGAGTAGCATAGGGATCTGTGCGGTAAAGTAAGGAGCTGATGGTAGGTGTGGCGCTCCACCTCAAACGCCAAAAACAATTTCCTTGGTCTAGCACTATTGAAAAGGGGATATAGACTCCCTCGCTGACTGGCTGATACTGACTTTAGGCCGCCCCAACGACTTTACTTTACTTTATAGGAGAAGAAAAACCTGTTAAACTCTACTTAAGAAATTAACCATGTGTCACATCCTACGTGTGCTGAGGATTTGGTATATGTATAAGGTGTGCCAAAAAAGTATCTGAGATTGAAGTTGTATTTACCAAAATAGAAATGAACAATGAATGGAACATTAATTTTTTTTTTCAGAATACAATGTGTCATAAAAGTGCTGAGTTTGAAGCTGTATTTACCAAAATAGAAATGAACAATGAATGGATGTTAAATTTTTAGAATACAAGGTGTGTCAAAAAGTACAAAAATCTTGATACTTTTTTTGACACACCTTATATATATATATATATATATATCAAATGAAGTGATAATGTCTAGACATTGTCTAGATGAATCAATGACAATTCTTGATATTTTTAAATCTGAAATCTTGATAATTTTTGAACAAAATATTTTTTGGTAAACACAAGATTGTGCAAGTGAGGCAACAGCCTAGCCCTATGTGACTTTATATTTTGTTTCCCAAAATGAAATTTTATCTTGAATGTAATGTTTAAGAATTTGGAGGTTGGTTGGTTGGGATTAACACCATATCAAGTTAAGCAAAGTTAGCAGAGTGACCTATTGTCAGTATCATCCAAACAGTGAGGAAGTCTATCCCCTTTTTACTAGCATTAGACCAGGGAGATTATTTTTGCTGTGGTAGGGTGCCACACCTATCCTCAGCTCCCCACTTTACCACATAGATCAGATTATACAATCTGTGCTACTCACGTGCTGAGTTGGTGGGGACCGTTATGGAACTCGGAACCTAGTGATTCCAAGGCGGATGCCCTATCGACTGAGCTAAACCGGACAAAGATGTTTGTTTTATTCATTCTTGTTCATTTTTTCAAAAACATTTTTTGATCCATTTAACCCTTAGATAGGACCCTAACAAGTACTACCACTCCGGATCAGAGAGGACCAAGGAGTAAAAGCCATGAAGGGGTACTCCACATGCCCCAGAGCCCTAGAATTAGAACCTCACCACTAGATACAGTTTAACATCATATCCAGGACTCTTAGGCCCTCAGCCACTGCCTTCTAATAAAAAGGTTTCAAGGGTTTGTCATAACAGCAATACAACCAGGGCAATCATATAGATGCGAGGGATAGGATTTGGAGGATATTAAAAGAAATATGATGGCCTTAGTAATTTCAGAGATTCTTTGACCAACTGAAAAAAAACCACTGAAGTAAGCAGGTTGAATACTAAGAAGACTATTCTAAAGATGGTTATTTCCTATAACTCCAACCTAAACAAAGGGGAACCACTCTTGACGGATAAATCATTTATTTATTTTCCCATTAACCTAACCCTAAACCCTAACCCATCTTCTTTTTTCCTAGTAGATCAATAAATAAATAAATAATTCATAAATCAAGAGTGGTTCCCCTTTGTTTAGGTTGGAGTTATATATATTTACCAACCCCTCCGCACGAGCAGGATGCGACACAAGGTCAATTTCTTAAGCGGAGTTTAATAGGTTTGAATTCAGAGTTTTCCTTCTTCTAGACTGGTTACCTAGCCATGGTTAAAGAGTCCAGTCTGCCCTGCTATTTACCCATAGCTGGAGGGAGAATTGGATTCATACCTTTCCCAAGGGTATTACGCCATGTGAAATTCCAACAGCTTCGTCCAGGAATTGAACTCGCGATGACAAGTCCATTTCCTATGACTCTAACCATTAGACCACGCGACTTAGGTTGGAGTTATAGGAAATAACCTCTAAAGATAATGTTTCATTCATTGTTCTTTCTGTCTTGGTGCAGTACAGTTTCAGTCTTGATACTTTTTGAACACACTTCATAATAAAGAGAGAAAAAAAGAGAAGGGAGGACAGAGAGAAACGATTCTTGAAGTTAAAAGAGAAGAAGAAGGAAGAGATGGTAAGTTTATGAAGGATGGAGGTAGATTGGAGAAAGGATGAATAAAGTTATAGAGTGAAAGAGAAAAAAGAAATAGAAGCAATTCTAACAGATGGTATGGCTTTAGTTACATGGCAGAGGAAAAAGAAAATCTATATTTCTCATAAAAAAATAATGTTGCATCTCTTACACAGTTTTACTTCTTACTAGACAAACGTGAACCTATTGGGCTTCTGCTGTAACAGTGGTCCACAATGATATTGATGCTTTTATTTAAGAAGGAGTGGAAGGATACTAATTAGCATTTCATAGTTAACAGCAGTCCATGATGATATTGATGCTTCTATTTAGGAAGGAGTGGAAGGATACTAAGCATTTCACAGTTATTTTCATTGTATAAAAAATTTGGATGATTAGAAAATGATATTCATGGTAAATTCCGATCTCACAAAATTAGACAAGAAATTATCTTATTCTCTAAGAGCATTTTAAACATATTCTTGTAAAAATCTCACTATAATGTATTGGTTTGGTTTCTTTTACGGCATATCAACCTCAGTGGGTCATATAATGCCGACAAAGTTTTGAAATAAATTCATTCTTAATGGATACTCAATTTTTTTATAAACACATGTTTTTCTATTCAACCCATAGATGGGACCTTAACAGGTACTAGCACTCTGGCTCAGAGTGGACCAGGGAGCAATGGTGATGAAGGGGTGCTCCACATTCCCCAGACCTCCAGAACTGGAAACTTACCATCAGTTAGAGTTTCCCAGGACATGAAGACTCTCAGCCACTGCCTTCTAGCACCTATATGATAAAAAGGGTTGGAGCTTGCCATAAGGGCAATAGGGTCGGGATAATCATATAGGTACTAGGGCTTGATGTGACCAGCTGATTGATTGGAGGGCCTCTCTGACCGCCCATCTAGCCTAAGTAAGGGCTTAAGTGGAGTGTTGCTTGTAATAAACTGCTCAGCCACCTGGGTTCCATCCTTGAGCATCATGGTTCACCACCCACGGCCAACAGGTAGCCCATTGCAGAGGTGTAGTCGGTGAATTGGACCATATGACCTTTAGGCACCCCTTTTGCGATCACGTTTGATAAGGACATTTTTTCATTTACACCGTGAAAATCTGGTTGTTTGTTAACAGACGATTTTTAGCGTTTTTTTTTAATTATAAAACTAACCCCTAACCATAACCTTAACCCCTAACAAACAATCGGATTTTCACGGTGTAAATGAAAAAAATGTCCTTATCAAACAAGATTGCAAAAGGGGTGCCTAAAAGTCATATGGTCCGAATACACAGACTTTTACTGTCAGCATATATTTCTTTACTGTGCATGGAACTTTTTCTTTACTGGAGAGTCAGAATGTTTTCACTCATTGGCTGTTTTTTAAAACCAGGCTCATAGAGGATTTGCCAAGAGCAATGATTGACAGGTATGGATAGCGAGAGAGAATCATGAGAATCTGTGCTATCAGCATGCCTGATGATGATGATTATATATATATATGTATGTGGAGAAAATTTAGAAACAAACATGGGATGTTATAATGGATGGAAATTTATAGTCAATGCTCAAACATTTCTGTTTACAATGAAAATCTTCTTCAAGACTGTGAAAATGAGAAGAAAAACAAGGATTTATGTGGATAAAAGATGATGATGTTTTGTATACATTGAATTAGAAAAATACATGTATATGTATGTATGTTTTGTTAAACTCTTCTGACAATTCTTGTCGGACGAGTTTTTGTTTGATCCTTTCTAGCTGTCTGGCCATCTTTTTTAATATCTGGGTGGAATTGGTGTAGCACTTTTGCACGTCCTTGTGCCAACACCAGGTGTGGAACTGGTGGAATGTTTCTGTTGTCTCACTTTTAAAAGTAGCAGTAGGAATTAGTAGTAGGAGGGGCTCACAAGTTCCATTTAAACATGCATGCATATATATATATATATATATATATATATATATAAAGAAGGACAGCATTAGAAAAGAAAAGTGTTAGCATCGAAAAGTGCACAACCAGTTTAAAAGTTAAAATATAAGATTATAGGACTATATTACTATTACCTAAGTTCCAGGTATATTATGCAATCCTCAAACGGGAAAATAAAATAAAAATAAAAAAAATTATTTTTATTTTGCTGTGTATATATATATATATATATATATATATATATATGTTTTTACATATAAACATTGAGCTCTCATCTTTTACAAAATAATGATGTGTCGAAATAACAAAATTTTTCAATATTAATCACCTTATATATATATATATATATATATATATATATATTATGAAATACTATACAATTAAAAAGCATTTGTTACCATTGGTTTTAAAGTGGTTAATATGCAGCTTTGAAACAAATGGTAACAAGTGCTTTTTAATTGTACAGTCAGCGACGTTCTCCTGTGGAGGCCAACACATGGACATGCTAACGTAGGACGCCCACTAAGGACCTACATTGACCAACTATGCAAGGATTCGGGATGCTGCATGGAGGACCTCCCAGGGGCAATGAGTAATAGGGAAAATTGGCGAAAGATAGTCATGGATACCCGTGCTGCTTGCGCAACATGATGATGACTTCATAATAAATGAATATAGCTCTTACACCTATAATCGAGCGTTTTATTTTCCTTTCCCAAATTCAAAATACCTTATATATATATATATATATATATATATATATATATTAGATAGATAGATAGATAGATATTAATCTCTCTTTGAAACTGGAATAATTTCAAATTCTGAATGAATTATTAAACTGTTGATATTAACAAAAGAGCATTTTGGACACATGACCAAACTAATTCAACTGATGTTATATTATTAATAACAATGTTATCTTAGTATTATCTGTATCATTCGGACTATTGTCCTCATCTTCATTGTTATCTGTACAACATTAATGAAGATGAAGACAATAGTCCGAATAACACAGATAATACTAATCATCAAGCCTCATCTCAAACATTCAGAGAAATGTTATCTTTTTTCAGTTTATATTTTCATCCCTACTTCTAGATTATCTTTAGACAATTCCTTATTGTTTAGCAAGTAGGGAACGTGTATTATAATTCTAATAACAGTCAAATCTATCAGTGTCATTTATGCATCATTATAATGACTAGCTAAAATATGCACCCTCCGGGAGCAATTATTTAAGTTTCAATGTAATGCAATATATTCAATTAGAAAGACAAATGAAACTAAATAAGAATGCAGATAAAATTATTTGAAACAGAGGGGGTATAATTGAAAAATAGAACAACTTTAAAACTAACTATTCCATTATTTTCCATCACTCCTGTCTTTCATTGCTAAATAAGTAAGGAATAAAATTACAGTTATTTCTTCTTGTTAATGGATTTCTTTTAAGATTTATCTTTAAGATTTTTGCTCATATTTATCAAAATAAAACCAAATGATTAGAAATCAATAATACCAAGCCCATGTTTATTAAAATCAAATTTTTACGATCAATACGTAAATTAGCCTTCCTGTTAACACTGTAAATGGCTATTTTGTTGTATATATAAATACAATTGCATGTTATTAGCATGTAGATAAGGCCAACAGTATTAATAATGTAAAACAATTTTATTAATAATTGAGGTTTAAATAAAAATAATTTCATGGTGAATGTGACGTAAATAACTAAAGGAATTGTGACCTGAGTAGTAATATAGTTTCAGTTACTGACAGAAAGACACACAATCTCCATTATGATAAGATTAAAGATAATCCGTAAACTTAGTATCAATGGTCAACCTCTTATTCTTAGAAAACAAAAAACAAAATTGCTGTATATGGAATTGTCTACTCCATAGTTATAGTGACAGGGTATTTGCTTTGTGTGTACATACCCAAGAGGCAAGGAGACTAAGGAAGGCTGAGTTTTGTGACTTGGGTACTGATCTAATTTTGGTGACAGACAGGCACACAATCTCCATTATAATAAGATTTTAAATTACTCTGTAAAAAGTTTACCTGTTGATTAGAGAAAACTCAATATGGTAAGAAAAAGAAGAACCACTTATCAGTTTTATGTGGTAATGGATAAATTGTTATAGAATTTTGTAGGATAACAATATGGTATTTTTCTTCAATATGTACAGAGTCTACACAGACACAAACAGTCAGGCGTCAGTATTTCTAGGCTGAGAATTCTACTGACTGAATTTATTTACATTGAAGTAGCCTGAAGCTATGTTTCATCCAGGTAAAAAAAACAAAAACATGATCTCTCTTTCCTGCATGCCTGTCAGTGCGTGCAAATATATAAAGATATAATAGGTACGGCCAAAATTTGAGTATCACAGCACCTCCCCCTTTCTTTAAACTTTTATAAAAAAATTAAAAATTGTAAATTGTCACTTATTTTAATTTTTTCCTTAAGAATAGAGCCTAAACTTACATATAAAAATGTTTTATGTGAATTTCTTAATCATAACAATGAAATAAATCACATTAAAAAGAGTTAAAATGACACATTTTTGCTGTTTTTTTTCTCTCTCCAAGAGGAAAAAAAACAGCAAAAATATGTAATTCTAACAGATGCAGATTAATTAATTTATAAAATTCTCCAGTTTTAAAGATTGTAAAATAAATAATTTTTTTATGTGATTTTTAAAAAATCCTTCCTCTTTAGAATACAATAAAAACTACATTAAGTTTCATTTATGTTTTCAGAGTTGTGCTGAATTTTTAATTAAGTGGGTGGGGGTGGAGTAAAAACACATGAAAATTGAACCATACCTAAGATATAGATATTGAGAGATATAGATGCAGACATATTTAAAAAGAGAGATATGCCCTAAAGATATATACAAGGTGTGTCAAAAAGTATCGAGATATTTTGTACTTTTAGACACACCTTGTATTCTGAAAAAAAAAAAAACGTTCCATTCATTCTTCATTTCTATCTTGGTAGGTAAATACAGCTTTAACCTTGGTACTTTTTTGACACACCTTGTATTCTGAAAAAAATTAAGGTTCCATTCATTGTCCATTTCTATCTAAGTAAATACAACTTTAATCTTGATACTTTTTTGGCCCACCTTGAAAATTTATTCTAATATTCAAAAATGATAGAAAAATAGGCAACAGTTAAAGGTCAAATCCTTTGAACTTGAATGATTTAATAGCTTTTAACAGTTCTCAACTTGGTGGTATATAAAACTGGGTACTTTAAAAATGAAATGATATTTAAAAGTATTTAAGGATAGAACAAAATTGAAATTTCTCAACAGAAGTTTTTTTTTCTCTTGAAAAAAGACAATGATCAAAGAATTGGTTAATTTTTCAGGAAGAAAGTAAAAATTTTCTAATACATGTTACTGATAATTTTTTTTTTTTTGGTATGGTATGAAATTAAGCAACAAATGATTGATTTTCTATATTGAAAAGTAAAGTTAGAATGACGAAGAAGCTCAATGAAAAATGAACATGAAAACAGTATAAGTGAAAAAAAATTATCAAACGATATAAATATCTCAAAGACGATGAGATTAAATATTCTGTAGATGATATACTGGGAAAATGAAGAATTGTTTTAAGATTTCTGAAGTTTTATTTTATTCTTATCCTATCTTGAAATATAAGATTGGATTTATAAAATAAACAAAAGAAAAATTAAGAAGGAAAGTAATTAAATAATAAATGAAAAAAACAAAACAAAATGTAAACTTGTTGAAACCAGATGCTTAAAATTAAATATGATTATAGGCATAGCTTATCATTTTTGTCAAGAAGTCTATTTAAAATTGAAAAAAAACACAGTATAAGTAAATTCATTTTTGATTGGCAGTAGGCAAAATGGGCCTATGATTGGTCCAGGGGGTCACGTGATTCGGTGACTCTTGAGTAGGTAGATCTAGCTAGTCAGAGTCATGTCCAGAAAGCTATAGCTGGGCACAAGTATATTTTGTCAGAGCTGCCTTTCTCTCCTGCATGTATAGTAAAGAAGTGCAAGTATCAGGGAAAAATAGTAAAAGTTTACACCAAAAATATGTCTCCGTGTTCCTGAGTAGAGAACAAAGATTGAATAGAGAGAGAAACAGACCAGCAGAACCTTTGGACAGCTTAAATAAGGGAGATAGTTTTTGCATCTGAGGTGAAGTGTGATACCAAAATCAGCTCCCCACAGATGTGCTACTCACAATTGGTGAGGGCCAGTATCAAATCTGAAACCTTGTGGTTCTAGGCAGATACTCTACCAACTGAGCTAAACCTTAAAACCCCTTATTTCAACCCCTGGGAAATCACACTTCCTGAAGATTAGTGCATATTCATATTTATGTAAATATATTCTTATGATGGTGATTGATGTTGATAACGTTTTTAACCTTATTTTATGTTCTGGCAATAATGGTTGATTTTTTTTATATAATTTTACCAGTTCTGGGAATAACGGTTGATTCAAAAAGAAAAAATCACTATTTTTTGTGCAAAACAAAGAATATTCAAATCAGTAATGGGCAAACTGCAGTCCATGGTGCTTTTTGATTCACGTAAAAAAGAGCATATCTTAAAAAAAATTAAAAAAAAAATTTTTAAAATTAAAAAACAGCAAAAATGTGCCATTTTAACATATACAGATATTGATTTATAAAATTCTCCAATTATAAAGACTATAAAACAAATACGTTTTTTTTAATAAATCCCTAGACTTTAATTTTTTAGAGGAAAGATCTTTTTACTGAAGAGAAAAAAAATCAACTTTCCCCATTTCCAAGGCAGATGATTACACGTACGGTCTTCTTTAGTGAAAATGGTTGAGGTACCTTCAATGCAAAATTACTTTTAATGTTTTTAGCAGTGCAGCAGGCCTGATGATGAATCATATCTTATGCAGCCCACTTCACGAAAAAGGCTGCCCATGTCTGATTTGAATTATACATTTTATTTTCTGATGATATTTTTCGAGTATATGTTTTTTTCAACAAAAATAAAATGATAATAAATAAAAATAGAGAAATAACTAAGATGGAATTCTAAAATTAAAAACAGATCAACAACAACCACAACAACAACAATATTAAAAGCCTCAGTGTGGAGACAGAAACATTCCTAGTCTGTTTCAACTATAAAAAAGACATCATCGGGGTGGTCTAAAGTCGGTATGAACCAAACAGCAAGGGAGTCTATCTCCTTTTTACTAGCACTAAACCAAGGAGATTGTTTTTACATCTAAGGTGGAGCACCACTCCTACCATCAGCTCATTTCTTTACAGCACAGATCCCATGTGCTACTCATACGCTGAGTTGGCAAGGGGTGGTATCGAACCTGGAAGCTTGTGGTTCTAGCTGATGCTCTACCGACTGTGCTAAGCTGAAAGGAGGATAATTATTATCATCATCCATAGTTTAATTAGTTTTCTTTCAAAGCTGCAAGGTTCAATTTAGGCCTTGGAATTTCACATTGTCAACATTTCTATTGTTTTATTTTGATTTTTTCGGACTGTTGTTCTCATTTTTATCGTGATATATAAATCACAATGTTTCAGCTGTTGTTCCCTCTGGCTTTCTTCAGGTATTCGTTGTCTATCGGAGCATAACAATAATTCAACATGGGAAATCATTTTGAATGGTTTGAGCTAACAAGGAATTGAAGAACTTATAAAGATCTCATCCAAATAATGACGTCATTATTCAAATTCAGACAAACAATTTGTATTGTTTTTGTCTTCATCTTGACAACCACCACTGAAGCTGAGACTTCCAGAAAATGATGCTATAAGTTAGCGTGCAGAGAGAGCCTGAGTACAGAGAGAAGGCAAAAACCTTCCAAAAGATTCTCAATTATCTGTACAATTACAATTGAGGATATCATTATCATCCTTCACTAAATTAATTTTGTTTCTAAGAAATAGTTTACTGCTGTTATCCACAGCTATTAATGTGTTAATGGATTATTTACTAGAAGTGGCTACCCAGTATCACCTGAGTACAGGGTTGCAAAATATTTAGTCTCGCAGATCGATTATTACTGAATCGCAAATTAGATCCTCGCAGTATGCCCTATTAAAATCCTTATGTAGAAAGAAGACCTTGCGTTGATCCAGCAACTCTGAAAAGAAAAATGAATGTCTACTATCTAAAATATTAAATGCAAAAGAAATTCTATGCTACTATCATTTACATTTTGTTTTTTTATTTATCTTCACAAATATAAATCAAACCCTCATTATTTTTGCTAAAAAACCAAGCCCTGGTGATATTTAATGTGTATATATATTTACTTTGTTGTTAATTGTTTAATTTTCAAAGTTTCCTTGGACATACAGATACACACAACTGCCCTTTATATATGTATAGATAGATAGATGGGTTGAATGATAACATATGTTACTAAGTTTCTTGCTTCTTCTTTAGCTTTTATTTGAATTGGTCAAGGCTTTCTAACTTGGTAAACATTAAATAAGTTATGAAGATTTCTTTTTAATAGAAAATCTATTTTATGAATTTATGATGACAATTTTAACATTTATTTAGTGTATAAAAATATTCAAAACCAAATTAAAATTTTGAATATTTGATTTGTATCATGTGGAAATACTTGAAACAATCTTTAAAATGTTTTCTTCTTGAAGAATGGTGTCAATAGTCTAAACTGATTGTGTGTGTGTGATTATATATATAATATATATATATATATATATATATAAATTTATGGTAGCATGAACATGGAGTAAACACCTGGTTACTGACAGTTTCTCACTTTAGCAATCTTCAAACCAATTTTTGTTCTAAATTAAAGAATGCTGCCCAAATACACACACACACACATATATATATATATATATATATATATATATATATATATATATATACATATACATATGTATACTGGGTGAGCACAAAAATACTCCTTAGTTTCAAATAGCTAAAACAACAAAAATCTGTCCTTTTTATACCCAATCCTATTTAATCCAAACAAAGAGTTAAAGCCATAAAAATAATGCTATTTCACACATTTATCCAGCATTCCTGTCATTTGTCATATAATTTCTCATGTTTCTTTACCCTTCACTCCAAAAAATAATTCAATGAAAAAGGTAATTCCTTATTGGTTGAGCCAAGAACATTTCAGCATTCTGTTGAGAGAGAGAGAGAGAGAGAGAGAGAGAGAGAGAGAGAGAGAGAGAGAGAGAGAGAGAGAGGCACTTGTGGTGTAATAGCTATCATTGGCGGAAATGGGCACAGCAACCTGTGTTCAAATTCTTTTTATATATCACATATTGCTAATACCCTTGGGAAAAGTATAAATCCAAGTATGGGTAAATAGTAGGCAGCCAGGGCTCTTTAACAATCTTATGGCAACCACTCTAGGAAAAGGAAAACTCTGAATTCAAACCTGTTAAATTTTACTATAAAAGTTGACCTTGTGTCACATCCTGCTCCCGGAGGAGAGGTTGGTATATATATATATATATATACGCTCTTCTCTGAATGGAGCACAAAGCGATGTGTGTATTAAAAACGGTTAAAATCCCCTTCCCATTCTGTAAGTGAAGACAGCCTAATGGTTAAGGTGCCGGACTGATACCCAACCGACCGGAGTTCAATTCCGGCTGTAGGTAGCTTACAAAATGTCTAGCCACACTGAGGAGACTTGATAAGTCGAAACGCGTGTCTGTGGATGACCCTATATATATATATATATATATATATATATATATATATATATAGGGAGAGAGAGAGGGGGGTAAACGTCTGTATATATAAAATACAGCTTAAAATATTGGAACAGAGAGACGATAGTTTGCTTCTAATCACTTGCTTTTGTGAATTAACAAAACAAGAAGATTATACCTGCTATTTCTGTTTTAAATTGTTTAATGAAAAACATTTGCTTTCTCAGAATCAATGAAAATGCCAAGTCAGTGATATTTAGAAGAATTGCTAAACCACTCAGATATTTTGAAGCAATATTCAAAATCCTCAATGACCCTTGCAATCTTAGGTAATAAAAACCTTTGTGTCTGTTCAAATATGTATAACCAATACTTTGTACAGGCATTACCATAGAAAAATAAAGATTTCTTTTATATTGGACCAGCCGGCTAGGAAATCTATACTCTTTTCACTAGTGCTAGACCAGGAAGATTGTTTTTGTGTTTGAGGTGGAGTACCAAACCTATGGTCAGCTCCCCACTTCAAGCTGTGCTACTCATGTGCTGAGTTGATTTGGTTTGGTTTTGTTTTGTTTTATGACATATCAATCTCAGTGGGTCATTTAATGCCAATAAAGTTTTGAAATAAATCAATTTTTAATGGATAGTACAATTTTTTATAAATACATTTTTTTATTTAACCCATAGTTGGGACCCTAAAGGTACTACCACTCCGGGTCAGAGTGGACCAGGGAGCAATGGTGATGAAGGGGTGCTCCACATTCCTCAAAACTCCAGAACTGGAACCTCACCATCAGATAGAGTTTAACGTCATTCCCAGGACATGTAGACCCTCAGCCATCGCCTTCTAGCACCCATATGTTAAAAGGTTGGGGCTTGCCATAAGGGCAATAGGGTTGGGGCATGCGCTGAGTTGACAAAGCCAGTATCAAACCAAGAGTCTTATGTTTCCTAGGCAGATGCTTTACTGAGAGTAAAAATCATTTTTTTTAGGCTCAGGTACAGAAAACTAGCAACAAAATGAATTAAAAATGAAATCATGTGAAATATTAATGCTCAATCATGGTTTGCAGAGATTCAAGAGAATAACGTAACACTTGAGGCTGATGTCCTCTCAGACAGAAAATTTCACAAACAATGCAAAGTTGAGCCACTCTTGACATTTATGATTGGTTGACAGATAGCCTAGATCAGCCACAGGAAATGGAATGCTAGCATCAGTAATATTGCATAAGGCTACTTTAAGTAGTGAGAGTGTGCAAAAAATAGTGTATACATCTGGTCAGAATAAAATTCATATTATGAAACCATTAGAAAAATCGATATTCTTTAAAAAAATACTTGTATTGAGTTAATAAACCATGACTTCATGTAATGTAAATATCAATAATGTTTATGTTTATATATATATATATTGGTACTTTGTATTGGAGAATGGAAAATTAAGTGTTTGATTACTGCTGTAAGAGCTATATTTGTTTGTTATGGTATATATATATTTAATTAATATTTGTTACCATTGGTTTCAAAACAGCATATTAGCCACTTATCCTCAAGACAAAGCTAATTTTTATTCAGTTATATATTGCTGTATATTTTATGTAGAGCTATTCTGACTGTATTCATCAGTGCAATTCCCATCCTATGACATTCAACTATGGTGCAAAATAGTGCGCTTTTCCAGCCAATCCACCTGATATGAACACATACATATGTATGTGTACATATATGTGTGTGTGCAAATGAGCATATCATATGCACCACTTTGTGTCATAGTTGAATGCCATAGGAAGGGAATTACATATAGGAATACAACAAAAATAGAACACAAAATATATACCTATATATAACTGAATTAATGTTTGCTGTGATTTTTCCAGTATACTTAGTTCTGAGGATAAGCATCTAATATGCTGCTTTGAAACCAATGGTAACAAATGCCTATTAATTTTAATGACAATAACTATTACACCACAGAAGTCTCATAGATTAGTACAATCAGCTCTCAACTCTAATAATTTTAGCTCGTTGACTGCATCATTTTTCAATTTAGAAAATATTTGTATTCTTCTGTCATTTTGGGGTAATTTTGTATTTCAAGTTCCATCTTATTAAGTGTATTAGACTAGTTTAACTAAATATTAGTATATGAATTTTCCAGATTCTAAATGTATCTCCCTCTCTATTTGTCTATCTATCTATCTATCCACACACACACACATATATATATATATATATATAGGGGCCGGGTTAGCTCAGTCGGTAGAGCATTCGACTAGGAACCACAAGGTTCCGGGTTCGGTACCAGCCTTCGCCAACTCAGCATATGAGTAGCTCATCTGTGCAGTAAAGTGAGGAGCTGATGGTAGGTGGAGCGATCCACCTCAGACACCAAATTATCTCCTTGGTGTAGCGCTAGTGAAAAGGGGATAGACTCCATCACTGTCTGGCTGATACCATCTTTAGGCCACCCTGATGAGTCTACTTATTTATTAGTATAACATGATATATTTAGAATAGTTAAAGTTGGTTTAGAATCAAAGGTTTTCTTCTAATAACATTTTAAATTCTTTCTATTCAACATGAAAAATTGAATGCCATCCTGTTTGAAGTTAAAGCCACTCCCTTATTTCTACAGCTCTTTACATCTAAAAAAACACTTGTCTTTTTTTATATATATATATATATATATATATTTGGGAGAATATGTGCTTAATTTAAGTCGTACCTAATTTTGAAAGTTAATTAATTAGGCAGGCATACCTATTTAAATGTAAGGCTAAACAAATCAAGAAAAATCAATCTCTGTATGTACATTTTGGCCTATTAGGCCTCATCAGCAGAGCTATAGATAGGAAGACCGCCTTGTGCGTGATTCGAAACCAGGCTGTCAAGCTGACAAGCGAGCATCTTAACCCCTACACCAACCGGTGTTTTTTTTAGATGCAAATAGCTGTAGAAATAAGGGAGTGGCTTTAACTTCAAACAGGATGGCATTCAATTTTTCATGTTGAATAGAAAGAATTTAACATGTTACTAGAAGGAAACCTTTTTTCTTTTTTATATATATAATATATATATATATATACATTTGAAATATTCCTTCTAATCATTTTATGTTATAGATATAGCATCAGACAATTTGGAGTTCTTCCCATCCTTCCAGTTTTAATGTCTACTTTAAGAATGTAGATGCTACCCACAATAAATAAACATCTTTCATTAAACTCTTGACATCTCTTTTTCACTTTCACCATTCCATCATTTTTCAACACATTCTTTTTCTAAACTTTTTCCTTTCATTTTTCTTTTCACTTATGAAAACTTGCTGTCTACCCTGTGTTTTCAATTAATTTTTTCCTTGGTTTATTTTACTCCATTTTCCTTTTCTAATGCAGTAATTGCAAAATGCTATGAGGAGGGTACTGATTATTTTTTTTTTTTTTTTCACCAAACAAGAAGGGAAAAAACCTGGATCCATAAAACATATTCTATTCCCCTATTCATCTCACAGTTCCACATAGTTGGCACATCATTTCTCAACTTTTTTTTACCCCTTTAAAAAAAAATCAATAACTGTTGTTTTTCCAAAGAACTTTTTTGTACTCTCTTGTAATACTAAAAAAATTGTAAAGTAGGCTGAGTGGCCTATTGTCAGTATCAGCCAGACAGCGAGGGAGTCTATCCCTTTTTCACTTGTGTTAGACCTGGAAAATTGTTTTGCATACGAGATAGACTGCCACACTTATCACTGGCTCCCTATTTTACTGCACAGATCCAAACTGTGTTAATCATGCATTGTTGGCAAGAGCTAGTATTGAACCCGGAACCTTGTGGTTCCGAGACTGATTTTTATCATATTAAAGGTGATTTACATTTAGAGTCAGAAAAAAGCACATCTGTTGAATTTTTTTTTTAAGCTCATACTTCTATTAATAAATATATTTAATGTGACATCAGCAGGAGCTCAAACTCCACCAACTTCCGCCCAAGATGTTGTTCCCGCTTTTTTAACCTTTTTGTAAAAACTATTCAGTTCATAATAAATCTTTGTTGAATTTACCTTGTGTTGTCCACCTCCTCACCTTCACTTTCACTTTATTGTAAATTCTTTTTTTCACGCATTGTTTCTACTACTCAACCTCAACAACATCTTTTCTCAACAATTATACATACTAGCAAAATGAAAAAACGCCCTCTGGGCAACGTAAAATAAATATTACCTGAGGGGATGGGAGTTGAAAATTTAATATCGGAGAGTTTGTATCATAAGTAAAGTAAAATCATCAAATTTATTAAGGGAGTAAAATATAAAATAAATTTATCAAAGGAGTAAAAATATTAAAAAATTGAAATGGAAACTTAGTTCTGATAACTTTAAATATATATTAAAATAAAACAAACTATATATAAATAGATAATACCAGGTATGTATTTATTAAAACTTGTTTAAAAAACCAATGAGGACTGTCTAACATTGCATGCTCAAATGTATTCTATTTTATGACGATTTTAAGTAGTGTGATGTAAGCAGTGACGTAGTTTTTGCTACAGACAAAAACCGGAAGCGAATCTCCATTATTAATAGATATTATTTTCATAGGAAAACTTTCACTTTCTTTATCCCAAAGAAGTTTAATTTAATTTGATTCAGTCTGTCTTTTTCTTATCTCCTCTAGTTTTCATCCTCTTGCAAATCAGTCAGCATATGTTTTGCCTGTGGAATGCTTTATAAAAACAGTTTGCTCTTGACATTTCTACCTTGTTTTTTTTTTTTTGGTTTGCATTAAAACAAAAACAAAACAAAGAATCAAACAACTTATGTAAATTGCTCAATGTCTGACTTGAACATAATTTGTTGCTGCAATCTCCTTACCTTTCATAGTCTATTTATGGTGTGTATATATCTATAAAATGTTGCCATCACAATTGGTATTTTGATACACAATAACAAAGTTAATTCTGAATAACTTTTTAATACTTTTAATAATTTATTTAAAAGACTGATCATATCTTTAAAAGCATTAGAAATAGAACTTATGATCAAAGATTTTTTTTACACACAATTGGTATTTTGATACACAATAACAAAGTTAATTCTGAATAACTTTTTAATACTTTTAATAATTTATTTAAAAGACTGAGCATATCTTTAAAAAGCATTAGAAATAGAACTTATGATCAAAGATCTTTTTTTAAAATAGGGTACCGTATACGACAGCATATAGGACGCACTTTTTTCAAAAGTTTTGGCTAAAATAATGGCCCTGCATCTTATACATCGTAGATGAAGTTTTTTATTATTATTATTAATTTTATTATTATTATTATTATTTCCTGCCATTGAGATGTCTTGTGTATGCTTATTGCTTGCCCGTACTGCCAAATTGCTTTTATACAGCTATGTTTCTGCTTGTGTAATGCAGAGCTAGACTTTTTCAACAATATATGCTTAAATACACTAAAAACTTTTTTTCCTGAATCTGACCTACTGAAATGAGTGTGTGTCTTATATGCCGTCAAATACGGTAAATAAAAGAGGGAAATGTTACTAGTTAGAGAAAGTGAGTGGCTGTTAATTAAAAGGAGAAATGAGACAGAAGAGTAAAAGTAGATTTTCAAAGAAGATATACATTTGAGGCAAATCAAATATGTTACAGCATAATGATAATCAATACAATCTTGAAATAATTACAAGAGTTATTTAAGATAATGAAATCTATTCTTTCATTTTTGTTTTGTTACCACAACAGTTTGTTTATCACTTCTACAAATTTCTTCAGTTTATTGCACCCAAAAAAACACTGTCTAATATATACATATAAATAAAGGGCAGTTGTGTGAATTCATGAAGATAATTAAAAAATAAAATTTAAATGATAACAGCATGGATTTTTTTCATTTAATATTTTAGATAGTAGACATTAACATTTTTTTCCAGAGTAGCTGGATCAATGCAAGGTCTATTTTTTACATAGGGATTTAAATGGGGCATCCCACAGGGATTCAAATCACGATTCAGTAATAATGGATCTGTGGGACTAACTTTTAAAAAATCCCCCTCTTCCCAGGCAACACTGGATAGCTGCTGCTAGTACATATATATTTTAGAAAAAATAAAAATAAATCCGAAATATAAAAAGCAAAATATTCAGAGGATGTATTTTTTTATATATGATGGTGGTCCAGTGGCTTCGGCCCAGGATCTTACAAACTAATATCATTGATCCCAGGGGGCCACCACCACCCCCCAGGCAACACCTGCCCCCCTCGATTTAAAGGGGTAAGGCTGGGTTTATTACCTAGTGCCTGAGCCCCCTCCTCTTGAGGGGGAATGTCGATGAGATCAACGCATTTTTTACACCCACAACCCATGAGTCATGGCTTGTGGGTGGTCACACATTAATAGGGCCTTGTGCCTAACCCATTCATATTTTGAAAATTAAAAAAATTTTTTTTCAGAATACAAGGTGTGTAAAAAAAGTACCAAGTTTAAAGCTGTATTTACCAAGATAAAAATGAAGAATGAATGGAACACTTTTTATTTTCAGAATACAATGTGTGTCAAAAAATTCAAAAAAATCTTGATACTTTTTGACACACCTTGTATAATGATTACTTTGATTATGATACTATTTTTATAACTTTTATACAATTGCATATTTACTTTTGATTGGAAATAAACATTTAACTGAATGTTGGCAAGAAAACTACAGCTCAAGTTGCACTGAGCCAATCATTAAAAGTATGAAATAAAAAATAAAAAAAAGTTTGTAAACCAAAGTTATGAGAAATAATCCTACAAAAAATATTATTAGATATAGTCAACCTGAGAAAATATTTCTCCATTACATCAAATCATTTTTTAAGTCTTGGTGTATTATTTATGAAT
Organism: Doryteuthis pealeii; assembly: GCA_023376005.1. Taxonomy (NCBI): domain Eukaryota; kingdom Metazoa; phylum Mollusca; class Cephalopoda; order Myopsida; family Loliginidae; genus Doryteuthis; species Doryteuthis pealeii. The sequence goes on from CM042157.1 coordinate 11,210,465, forward strand.
TATTTGGTCATCAAAATATCCAGGTTTGTTTGTTGAGCAGTTTATTCATTCATATTTTAAATAATTTATTACCATTCCTTTAGAAGTGGGTACGGCCAAAACTTCAATTTTTTACCCCTCCCCATGAATTCAACTCATGAATGAAACTCAACATAAATTTTGGTGTATTATGAAGAGGAAGGATTAAAAAAATATAATAAGTTTTTCAACTGGAGTCTGTCTTATGCTATATATACCCAAAATTTGAGTAAGCAATTTAAAAGATTATTTTTTACTCTCGTCCTTTTTTTTTTTTTTACAGTAACAAGAAGTTAACTAAAAAGTTTACAAATAAATAAATACCTACGATTTTGTGTAAAATTGATTTGGAAAATATTCAAAATAATTGTTTGATTATTACATGCACGCAACATTTTTTTTTGAGAGGGACGGGGCTCAGTTTTAATCTTTTTTTTTTTAACTCCTTTAATAAATATGAGGATTTGTCTTACTTATGATACAAACCTTCCGACATTGAATTTTTAACTCCCACCCTCTCAGGCAATGTCTTTCAAAAATTAATTTTTACGCTGCCTGGAGGGTGTTTTCTGTTGCTAGTTTAGTTAATGAACAAAATGTGAATCATAAGGAAACAGAGAGATTATTTTTTAAAGTTCAACATAAATAAAGAGAATGTTGAAAATCAACATTCAAAATTTTCTTTTACTTGGACCCAACACCAAAAATTATTGCTGGGTTGAAGTATAGATTATCCGAGTTATAAAACAGACCTCAGTGCTATTTACTAAAATTATTCTTGTACAAGTGGAAGGGTATCTGGTGAGAGTTAGTCTTTAAAGTTATTTTATTAACTGTCACTTTAGACTAAGAATTGCCAGTTTCTTGTCATATAAGCTGGTTTGTATCATGACAAGATGGTTGACAAAGGGAAGAACAGAAAAATATACATTGATGAATCAGAATAAGTAAAATATATGTATTTACCAACCCTTCCACATGAGCAGAGTTAGACACAAGGCTAATTTTTAAGAGGAGCTCAACAAGTTAAAACTCAGAATTTTCTTTCTCCTAGACTGGTTGCCACACCAAGGTTAAAGAGCCCAGTCTGCTTTACTACCTACCCATAGCTGGATTTGTTGGTTGGTTGATTGTTTAGTTTTATGGCATATCAACTCTTATTGGGTCATATAATGCCAAATCAAGTCATTTGATATCAGTTTGCTTATAGCACCTTCTCTTGCTTAAGTGGTCACCTATTTAAGTATTGAACAAAGTGATTGTCACTTAACTTCAATGATCTAGCAGGAACTGATGCTTTTAGCATGATTTGACCATAAGCACCCATAGCATAGGAATCATACCTTTCTCAAGAGTATTAGCACTATATGAAAATGCAAACAGCCTTGTTTAGAATTTGAACTCAGTTCGCCATTTCCATTTCCTACAATGATAACCATTACACCACAAACACCTCTAAAAGAATATATTTGGAAGTTGTTTAACCAATGAGGTTCATTAATGGTGAAAATTAAAGTAATTCTATTCAAAATCCGTGAGATCTTAGGTTTAAATATAGAATAAAATTATTGAAGAATAATTAAAGTTCCAATTACAGTTGAACTGGGAAGACAAGGCAACAAACGGTTGTAACTGAAATACAAACCCGAATGCTACAAAGTCCACTGCAAAATGACAAAGTATATATAAGACTCCACAATGTCATTCAAATCAAGCAGTCAAGCAGCCAATCAGAACTCAAGGAATGGAATTACCCAAATCACCCAGATTCATGGATGGATCATTCTTGATTCCTATTTTTAGCAACTGTCTTGGACACTGCTTGAGTTGTACTTAGTAAGCTGCTGTTATTAAAACCAACAGTAGATTAACTGACTTCAATAATTATAATAGTATTTGATAATTTGCTTTGAAGCATTGTTAAGTAGAGTATATTATTATTCATATTTTAAAGGCAATTACAATGCATATAACGTTTAGCTGCATCCACAACATATACATAGATGGAATTTGATAATTATAATTGAAATAATCACAACAGAAAACTCGGCGAATACCACGTGCGAAATGTGGAACACTGTACAGCTGTTTCAACCTTATTAGGTCTCATCAGCAGTGTATCAGTGATGAGACCTAATAAGGTTGAAACAGCTGTACAGTGTTTCACATGCGGTATTCACCGAGTTTGCTTGTCGTGATTATTTCAAATATAATTATCAAATTCTATCTATGTATATGTTGTGGATGCAGCTATATGTTATACGCATTGTAATTGCCTTCAAAAATATAAATAATAATATAATAAGATTATAATTTTAAAAAATATCCTTTGCATTACACTGACAGTTGTGTGAATACTTAGCTTGGAAACTTCATTTGACTATCTTGGTGTTGTAAAGTTAAAAGTGATATATACTTGAAGATACAAACTCCGACAAAGGTTGATAGACAAACATTTAATATGGTACAGCACATGGATAAACATAGTACATAGAGGTGCATAATACAAAGTGTACATAAACATACATACAAAAGTAGAAGGGAAAAACATAAAAACGACAGACATGAGACTAGGAATAGTCCATGCTGTACGAATAACTTACAGTAATGTAAGGGGGGCAAAGCCCCAACAAGAGGGGGGTAGACCAGAGTCTAACCCATGTGTCTCGTAGGTCGAGGAACAGGAAAAAAGAAAGAGACGTTCAAACCAGCCGCTTAAATATGACAGACCCCTAGCGGGAACCAGCAAACTAAATGGGCAGACAACTCTCCAGGCAAAATACGAAAGTAACGGCTACAGTGTTATCAACAAGCCCAGAATGGATCAATTTAGAACATTCAGTGTTATGGTTCTATTTATTCAAAAATATAAATAATAATATAATAAAATGTGAAACATTTCAAAACATCTCAAATATCCTGCAATATTAAACATTTCCTCAGAGAATGTAGTAGAACTTGTGTTGCAGATTGACTGGTTGTTTTGCGCGGGAAGTCGAAAAGACAAAGGAAAATTGAACTGAGAAGACAATGTCTAGGGTAGACAGAGGGTCTGGTGTGAAAAAGGACTCATCTGGACAAACGCGAATTTGAACAAAGAGAAAGGACTTCCGGTCAAGGAACAAAAGAATGTGTGGGCGGTCGTCAGTACTTAAGCGGTCATCGAGGAGACCCCGGGAGACGGCGAAGAAAGCACAAGGTGTCTGACCGTCGGTACGGTCGAGCACTGCTGCGAGCAGTGAGGCTCGCCCACCACCTTCCACCACACCAGCAGTGGTAGTGCCCATGATCCATGCCGTCACCCAACCCACCACGAGGTGAAAGAAATAAACGTTAAAAGTCTTACTACTACATATGTCTACGTGTAAATCCTTATACTCCATTACTAACACATACGACCCAGCAACAGTATATAACACTTTTGCTCCCACATAAAACCGATTTTTATTCAAATGCTATGAAAGATTAATCTGAAAATGTCAACATAGAAGTCATTCTATCGTTTTTAACAGAAATACAATTATACCAAAAAATAAAATTTTCTGGGACTTTGAGATTAGAACGGACCGCCTTATCCCAGCTAGAAGGCCATACCTCATATTAATTAACAAGATGAACAATGATAACAAAAAAGAAAACTTGTCAACTAGTAGATTTTGCATTTCCAGCAGATCACAGAGTGAAGATGAAAGAAAACGAAAAGATAGACAAATTATAATTTTTTTAAAATATCCTTTACATTACACTGACAGTTGTGTGAATACTTAGCTTGGAAACTTCATTTCACTATCTTGGTGTTATCAACAAATTATACGCATTGTAATTGCCTTCAAAAATATAAATAATAATATAATAAAATTATAATCTTTAAAAATATCCTTTACATTACACTGACAGTTGTGTGAATACTTAGCGTGGAAACTTCATTTGACTATCTTGGTGTTATCAACAAACCCAGAATGGATCAATTTAGAACATTCAGTGTTATGGTTCTATTTATTCAAGAACTATTCTTCAATATTATTCTCCGGAAAAAAATTATTTCTGTTTCCAACAATCAACTGTATGGCTGAATATTTGGTACCTTTTATGAGTTTTGTGATAATTAAGAATTATAGATATTTCTTGGTGCCGAGTCTGGAAAAGTTGGACATATGCCAGAATGCTAATTTCAAGGCCAATTCAAATTTATATTCATTACACTAACTAGAAACTGTCTGTTTACATGTATCTTATTAAGAACAGACAGTTACAAAATATGAAATATATTTTTCTTATAGATTTATATGCATAGCACAGGCATCTGTGCGGTAAAGTGAGGAGCTGATGGTAGGTGTGGCACTCTACCTCAGATGCTAAAATAATCTCCTTGGTCTAACGCTAGTGAAAAGGGGATAGTCTCCCTCGCTGTCTGGCTGATACTGACATTAGGCTGCCCTGTCGACTTACTTAACATATATATATATATATATATATATATATATATACACACACACGCAGTTGGTCTTCACAAGGAAAAGTATATGTATATATAAAGAGATGCTGATAAGTAAGCATGCTGCATCCCTGATGCACAAACATCTAAAAGGATGCTGTAAAATCGTATTTGTGTGTCCCTGTGTTTTTCTTTTTTCTTACACCACCATTTCAAGCTAACTGTAAATATATATATATATATATGCCAGTTTAGCTCAATCAGTATATATATATAAGTCGACAGGGTGGCCTAAAGTCGGTATCAGCCAGTCAGCGAGGGAGTCTATCCCCTTTTCAATAGCGCTAGACTAAGGAGATTGTTTTAGCATCTGAGGTGGAGCGCCACACCTACCATCAGCTCCTTACTTTACCACACAGATCCCTGAGCTACTCATACACTGAGTTGGCGAGAACCGGTATCGAACTAGGAACCTTGTGGTTTCTAGCCGAACGCTCTACTGACTGAGCTAACCCGGCCCCCTGATATACACACACAGAGTTTTAACAAATAAAAGCAAAAAGTATATATATATATATATATATATATAAAAATAAATACTGTTGTTACAAATGGAATATATACTTGAATTTCACAAATAAAAGCAAAAAGTGTATATATATATATATATATATATATATGCACAGATAATCTTGAATTTACAACCGGTTAGGTTCTGACAAATTCATTGTAGATTGATTTGATCATATCTCAGACAGCTGTACATCCTGGTCACCATTATTGGCACCCTTTCAGGTTTTTTTTGCCATATCTTAATAAATAAACGGAAAATAACCAAATTTATATAAACTTGTTTATCCTTTGCTGATCTTTATCAACCATGAGTTGTCAATAGACCAAAACTGTTTACCTAGATTTTTTTTTTCAGGAGATATTTCATAATATTTACTGAAATTTCATTGGTGCCAATAATTGTGACCAAGACAACTATTGTACTATATACCCAAAATCTAATATGGTTTGTTCTTTTATTTACGAAATTCTCTAGTACCAGTACAATCTATTTAGAATTTTTTTAGTTGATTCTATAATATTTATCACGTTTTCATAAATATGGTGAATTTTTCCTAAAGATTTGGCAATACGAAGAGTTTTTACTGTTGGGAAATCTATACATATATAAAGGGGCAATTGTGTATATGTGTATGTCCGGAGGAAACTTTGAAAATAAAACAATTAATGACTAAGTAAATATCATCATCATCATCATGTCGTGCAGCAGCACGGATATCCATGACAATCTCTCACCAACCTTCCCTATCATTCATCGCCCCTGGGAGTTCTTCCTTGCTGCAGCCAGCATCTTTACATAGTTGGTCAATGTAGGTCCTTGCTGGGAGGCCCACAATCACAGGACTTGGTTTTTGAGCAAAAATAATAGACATTTAATTTATATTCGTGAAGATAATCAAAAAATAAAATTTAAATGATAACAGCATGGATTTTTTTTGTCATTTAATATTTTAGGTAGTATACATTAATATTTCTTTTCAGCGTAGCTGGATCAATGCAAGGTCTATTTTTTACATGGGGATTTAGATAGGGCATCCATGAGGATTCAAGTCATGATTCAGTAATAATGGATCTGTGGGACTAACTTAAAAATCCCCCTCTATCCAGGCAACGCCGGGTAGTCGCTGCTAGTAAATAATAATGGGTTCTTACATGTCCCAGAAGACTGTCAGCATGACCTTCTTTACTGACCACTGTTCTTGGACGTCTTTTCCATTCAGGCTCATAGTGGCAAACCCATGTTTAGCCTACTTGCAAACATTTTTGTCTAAAACATGCTTCTCTGTACACAAGACATATTTTTCTGTAAATTTCACATCGTTTGCACTTCTCAGCCAGAAAAAATTGGATGACACCTCTGTTCAAGCCTGAAGCATTTTGATCTGCTGCCATTTTTAATAGCTTCAAAACAATTTTATTAAGATATTAAATTTATTTTGCAGTTTACATTTATGTAAAAAGATTCTGAAAAAAACTGTATTTTGCTTTATTTTTTTTTAAAAGAATCTCTTGTTTATTGACTGACCGTTGTATATAAAGTATGGCTCAAGGCCATCTTTATAAACCATCCAGTAAGAAACACCCTCACAAGCTACTGCTTGCAAAATGAGTAACCAAACTCTATATAATGTGTGCATGGAAAAAAATTCTGAAAAAAAAATTATTTTGCTTTTTTTCAAAAATATCCCTTTATGAATTACTCTTGTATATAACATACAACAGAGGTGTGTGGTGTAATGGTTAGGGTTGTAAGAAATTGACTCATCAACCCGAGTTCAAATACTTAATGAGGCTGTTTGCATTTCACATAGTGCTAATGCCCTTTGGGAAAGGTATGAATCCATATATTCTCCCTTCAGCTATGGGTAAATAGTAGTGCAGACTGGGCTTTTTAACCTTGGATAGGTAACCAGTCGAGAGGAAAAACTCTGAATTCAAACTGTTAAACTCCATTTGACCTTGTGTCACATCCTGCTCGTGCAGAGGGGTTGGTAAATATATATATATATATATATGTAACATACAACAGTGAATTATATCCAAAATGTCATGTTTAAATTAGAAGCAAAACATTATACTGGGGAGAGAGAAAGACTTGTGTCGCATCCTGCTCGTGTGGAAGGGTTGGTATATATATATATATATATATATATATAATCCAAAAGTCCAGAGAAGAAATCTTCCTTACGACACAAGAGTTTTATTTAAAAAAACTGTCGCAGTTTGAGAGCTCTATGTGTGCTCTTAAAGTTAGAGTCACAGAGCAAATATATAAGTAAAGAAATAACAAAAGACTTAAGCTCCCTGAAATAGACTATAATGCAAAATCTCTAAGTCTTTTGTTATTTCTTTACTTATATATATATATATATATATATATATATATATATATCTTATTATAATGGAGATTGTGTGTTTTTCTGTCTGTAACTGAAACTATATTACTAATCGAGTCACAACACATAGTTATTTACATCACATTCTCCATGATTTTATTCATATTTAAAACTCAATAATTGATAAAATTGTTTTACATTATTAATATTGTTGACCATATCTACATACTATAACATGGAATTGTATTTATATATACAAAAAATGGCGTTTGCAGTGTGAATCGGAAGGTTAATTTGCATATTGATATCAAAAATTTGATTTTAATAAATATTGTGCTCAGTATTATTGATTTCTAATTGTTTTGTTTTATCTTAATGAATATGAGCAAAAATCTCGGGATAAATCTTTAAAGAAATCCATTAGCAATATTAACAGTAATTCTATTCTTTACTTCCTAATTTAACTAAATAGCTAAATTATGAAAATTTAGCAATAAAAGACGGGAGTGAAGAAAAAGCAAGTTTTAGTTGTTCCCCCTCAGTTTCAAATCTTTTTATCGGCATCTTATTTAGTTTCATTAGCCTTTCTAGGTTAACATAATATTCTATTACATTAAAACTTAAATACTTGCACCCGGAGTGTGCATATATTTGCTAGTATATATAACATACAACAGTGAATTATATCCAAAACATCACGTTTAGATTGGAAGCAAAATATTATACTTAGGAGAGAGAAAGACTTTCTTTTTGTTTTGAACTGCAGCATTTCTAATTTTCTGTCATCAAGTGTTTGCTAACAAATGAATACACACACTGTGCAGCTGACTATTTATGACACCAACATCAACATATGTGATGGGAAATATTCTTTTAACACTGTCCAAGAAGAATGATTCTGCCTAGTGTGTTACAAGATAAAGCATTGCATGAGTCTTTTTATGGCCATATGTGTATGGACATTAACATGACATCTGGAAAAGCAGACAGTTAATTAACACTGAAGGATGGCAGATAAAAACAAGTCTGATAAGCTGTCAGGAAAATAGATAGACAGATAGGCAGATATATAGTTGCAACCAGGGTGAGATTTATATTTTCATGTGGTTAAAAGACATTGTTGTGGTTACACATGGACATAGATAGACTGAACACTTTTTCTCTTGTGATAAACACAAGGTGTGTCAAAAAAGTATCAATACTTTTTGTACTTTTTGACATTCCTTGTATTCTGAAAAAAAAATTAACGTTCCATTCATTATTCATTTCTATCTTGGTAAATACAGCTCCAAACTCGGCACTTTTATGGCACACCTTGTATTCTGAAAAAAATTTATGTTCATTTCTATCTTGGTAAATCTCAATCAATCTGTCATAAAAGTATCCGAATTGATTGAGATTTACCAAGATAGAAATGAACAATGAATGGAACATTAATTTATTCAGAATACAAGGTGTGTCAAAACGTACAAAAAATATATGTAAAAATTAGAAATTGAATATTAAGAGAAGGGAAAGTCATTGGTGGTGTTGGTGATTAAAACATAAACAAATCAGTTATGGGAGATCAAAACATTCAATGGATTTTTTATCCCTCTACCCAGGCAACGCTGGGTAGCAGTTTCTAGTTTTTAATAATCTAACTACATTAAAGGAGCAGTGGAAGCATGCTGAGCCCGTAGCTCAGGAGTCTGTAGATTGTAATTACGCTCTACCACCATTGATGTTAAGCCCAAATGTCCGAGTGAAAAGTTATAGAGGTCCCCCAAGCAAAGTGAGTGAATTTTTCAAAGAAATTTCAGCAACCTTAAATAATGCTTAATGGTTAAATCCATCTTGGCAAGAAGAGAGACTGGATTAACTCTTAATGTCCTATACCGCCTCATTCCACCCAGCCAGAAGTCACACTCATTTTCCTAAAAATGTAAATAATATTAAACATATTTAGAAGTCTTTGATTTAAGGGAAATAAAAGGTAACTTTAAATGAAAAGGCCACTTTTAAGCATTTTTTGATAAATGGTTATTGGGCTGTGGACTTAAAAAATTCTCAACAGGATGTTAAGAGTTAAAATGCATCCATTAAATTTGGGAAGGGGAGATAACAAAGTTAACAATTTAGTTGAGAGTAAATCTAGAATGGATGCTTACTGGTTTGATTTACCAGATACAGTTTAATGTCTTTAATCTTTGCTAAATGAGTTTTATAGTAAACAAGGAGAATTTTTTTTATATGAAATTAGACTAGCCAATACACTTTTCATATGATAATCAAATTAAATGGATTTGCATAAAACACAACAAGGTTGAAAAGCATTACATTTAAAAGACTTTAGTGAAACAAACCAATTATTAACTGATCCTGATCTAACATTTTCTCTGTTGGAAGTTTATCTTGTGTTCTATTTCTCTAATCTACATTTTTAAAAGAGTCACCATTATTCTTAGTATCAATTCTTGCAGCATCGATATTGCCCTGAAACCACTAAAGAATTTAATTTGATTTATAAAACAAAGTAGAAGAAAAAAATTAATTTATTTTGTGATTTTCATTTTCAATAAATCTTAAAATCCTATTTCCTTGCAGTTGAATTATAAAATAAATTTTTAATGAAAAATTTTTAAAGAAATTTCTGAAAGTACTTTGTTTCAGAACTCTTGTATCAGGCACTTCCTTCTTTCTTTTTTGTTATTTATTCTTTAAATTACTTCATGAATTATATAGATATGATCTTTTGAATATTGTTGTATTTTACAGCATATAAACCTCAATTGAGTCCTTTAATGCTCAAATTAGTGTTTTCAAAAATTCTTTCCAGGACACATGCTTTGTTGCTAGAGCAGCTGTTATGGAAAACAAGGTCTCCTGAGGTCAAAATGATACACACATATATATATATATATATATATATATATATTTACCAACCCCTCCGCATGAGCAGGATGTGACACAAGGTCAATTTCTTAACCAGAATTTAACAGCTTTGAATTCAGAGTTTTCTTTATCCTAGACTGGTTACCTCACCATGGTTAAAGAGTCCAGTCTACCCTGCTATTTACCCATAGCTGGAGGGAGAATTGGATTCATACCTTTCCCAAGGGTAATAGCCATATGTGAAATGCAAACAGCTTCATCCTGGAATTGAGTCTATTTCCTATGACGGTAACCATTAAACCATGCACCTCCATCCTATATATATATATATATATATATATATATATATAAGCTAATGGAAGCGCATGGTGTAATGGTTAAAGTCATGGGAAATGGACTCATTGTCCCGAGTTCAAATCCTAGATGTGGTAATTGCATTTCTCTTAGTGCTAATACTCTTGGCAAAGGTATGAATCCTACTCTCCCTCCAGCTATGGATAAATAGTAGGGCAGACTGGGTTCTTTAATCTTGGTTAGGCAACCGGTCTAGGAGAAGGAAAACTCTGAATTCAAAACTGTTGAAATCTGCTTAAGAAATTGACCTTGTGTCACATCCTGCTCATGCGGAGGGGTTTGTAATATATATATATATATAAGCTAATTATGATGTAAATTATGTAAGGTAATATATTAAATTTAATTAAGAGTATAACACCAACACGATTGGGCAGAAATGATAACTGAAATATGTGCAAATGACCTGGATTTGACAATTTCAGAGTAGAATTCAAAGAGTATTCATGGAAATTAAGAATAGTCCATTCATGTATTTGGGTGATTCCATTCCTTGAGTTCTCTTTGGCTGCTTGGTTCCTGTGATGTTGTGGAGTTTCATAAATACCCTGTCATTCTGCAGTAGGGTCGCAGCAAGATAGGTTCGTATTCAGTTACGAATACTTTTTGCCATGTCTTACCAATTCGACGGTAATTGGAGCTTAGCTTAATTATTCTACATAAACTAAAAGTGATAAAAAGTCATGGAAATTAAAAGAAATATTAATGATTGTTGACAAGACTTCATCAAACATTTAAGTTAATATTACTAAGCTTTGTAATATTTTTCCACATATAATGTTCACATTTTTATTCCCGTTGGAGTAAAGAAAAAATCATAACCGCTGTGCACAATATTTTTGTCTGGTCATTTTCTTGCCCTTATCTCTACCTTTCAAAAGTTACTCTAGATTTATCAAGGAACATGACACATCTCTTACAGAATAAATCTCCCAGCAAGTCCCTGACCAGAAACCCTGTAGTAACTGCAGATTTTTGACACACCAACAACTTGAATTCATAAGATGTAATACCAGAGAATGCAATATTGTTCAATATATAACAGCGAGAAAGAGAGTGCAATTCAATTTGGTGGCATGGTAACGTAATACAAGAAGCTGAATCAGATTTCCAGTGGAAAAGAACGTCATAGAGATAAATGCTATAATCTGAATATATGACTGAAAGAAAATGAAATATAAAAAGAAAGTACTGGTGCCTAAATATCAGCAGGAAATTTAAATAAAATGATGAATCTTTGTCATGTATGAAACAGAGGAGAGTAGATAGCACAAAAAACGAAGATTAACAGCTAGGATATGCACTTAGGAAAAACTAGAGAGTGAATCAGAATGAGTGAAATAACAAAAGCAATGGTGGTACAAGTATAACAATTCACCTCCAAAGTTTAGATATTATGAGAAAAATGGGACAGTTCATTGGTCAGAATGCAGTGAGGGAAGAAATAAGGTCAAGTACTATGAATAATTTAACATCTATATCAATGATGAATTAATAAAACAAAAACAAAAAAAAAATTTATCACATCTCGGACGCAAAACTAAAGAAATGGTCAGCCTGGCAATATTTTGTTAACCCTGCTATCCACAATAGCATGGTGAAATGGTTGACAAGCTAGTATCATATCGCTGATCCTTTACTACAGAATAGAAATGTATTCATTTAATTATTTTTTTTGTTTTTATTCTTTTTAACTCTAAACCATTTTTGTAAGAGCTGACATGAGGGAAGAAATAAGGTCAAATACTATGAATAATTTAACATCTATATCAATGATGAATTATTAGGTTGTTACAAAAATAATGGCCGATTGAAGTGGATTTTGCTCAACAACTGCCTGCAATTGTTCATTGTCAAGACTGCATGTCTGTCCTCTACCTTCTTCATTTTCAAGACTCTCATCTCCGCTGCAGAATTTCTGGAACCACCTTCGTACAGTCCGATTACTTGTGGACTCATCTCCCCACGCTTTGTTGATATTGGCAGCAGTTTCGGAGGCATTGTGCCCAAGCTTGAACTCATGCAACATAAGAAGGCGAAGGTCATGTTTAGGCATGTTCATCTTTTGAAGTCTCCTATTTTTCAAAAATACTTTCTATCTGAAAATAAATTATTTTTTGAGCACACATTAATTATTATATATGCAAAAATTCACCTGAAATAAACAACAAATTCTATGTTAAAATGACATTCCAAAACCGAGCACTTTAATTGGCCATTATTTTTGTAACAACCTTATCATAAAACAAAAAAAAAAAGTTATCACATCTCGGACGCAAAACTAAAGAAATGGTCAGCTTGGCAATATTTTGTTAACCCTGCTATCCACAATAGCATGGTGAAATGGTTGACAAGCTAGTATCATATCACTGATCCTTTACTACAGAATAGAAATGTATTCATTTAATTAACTTTTTAGTTTTTTTTCTTTTTAACTTAAACCATTTTTGTAAGATGATCTCATGCATTTTTGGTGTGTCTGGCATTTTGATCATCGGGCGTTTGGAGAGTTCCAGTTGATAAAGGGTTAAATGGAAAAACTGACCCAACAGTATTTATGTCCCTCTAAGCTGGAGAAGAAAAACCCTCATATATCAGCAACATATCACAGAAAAACTTCAAGAAATTCATTTTAAATAAGAAAAGTTATGAGAGTAAATTTACTCAAGGATCTTTTCACAGATGTTTTTTCTTAACTGTGAAAGAAAATATTCACACCTAGTCTTTCTCAGTTGAATGTAAAATACAAATCACAACTACAAAGGTAGGCCCTCCAAATTCAACAATACTAGTTCAATATACGTTACACCAGACATACCAATATAGCAGCCTGTCTCTCATAGGATCCTGTTGATGAAGCTTTGTAAATGTACCCCCCATAGGCTGAGGGCAGGGGTTATATCATATATATCATCCATATATTTAACCAATAGAATTAAAGAAGCAGAAGTGTGTAAATACTCCTTGTGAGTAGTTATTTTCCCAACCTGTTCAGCACAGGTAAGATGTGAAAAAAAGTCACAAGTATGTGGCATCCAGTGAAAATCAAACTCACTATTGAGTAGTAATGGATCTGTGAGACTAGTTTGCAAACCATTATACCATGATAGGGTGAGTAATCCAAACAGAGGGTATGTTATATATACTAGCAAATGTATGCACCCTCCGGGTGCAAGTATTTAAGTTTTCATGTAATAAAATATTAGATTAATTTAGAAAGGCTAATGAAACTAAATAAGAATGCTGATAAAAAGATTTGAAACAGAGGGGGGTATAATCGGAAAATAGAACAACTGAAACTTACTCTTCCCCCACACCGTCTTTCATTGCTAAATAATCCTAATTTAACTATTCAGTTAAAATAGAAAGTAAAGAATAAAATTACAGTTATTTCTTCTTGTTAACAGTTTTCTTTTAAAATTTATCCACGAGATTTTTGCTAATATTCATTAAGATAAAATCAAACAATTAGAAATCAGTAATACTAAGCACATATTTATTAAAATCAGATTTTTTATATCAATATGCAAATTAGCCTTCCCATTCACACTGTAAACCGCTATTTGTTGTATATATAAATACAATTGCATGTTATTCTTATGTAGATATTGTCAACAGTATTAATAATGTGAAACAATTTTATTAATAACTGAGGTTTAAATAAATATAAAATCCTGTAGAATGTGACGTAAATAACTAAGGGAATTGTGACTTGAATAGTAATATAGTTTCGGTTACAGACAGAAAAAACACACTATCTCCATTATAATAAGATATATATATATATGTATATATTATATATAGCCGAACGCTCTACCGACTAACACATATAAGATATATATATATATGTATATATTATATATAGCCGAACGCTCTACCGACTGAGCTAACACCACAAGGTTCCTAGTTCGATACCTGTCCTCGCCAACTCAGCGTATGAGTAGCACAGGGATCTGTGCGGTAAAGTAAGGAGCTGATGGTAGGTGTGGCGCTCCTCTACAGACACCAAAAAACAATCTCCTTAATCTAGTGCTATTGAAAAGGGGATAGACTCCCTCGTTGACTGGTTGATACCGACTTTAGGCCGCCCCGATGACTTTACTTACTTTTACTTTATATATTATATATATTAACAATATATTTAAGCAATAGCATTACAGAGGTACAAGAGCAGGTTAAATAAACCTTGTGAGTAGTCCACACCACACTTCCTGTATTCATATTAGAAGCTGCAACTTCAGACATGAACACTTGACCAGACAATGCTAAAAACTTCAATCATGGACATTCTATTAAAGATCTATAGATTCAGGCATTCGAATTCTATACTATACTTTTCACAAAATATAAGAGTATAAACTTATGCCTCATAATCAAAGAAATGTGTTATATATGAATAAAGTGTTGCTGCTGGCACTTGAGATGGAACACTGAACACCAGAGAATGAAAATGGCTGACCTCCATCTGATAGAAATATAGGTACCATGTTGCGGTATTACATTAGATACTTGAAACGATATAATCACAAAAATATCCTACAACTTATTTCAATTTATTTTTTGTTTTACTTTCTTCTTGTTTTAATGTACACCTAAATTTTGACCCTTCCTAACTTTCACTTTCACTTTCTGTTTCTTAAGCTGCAGATATTCTGAATTTTGAATCAAAATAACACATTTTGCTTTTTTTTTTTAAAATCATGTAACATTTTCTTTTCCTTCTCTCATTGGTCAGCTTTAATGACAAGTCCCATGATAATTTTATTGCAAACAATTAGTAAGACTCAATCAGATAAGCAGTGACTTGAATAAGTAACAACAAATTTAGTATTTATTCAAGTATTAGAATTTGTCTGAGTGGTAAATGATAGAGTCAGTTTGACACAAGAAATTTCCATTCAGAAAAGCTTACAGTAAAATAATGAAAATAACCATAAGTTTCTAGCAAGGCACTAGATGAATCCCTTTCTGTTAGATTGTGTTACGATTTTTGTTGACATTTTTAGGCTGCATGTGAAAGCATTTTACTGTGAAAATCCCTTGTGTTCCTTAGTGAAGAATCCTTGGTTGTTCCTTAGTTTTAGGTAAAATCCTTTGGTTATTCCTCAGTGTTCCTTAGCGTTGAGTAGAATCCTTTGGTTGTTCCTCGGAGTCCCTTAGTGTTGGGTAGAATCCTTTGGTTGAGCAGAGTCCTTAGTTGCAGATCTGTTCATCCAGGTCACTAATCACGTATTCGAACTGTTGATTATCTGGCTTGCACCCATGCAGAGTCTATAAGTTAAAGTGGTGGACTTCAGCACACTTTATATGTAAAAATATTCCAACAGATAGACATTATTAGTATGATGATTGTTATTGCCAAATATATTTACTTCATGAATAAGACTATATTAGGAGAAGTATAAAAAGTAAAAAGTTTGCAGAGTGGCCTATTGTCAGTATCAGCAGAGCAGGGAGGGAGTCTATCCCCTTTTTGCTTGCACTAGACCTGGGAGATTGTTTTTGCTGAGGTGGAGAGCACCTACTGTCAGCTCCTGATGTTTTATATTGAGTCAGTCAGTCAGTCTACTGTTGGCTTGAACAACAGAAACTGGCTAAGCACAACTGAAGCAGTGTCCAAGACAGTTGGTATTTATGGAAATCAAGAATAGTCCATTCATGTATTTGGGTGATTCCATTCCTTGAGTTCTGATTGGCTGCTTGGTTTCTGTAATGTTGTGGAGTTTCATAAATACCCTGTCATTCGGCAGTAGGGTGGCAGCAAGACAGGTTCGTATTAAGTTATGACTGCTTGTTGCTGTGTCTTACCAATTTGACGATAAATGGAACTTAGCTTGATTATTCTATAATAGATAAGTTAACCCAAGCCATGCCAATTATATGCTGAGTTGGCAAAGACCAGTATTGAACCTGGAACCTTGCAATTCCTAGTTTAATATTCTACTGATTGAGCTAATTAGCCTTATCAGTGATAATTTAATTTACCTGTTAGCCTAACTTACTAACCAGTGCCCAGAATGTTTTTTATGACAATCATGTATAGGACCAGCTCTTTCTATACCCTGAACCCACTGACCAAGGGCAGAGGAGCCTGTTTGGTTTGGTTTGATCACCCTCCCCTGAATCTATGATACAGGGCTCCCATCCTGTATCATAGATTCAGGGGAGGGTTATCAAACTCTAACACTGGCCCTGATTATGTATAACATTTTCATAGCAATCCTATTCGGAAATAACACACGAACATCTGTAGATGATACCAATAAAATGTGCTGTATTTATCTGTTAGTCTAGATTAGTGCATTTATTACATCTTTAAATTTTTAATTGTTTCCTCTTTTGTTAAAGAACAGAGCAGTGACCCTAAAGCTATTTCAAGATAATTGAATTAACTACAGAGAACCTTCAGGAAAAAGTATTTTTACTTTTCTTATGTATATATTCATTTTTCATTTATAATTAAGATGAGAATAGAATAGAAATTTGCCAAACTTATTACATGGTTCAGGTAATTGATTAAAACAGCTTTATTGGTTGGTACCATAACCTACGGGTCACTGGCGAATCATATTCAACTTTTATTTTTTTGGCTTCACAAAGATAATGGTAATTACTTGGAGCTGCTTATCTCCTCTTCATGTTTCATCTGTACTTGATGACAAAACTTATGTTTATGTTTTGTATATCATCATGGCCAAATGTAAGGTCCAGGAACCAAATTTTTGCATGGATATGGACTTCACCTTGACCTCTAGCATTGACTGAGCAAACAGGATACCCCTGTGGACTAAATAAAGGGTTAGGTTCAAAGTTCCGTGATGGCTCCTGATTACAACAAGATTGTCCCAACACTATTACCCTAATGGCAAGCCCCAACCCTTTTTATCATATGTGCTAGAAAGCAGTGGCTAAGGGTCTTCATGTCCTGGGTATGACGTTAAACTCTAACTGATGGTGAAGTTCCAGTTCTGGAGTCTGGTGAATGTGGAGCACCCCTTCATCACCATTGCTCCCAGGTCCACTATGACCCAGAGTGGTAGTACCTGTTGGGGTCCCATCTATGGATTAAATAGAAAAATATGTTTATAAAAAAAATTGAGTATCCATTAAGAATGAATTTATTTAAAATCTTTGTCAGCATTAAATGACCCATTGAGGTTGATATGCCATAAAAAAACCAAACTAAACTAAACCCCCTCCCGCTAAAGGAAAAAGTACTGATGATGTGAAAATGCCTGATTGTCCACTTTTGTTTCAAGCAATTCCGTTAAATAACTGGTTGATATCAGCTGACCACAATCAGGGTTGAGGTGTTAAGAAGCATCCAGAGATTACAGATTATGCTATCTTCTTTAATAATTGATAGCAGTCATAGCCATGTCAGAAAAGATAGAGAAGAGAGTTGGTTTAATGTAGAGTGACCTTCAGTAATAAGATCCAATAATGATGTTCATTGACCTGATAATTATATCCACAAGAAGAAGAAAAGAAACAACAAAAAAATTAATAGCAAGAAAGGAAAAAGGAAGAGTAAAAAAAAAAAAAAAAGCTCTTAGCGCAATAAAGAAACAGATGTTGTTGGCTGTGATTTATAAATGGCAAAAAATGTAGTAGGCGGTCTACAGGTTATCGTAGAAGAGAAGAAACTTAAGTGGCTCGGAAATTATAGAATGTCATTTCCACTTGTTTTAAGGATCTTCTGTCCATCTGTTGCCTTCTTTTTCTAGTAATCTGGAATAAATGACACTTCTTTACTGATTTCATATATTACAATATATTATCTATTACTTTGCATGCTCTCTATCTCATTTCTATTTTGAACTTACAAGCTGTGTCTAAATCTATACTTCTGACCAGTCGTGTTATTTCTTATTATAAGTACCAGGAGGCCACAACATTAAAACCTCTCTGAGAGAGACAGCCCTAAGATACAAGATATCTTCTCCAACGTGCCGGTAAGTCCCTTAAACTCAACTTTATACACAGGAAGGACTTAATATTGTTATTCATTGCTTCTTGTGCTGGTTAATAAATTGTTAGATTTAAATGCAGTGTTAATTCATTCATTTCTTGCTGTTAGCCTTAGAATTGAATGCTAAACTAACACAATAGTCTGAAAAGTAATGAAACTGTTGTCCCTAACAATTTATTTAAAATCCAAACAACAAACTAAATGTTTTCTCCGCCAAAGAAGTCCCCTCTTGAATCTAATGCACTTTCTCATACTTCTGTGACACTGGAAGGATTCTTTTGGTATGTCTCTCAGCTCCATCATTACAAACCTCTTGATGGCCTCAACACATTCAAAACAGGTCCCTTTGATGAGACCCTTCAGCTTGGGAAGTGCATGGGAAAGGACGATAGTTGTGGCAAGAAAAATTGTGACTTTTCCCCAAGCTGAAGGTGCTCATCAAGGGAACCCATTTTGAATGCGTTGATGCCATCAAGAGGTCTGTAACAACTGAGCTGAAGGACAGAGCAGAGAAGTGTGACAGATGAGGATGGCAAAGTGCATGAGTTTGGCATCATCTTTGAAAGTGTTGCATATTGTGGGGAATAAAATAAAATTAAAATAAAAAGAATAGAAATAAAAATAAACTCCCATGAGCCTTCACCGGAAGAACACTCCAAGCATGTGTAGAAAAAAGGACCCGCTTCTGACCCCAAAGAGAATCTCTTGGCCATTCAAGTTTAGGCCTTAACTGGGACAAGACACTATTACTGGCCAAGGAGAAATTTCCTTGCCATGTGGTGGCTATGATCCACGAATAAAACCTAAATCATTAAACTACATTTCGTCTTCATCTCTTTCTTTTCCTTTCCTTGAATTCCACCAAATAAGATGGGGGTTAAACATGGGGAACACGCACCAGGAATAACAAATTACCTTTTAACCTAAAACATTATACCTCTTGCCACTCCACAATATATAGGAGATCATTTGAAATTGCTTTCATATAAAACTATTTTGAAAAATATTTTCCTATAAACATTTGTTGGAAATTCCTTTCTTATCTAAATTTCATTGGACATTTTTCTATTAAAAAAAACTGTTGGAAATTGTTTCCTTATAAAAATACATTATAAAAAAATTGTAATTATGGTTAGTAAGCAGTTGCCAAAACTTCCATTTATTTATCTATATATAGTGAATATATACAAAGTGTGTCAAAAAAGTATCAAGATTTTTTGGAATTTTGACACACCTTGTATTCTGAGAAAAAACATAAACATTCCATTCATTCTTCATTTCTATATAAGTAAATACAGCTTTAAACTTGGTACTTTTTTGACACACATTGTATTCTGAAAAAAATTAATGAATGGAATGTTATTTTTTTTCAGAATACAGTTTTAGCACATATATGATAAAAAGGGTTGGGGTTTGCCATAAGGGCAATAGGGTTAGGGCACTCATAGGTGCTAGGTCTTGATGTGACCAGCTGATTGATTGGAGCGTGGTTCTCTGACTGCCTGTTAAGCCTAGATAAGGGCCAAAGTGGAGTTTTGCATATGGACTGCTCAGCTACTAGGATTCTGTCCTTAAGATAAAATAAAGGTAGAGGCAACAAGGAGAAAAAAACTCTGCTGCCTTACAAATTTATATCAGTTAAAAATGGAAAGCTAAAATAATGCTTTCTGAAAGAAATCAATATCTAACTTTCCCATAGAAGCAAAAGAATAGTGTGTTACAGACTTTAAATGTTATTTGTTTATCAACTTTAAATGAACTGTGAACTAAAAAGTGGACACTGAAGTTCATTTACAAAAACCTTATTCACTTCAGTCAAGATTGATTCATTCATATCACATCATTCTAATTAATGTCACATGCACCTTTCCATGCATAAATAACATAAGTGTAATTAGTGTTAATAAAGCTGTTCTTTTACATTCAAGTGTTGGAACTGTTTTCTTCATGTGCTCTAATATAGTATTCAAGTCATGATGCATTTCTAAATTATGTGTGAGCAGCAAGAAAATAGTGAATTCAACTCACACAAGGCCCATTTGTCATTCACAATTTAACTATCAGATTGTCTACCTGAATCTGTCTTTTATCAAGTTACAGCATTAGAAATGAAGAAGAAAGGGATTATCCCTCACTAGGGATTACAGTTAAGTGTTACCTACAGAATAAGAATATATGCATATATATTTACCAACTCCTCTGCATGAGTAGGGTACGACACAAGGTCAATTTCTTAAGCAGAGTTTAACAGGTTTGAATTCAGAGTTTTCCTTCTTTTAGACTGGTTACCTAGCCATGGTTAAAGAACCCAGTCTGCCCTGCAATTTACTCATAGCTGGAGGGAGAGTAAGATTCATACCTTTCCCAAGGATATTAGTGCTAAGTGAAATGCAATTACCATGTCCAGGATTTGAACTCGGGGTGACGAGTCCATTTCCCATGACTTTAACCATTACACCACGCGCTTCCTACATAAATAAGAATATATGTATAATTACAAAAAATGGACATGAATAATGAAAACACTTTATGATAATCTCTTAGGTTAATTATCAATCTAATCTCCTTGATAAAATAAAAACTGAATTCATCAAAGCTGTAGCCATGTCAGTACTATTGTATGGCTGAAATGCTTGGAGAAAAAGCTAGATGGGAAGACACTAGGATGCTATGTTTTGGAACAAACCTTGGATATAGCACCCTACAAAATAAGCTATACATCCACTTACCCCACCACCACCACCACAACCACCACCATCTCACAAACAATCCAAAGCAAGACATGCTGGGCACTGCTAAAGAAGTAATGATGTTCTCCTATAGACTACTACACATGGATAATTGTTGGCCAAATTGCATTGACCAGCTTAATTCAGACACTGGATTCTGTCTAGAGGACCTACTAAGAATAATGGCTGATAGGGACGAATGGCAAGAGAAAATCAAGGAGATCAGTGTTGTCAGCACAACCTGATGATGATTTTCTAAGTAGAGTTTAGTCTCTACTTCTTCCCATATAAACTTTAAAGTACAAGTGCAATCATTTAAAAGGTTTGGTTTTCTTGATCAAATCAACATCAAATTTTTCATTTTTTATATCATAAATAAAATAGTTAATTAAAAAAAAATAGAAGTTTACTATACAGCATCTATTCCATGAAATATATAGATTTTTGTCTATTACTAGTAGATATGCTTCATTTTGAAAACTGATTCAAATTTTATCATAAATAATAAAAGTCATTGTCATATTTAGAAAGGAAACATTAAATATTTATATGTAAAAGATGCTTTATTCAAAATGTTCTACTAATGCAAAGTAAAGTGATACTACCATCGCCAATTAATCAATATCAAATTAGCCCTTTTTACAGTCTGTTGCATCAGGTCTGTAAGATATTGAAGTCAGTAAGTCTACTGTTGGTTTGAATAACAGCAGCTAACTAAGTACAACTTAAGCAGTGTCCAAGACAGTTGGTATACATAGAAATCAAGAATGACCCATTCATGAATTTGGGTGATTTGGGTCATTCCATTCCTTGAGTTCTGATTGACTGCTTGATTTGAATGACATTGTGGAGTCTTATATATATCCTGTCATTCTGCAGTAGACTTTGTGACATTCGGGTTTGTATTTCATAAGATATAAAGAGTAATGTATTATATTTATGCATCAAATGTTGGCAGAGGGTTTTAGTTCAGGGTTGCCCTTTTTCTAGAGTGATTAGTTACACTACCAAAACCAGAGAGCCTAATTTACTCCTTTAAAAATAGTTGGTTGAGAAGAAAGATTTTCATCTTTCTTAAAGGCATTAGTGTGAAATAGACTCATTTGGATTTTAAACTTGACTTGATTTTCTGTGTTGATTTCTGTTACATTACCTACAGGGTGTTTGGGATAAATTTGACAGTTTCATAAGGAAAAAGAAAAACTGCTTGGTAACTACAAAATTTAATGGATTGTAAAGAAATTCAACAGGCACGGAAATTACACTACTGTCAACAAGTTTCACTCAAAATAACCGCTATTAGCGTCGATCACAACCTTAATCCTGCTCCAGAACCTGGAGCAAGCTGATGTTACAGTTTTCCTGGGAAGGGTCTTAAAAAATACCTTAATTCTGTTGATTAATTTGGCTTTTGTAGTACTGGCACCCACCAAATATGTGGGATTAAAAGCAAACCCTAGGAACATGCACCAGGAATAACCACAGCCACCTTTTTAACCTAAAACATTAAACCTCTTGCCACCCCACCAGTTCCACTACTGACCATAGATAAATAGTCTGTGGGTTTCACATGACCTACAGGTCATATATTTGAGACATCCTGTTGGTTGCTTTGTTGGATTTTATGGTATGTCAACCCTTGTTGGGTTATTTTATGCCAAATATGTTTTGTTTTATTCATTCTTGATGGGTACTCAGTTTAAAAAAAAATTCTTTTTAAACACATTCTTTTAAAACTCAATTTTTCTATTTATAGATTGGACCCTAACAGGTATTACCACTCTGAGTCAGAGTGGACATGGGAGTAATGGTGATGAAAGGGTACTCCACATTCCACAGAGCTCCAAAATTGGAACTCCATAATCAGAAAGTGTTTAACATCATACCTAGGACATGAAAACCCTCAGTTACCATCTTCTTGCACATATATGATAAAAAAGGGTGGGACTTGCCATAAAGGCAATAGGGTTACCACTAATTAGGACTAAACCTATTCTAGTAGTGACTACCCAACGGAATTTAACAGGTTTGAATTCAGAGTTTTCCTTCTCCTAGACTGGTTTCCTAACCAAGGTTAAAGAGCCCAGCCTTTCCTACTATTTATCCATGTGTAATTAGATTCATACCTTTCCCAAGGGTATTAGCACTATTCGAACTGGAGCTTGGTCCAAGATTTTAACTCAGGTTGACGAGTCCATTTCCTACAACTCTAACCATTATACCATGCACCTCCTCCTTATAACTTTATGAGATAAATATTCAGATATTAAATATCTCTTGTTTCGGACAGTGGTATATACACAAAAGTGGTGTAAAAGACAAAATCCTGGGTATAGTGTATGGAGTCACAATTAACAGAATCCCCTTTTTGACTTTACTTGATTAGTCCAAAGTAAAGCAGAGAAATATATTTTGGTATTTGCTTGGTTTGTAAATCAAACTTGACAACCAGCTGTTTTAAGGGGATCTTCACTCTGTGATTTGAAATCTTTCCCTCAATAATCAATTTGAATGAGAAGCATAAATGCCAGAAAAAGATTAAAGATATTCTTTAATGGCACCTCAGAAGAAAACTGTCATGAAGTTCTGTGACTAGGTCGAATTGATGTAGAAGAAATAAGACACTGATTTTGGTGCTTATTAGATTGGACAGGCTTTTGCCATTTTGTCAACACTCAAGAGGTTGAGAAAAGCTTTGCTTTATTCATGGTAGTGATAAGTTTCTTCTGAGTCCCAAGAGACAAGCCATAATGAATCTGAATCAGTGGAGAAAAGCAAAACTAAGGTTGTTTAAATAGAGAAAAATGCTATTAGAATGACTTATGAAGACTTTATCTAAACTTGGAGTAATTTAAGAAAATGTACACTAAAAATTTACTACTTGGGCAAGTCAAAAGTTTTATAATATTTGGTATGTGCTAGTGTTGCATACTGGCTTCAAATTCACGGCCCTACTTCATGTATCTGCATACGTAGCGGGTATCGTCACTAACCCTAGATGATATATGTAGTGGTCGCTTAATGAAATCTACAACACATTTGTATAGTAGGAGTTGACTTTATTTCTCTCCCTCGGCTGGTGGGTGGCAAGCGTGACAATAGGAATGCCCAAGGGTTGACGATGACTACTACTACTACTGGGATGGTGAGGTAAAGGGATGGCTGGTGGCGTCTCACCGCCTTGGACCGTGTTGACGGTCGCTCCTTGTGCTCTGTTTGCTGTCCGCTGTCTGACTGACCTGGGATCCCTGACTTTCTTTTATATATATCAAACGCCTACGCGTTTTCTTTTGTTATCTTTATCAGCGGACAAATCTATTTCTGAACTTATTGTTACCCATCCTTCTTTGTTTGCTTTACCGGAAAAAAGTCCTTTGTCATTTTTTTTTGTCTTTTCTTTGTTTAATTTAACGGAAATTCCTATTTCCGTTTGTACAATATACAACACTAGTTTGCAGCATTAAATATCATGTGACCAAAGTAATTCAAGCCATGGGAGGTACTCATTTTGGTTAGTAGTAACCTGGTAGTTAGTACGCTGATATATTGTGCATTGTTTCACACTGTGTGTGATTTGTAACTTCACAGTTGAACATGAAAGATAGTCTAACCTGAGAACTTTTGCTTTACAAGTTTAAACTAGACCATAACACTGCAGAAGTTGAGATTTTAAAGGTTGAAAATAATTCTGAAAAATAGTAATTCCTCTGAATTTTAAAGTTTAATAGATGATCCATGAACATGTTGGGTATCTGTTGGACCAGTGGTTTATGATGGTGTATGTGCTTCAATCTTTAGAAGTGAAGGATTCTAATTAGCATTTTATTTATTAAGAATTTGAGTGATTAAAAAAAGAAGTTCACCATAGTTCATAGGCAACTAATCTAGGAGTAGGAAAATTCTGAATTCAAACCTATTAATCTCGGCTTAAGAAATTTACCCTGTGTCACGTTCTTCTCAGTAGGAGGTGTTGGTAAATATGTATATCTAAGTTAGAGTAGCATGGATATGAAGTCAATGGCACTTGGTAACCAAACGCTCTTGATTTCATGTCCATGCTATCCTAACTTAGATATACATGCTCTATCAAAGATATTGAGCACTATCTATTTATAATTATAGCACATTATATTATCTATCTATATGTATGTATATATATATATATATATATAATTGTTGTGAGGTT
Organism: Doryteuthis pealeii; assembly: GCA_023376005.1. NCBI lineage: Eukaryota > Metazoa > Mollusca > Cephalopoda > Myopsida > Loliginidae > Doryteuthis > Doryteuthis pealeii. The sequence continues at coordinate 11,235,942 of CM042157.1, forward strand.
TTAAGGGATCAAATAAGAACAAAAACAACGGGTAACGAAAAGTAGAAAATGTATTAATAGAAAATAGACAATACAATAGAGAGATGTAGAAATTACGTCCGACGAACAGAGTTATTGGCACTCGCATTGGCTTGCCTCCTAAGCCACAATTATCCCTGTTTATTTATAGTAAGCTGTTGGCGCATTCCATTGGTCTTATAGGGTGTGTCACCTATAACAATAATGAAGGGCTGCAAATAAAAAAAGTGTTTGCATACAAAGAGAGCTCAATAATAGAGCGGGTATAAATTATAAAATTATGGATACTGTATTTCTATTACTCAAGCCTCATGTGTTTCACACAATCTTCAGTAAAAAGTAGTCAGCAAAGAATTTGCATAACACGAGTTGTGTTCATGTTGTGACGTTTTCTTTTAGGGAGACATTTACTTAATGCGCTTAGGTGTTAGTGCACATGACATTATATATATATAATGAAAGTGGAATATAAGTGGAATTCCAACACACCTAACACAGAAGTCCTTACAAGGGCAGGATGCACAAGCATTGAAACTCTCATCATAACGGCCCAAATGTGATGGGTAGGTCATGTTGTGCATATGAGTGATGTTAGAATGCCAAAGCAACTCCTTTACGGTCAGCTGCATAATGGCAAAAGGCCACAGCATAAGCCTTGGAAGAGGTATAAGGTTTGCTTAAAAAGAAACCTTGTAAAAATAAAAATAGATACTGACAACTGGGAAAAGCTTGCACTGAAGAGAACTGACTGGAGAATTCATGTGGAAGATGGCTGTACCAGTTTTGAGAGTGAAAGAATTGAGCATGCAAACCTCAAGCATCAACTTTGAAAGGGATACACCTGTCATATTGGAGAGAACAAGGAGGGTTGGAAATGTCAAACATGTGGTCAAATTCTACTTTCTAAGGCTGGATATGTCAATCATAGGAAATCTCATCAGGGACAATTCATCCAAACTCCAGGAACAAACAATCTATCTTGTGCAATCTGTAACAAAGTCTGTATGTCAGCTTCTGGTCTTAAGAAACATATGGTGGTGCATAAGCATCAAATTTTATCATCATCTATCTGATACAACAGGAAGGACGTCCTTCCTATGTCATATTTGCATCAAACTTTGCGAATCTGCAGCAGGTTTGATGAGTCATTTGAGGGCTCATCAGAGGAACAGTTCTGATGGTTGGGTTATAGGACTGTGAGGGATGGCAGTGATCTGTAAAGATTATGCTATTGCTATATATATATATATATAACATAATGGCGAATCCAGTAATAAATAGATAATTTCTATTTTGTAGGTACATAAATTTATGAAAAGATAGTATTTCTTTTGAGATGTGTTAGTCATTATAATTTGGCTTTGGTCTACTGACTTTAATTATTAGTGCTATTAGTTTTCTAACAGTAATTTATAATGCTGAAAGTGAAGACCGTTGGGAAATTAAATAAGGCAAAGTCAGAAAGAGTTACTGCTTGTGTTACAATAATTGTTTTGATAATAATACCATATGTCTGTGAATAAATGACCCCTAAAATTCTGAAATGTTCAATTATGAGGTAAGTCAACACAGACAAAAAAATAAATTAGTGAATAAATAAGGCAGAACCAATTCTATTGCGCTCTTAAATTGCAAAACTGTAAATCTGAGCTGATAGTACTTTTTTTTTCTTGTTGCTATTCAAAAAAATGGTTGTTTCATAACTTAAAGAAATTTGAGAAACTGATATCTGACAAAATATAGGAGTGAAATATTTTGCTTTCTTTTTCTGATGATTATTTTACAAAAAATACAACGATTAAAGTTCTTTTTCTATTTTTGATTCATAAAGATCAACTTTGTGAATTTCATCTAATTTTACTGAGCCCCTTGGGGTCAGGGTGGAAAATATCATTTTCTCTTTTAAAAGAATCGACATAACTTCATTCTCTCATAGCAGGGAAAAGATCAAATAGATTGTTTATTTGTTCTCCCATTTATATACATGCCGATCAGCTCCAATTTTGGTATTTATATTTTTGGCAGTAAAGGATTCAAGATACACGAACCAACAGAAAAGAATTACAGGATACTACACAACATGGATCAAACTTAATACCACAAGGGATCTCCACTGTAAAGTGCTCTCACCTGCAGACTAAAAATGGCCACAAGAATCTTAATAGTCTCTAGTCTAGTATACACTGATGCACCTAGAGTTTTATGATTTTTCGAAATCACACATACATACATACATATGCATACACATAATACATGCACCCAACTTGTCTTGCAGTCTTATCAAATTTGTTTGTCACTGTCTCTCTGATTACCAAGAAGTGGAGCTAGTTCTGTGCACATTATATTCACTAAAAATATCCTTATCAGCATAGATATTTCCTGATTTAACTCTTTAAAAATAAAAAAAGGAAAAAACAGGAAATGGTCTTACTCATGCATGAGTTGACAGCCAACATATAACACAAGTATGGCTTTGACATTAAATAACCCATAAATGTTGATATGCCATTAAACAAAAAAAAACAAAACAAACTAAACCAAACCATTAGACAGCATGTTCTGTATTATCTCATGAATATATATTTCAAATTGCTTCCCAGCTTCCCCTCAGAGTAATCTCCCTTGCTAGATATCAAACCCCAGTTAACTAGAAAGCTAATTGCTTATATGCTGAACACAGACTGAATCATTCAATTGTTGGATACTACAGCTGGTTTCTAATAAATGAATGCCAGCAAGACACTAGCTTATATATATAATTTTTAAAAATTAAATAAATTTTCAGATTACTTTGCAGGGATTATTTTTGTATTCATTTAGTAGTTCCTTTTCTTTCATCCAGTCTTATTCTATTAATTATTAAACTTATTATAAACTTATTCTTTATTAAATGAAACATTGTCAAAAATGAATAATGATAATACTTCCTCTAGGATTTCAAACAAGTGAAGACTATTACATCAACCAATATTTCTAGGTGTAAACAAACAATATGATATGGGTAGAGAATATTAGTATCTATAAAACAAGCATAAAAGAGGAAATTAAAGAAGTACATCTAAACATTGATTATAAATACATTGTAGTGAAGAATGTAGTGAGAGGAGAAACAAGTTATCTAATGGAGTGAAGTGGGCATGCATGTTTCTTGCATATAAGTTTTCCAAAAGAGGCTGCTTCTGGAATCCCAATTATATAAAAAAAAACTGGTCTTGAGTTCAAAATAAATATCACATTAGTAAAGGTTGGTTGGATGGTTATTTTGTTTAAATGACATATCAACCCTTATGGGATATTTAATTATTTAATACCAACTGTTTTTTAATTTTTTTTAATATATATATTTAAGTGAATAGTTTGTAGGTAAATGTTGATTTTATTTAATGAACTGGTGGAAATAATTTTCATTAACTTCATTTATATCAATAAACTGGTAGAATAAATAAACTGATAGCTGATTCTCAGCTATTGCTGCACTTCTGCGGTCAGTGTATACTACAATCCAAGCCAACTGGACAAAGAGTTTAAGAGTCAAATAAATAAAAATGGTCTTATCCATAATCAGAAATTGTTACACTAATTCTGATTTCTTTGCTTGTTTCCTTATAAAGATTGATTAATAAATTCTGATCTGATCTGGCAAGTGTTCAGATCAGCATTTTCACTTTTGTCCATTGCAAATTCAATTTATCTCCCTAAATTAACATGATTACTAATAATGTAATATATAATATGTTAGATTTTTGAACAGTAATTTTATTATTTGTCTGAATTTTTGACATGAGGCTTGATGCGTATAATTTTCATTTTTTAGATTGTTGTCCTCATCTTTATTGTGGTATATAAAAAAACAACGTTTTGGCGACTATATCCTTCAGCCTTCCTCAGGTGTTTCCCTGTAAAGCATAGTAATGACCTAATTTGGGAAATCATTTTTAATAGTTTGACTGGATCAAATAAAGCATCAAAGAATTTTTGAAGATCTCATTCAAATAATAATAATGTTATTGATACTGCAGTAAAAACGTTGTTTTACATACCACAATAAAGATGAGGACAACAGTCTGAAAATCAAAATTGTAGTAATTGTTTTTTTTTCTCTCTTTCAACAAGAACACATAAAAAGCACAGCTAAAAAGATTTCATACCTAAACACTGAGTACATTATAGTACTTACGGAAGGCCAAAGAAAAGATATCAGCTGAAATATTTTGTTAATAACAATAAAGATATATAAAGACTCAATATAAACTTAATCACAATCTTCTTTCTCACTCTTCCTGGTCCTGTAACCTGATTTGGTAATGCCTTGGGCAAGAATAGCCCAGAAGTGCCTATCCCTCTCCAAGTCTACAACTGGTTTTAGATTCAGAGTTTTTATTCTCCTAAACTGGTTGCCATACAAAGAATCAAGAGCCCAGTCTACCCATAACTGGAGGGAGAATAGATAGATTTATACCTTTTCAAAGGGTATTAGTGCTATGAGAAATGCAAACAGTCTCATTTAGGATTTGAACTTGGGTAGTCAAGATGATTTCCTATGATGATAACCATTACTCCATGAGCAGCGCCAATGTTACTGCAGTCAGTAACAGATTTTCATTGTACTTCTGACTAGTGTTACTGATGAATGGATGTGACAGTGAACTTGTAACTTGATTGCTACTCTTTAAAACCAATACTGCATTACACTAGATACACCAATCTGAATATTGTCCTCTCTACTCTAGTAGTTCTACTATTTGATACACATTGGTCTGTGTGGCCAATAAGACAGTGATAGTAATAGTGATAGAGTTGTAATCCTCCTATACAATATGTTCCTTTTTTTTCTTATTTCATTTTCTCCCTATGACTTTACCTTTTTTTCCTTTTGATGGAAGAAAAAACTCTAAGAGTTTGATGCAAGTATTGGCAGTCTTATTTTTTAAATTAAAAAAAAATTTTTTCTATTAAAACAAATTTTGTGGCCTTTATTAAAGCCTGTTTTCAGGAGACGTTACTGCCAAAATATAGTTCAATTTGAATGTGTGTGTATGTGTGCATATATGTATATACATATAAATGTATGTGTGTGTGTGTATATATATATACATATATATTATATATATATATATAACCAAGTACCAATACATAGTTTAATTCCAATTTGTATGTGTCTTTGTGTGTGCATATATGTATATACATATAAATGTATGTGTGTGTGTGTATATATATATATATATATATATATATAACCCAGTACCAATATATAGTTTAATTCCAAATTGTATGAGTCTTTGTGTGTGCATATATGTATATACATATATGTGTATAAATATATGTTTGTGTGTGCATATATATATATATATATATATATATATATATACCCATAACCCAGTGTGTAGATTTATATATATATATATATATATATATATATATATATATATATATATATGTGTGTGTTTAGTGCATTCAGTTTTCAGCATTCCTTTTCTTGTTCTTCTGATTGTTATTTTTTCTGTTGATCATTTTTTGTCATATTTTCTTCTCCATGAGCTTCTACTACAACACCTCCATTATTTCCTGAATCTAATCATTCCTTCTTCATCTTCTCCTTTGTTTATCTTGAGATTTTGACATAGTTTTTATTTTTCCTTCTGGTTCTTGTAAAGTTCTTTTTTTTCATCTTCCTTTCTATTTTCTCTTTCACTCATCAACTCCAATTCCTTCATTCCATCAAACTTACAAACCAGCACAAAACCACCAACGATTTTACCACAATAAAAAAAAGACTATCAGAATAATTCATAAAGAGTAAAACAAATTACTTTGTAAATTTGCTGTCTGAATCTTACCACATGTGACATATACAATATGACAGATAGCAATTAACACTTTCTCTTGTTTCTGGTTCTTTTTTCACTTATTGAATATTTTTTTCCTTTGGGTATAAAAATGCTTTCACTGATTTGCACTCTCATATTTCATGTAAGAATCTCACAAATTTTAACGATTTAATTGTTTGAAAAAGTCCCCAGAGTTTAATTTATTCATAAATGATTTTTTAAATTAAGATTTTCAGTATTTTTCCATGTTGAATATTTTCATAGTTCAATATTAGTGAGTTGAGTTGATGATTAGAGAAAGATGCTCCATGATTTGATAGTTATTAAATGCAAAGGTTATATTCAAGATGAGCACTCCTGAAATTTTTTTTGTTTAAGGAATTAGCCGCAGGACCTATCCTCATACACTCTTTTGACTTGCTTTTCTTTTAGGAAAATAAACTTGTTTTTCACCTGAATTCTTAAATATAAGTTAAAGTTAATTCATTGTTAAAAAAAGAAGTTTTCAAATTTTATCATTGTTAAAAAAAGAATTCATTGTTAAAAGGTTTTTTAAATTTCATTATTAAAAAATATGTTAATTCATTGTTAAAAATAATTCATATTTATTGAAAAATGCCCAAAATAATTTCATTGAGACATATCTATTGAAAAATGGCTAAAATAAACTATTGTAAAAGAAAAATGAGAATTCAGATAAAAAACAAGTTTATTCACTCCCCCACCTCCACCCTAAAAAAAAGCAGATAAAAAAACTTGTCAATTTAAATCTCAGTGATTTTCCAACTGTAATTTTCCAGTTTATGGTTCATTTATATTCTAAACAACACTTCCTTACAAAAATGATAGGATGTGCCTATCCTTATGTAACAATACAACTACAGTTGATGATAGTTGAAGGTTTAGTAATTTATAAAATATCTTTTTGTGAAGAACATGAAAAACTGAAAAAAATTACAGATTAAACAGTGTCCTAAAATAATGCTTTAATCAAAGGTTCTGATATTTGATAGTAAGGTCTACATTCACTCAGGTTAAGTGTTTAAAACAGTTCATAAAAAAATTTGTTTCAGGGTAACATTTCAGAAATTTTGATCATGTAGTCGATCAGTTCAATGCACAGCTGTCTCAATTCTCATTCAATGTACTAACATCTCATGTCCCTACATCTCTGAATCTCCATCACTCTCATTACAGCATGTCAGTAATCCTATTTAGGGTTTCTCTTACTTCCTCCTCATTGGACAGTGCCACTCCAAGTGTCAATACATATTACTACCTGCTTTTATGCCGGTTGATATGCAAATTGTGCTGCTCATACCAGCCATCTCCCACGTACACAGCACAGGGGATCCTATGTCACTTAGGTGTGTGTGTGTGGGGGGGGGAAAGCTGCGTCCATTACAGATCAGGGGCTGTTTAAGTTTCTTGAATAACTGTTAAAGCAATAGGTTTATCCGTTAATTTAAAATAAAGTAATTTTTTTCAGATAATTTTAGATAACTATAGAAATATGTTTCTTTAAATAGTGATCAAAATTTGAATCAAAGAAAAAAACATAGTATTCTATGCTGGATTTATAGATAGTTCCTCGGCATTTTTGATATTACAGTTTGATATAGTTAGGTTAGGTGCAGGTACTGAGAGTCTATAGTGTAGAGTAGAAATGGACTGTTCCATTAAGTACTGTGGATGATACTTTTAAAAATAGTCTCAAATGAACCATTGGTTTTAAGGTTAACATTTTTTAACATTAAAAAACTTAGCACTGAAAATAAACATAATAGATTTATTCCTTTCTTAAATATAGAACTTTAGAAAAAATGTAAAATTTAATTTATCTGTATGGAATGGATGGTATTTTGTGATTGGTTGAGAAGTCAATAACTCTTTCTTCCCAAGGGCCAAAATCACTGTCATTTCACTGCTGTCATCTGGTTAACAATAGCTTATGAGAAAGAAAAAATGTCACATTTGAGACCTGAGAGAGATATTCTTAATATGGTACTTCAATCACTTCATCTTATTTTAGAAACTGGTTCCTTAATCACACTGAAAAACATCAACAACTTGTTAAATAATAATAAATCTAAATCCTCATTCGGAACACAAATTGATGGAGTTTCAGTTCAATGACCCCCCTGATAGTGCCTGAAAATAAACAATTTTGTGAAAATTTAAAGTGCCAATTTTATATGATTTCTGATAGATTTCGATTCATAAAATGACATAGTAAAAGATGATTGAATTCTGGTGAGAATTGATGGAGATATGGGGCTTCAAAGATTTTTTAAAATGCCCTTTTTCAGGAAGTATAAGTCTGCCTTTTTCTTAAAGATCAATACATTGAAAACTCCAAAATAAAGAAAGGGAATTTTTTCCAGAAAAAAAAAAACAGATAGTAATTTCTGTCATGAATATGCAAATTTCACTAAAAATTAATCTATATTCTAAAAATCCTTATATTAATACCATTTACAGTATCATCTGTAAATAAGTGAACATCCATCAATTTTTATAAAACAATTTATTTTCTTCTAAAATAAAATAATAAAGTTATATTATTTCTAGAAAATCAAAGCTGATATTATTAGGTATTATTTATCATCAAACTTACAGAATTTAAAATATATAAACAAAAATATCAATATCTTGCAAATATAATATATATTTATGCAATTATATTTTGGATTACAAGGTGTTGCAAGTTTATTTTTATTACAGAGTTTAAATGCTACAGAGTTTGGGAATAAATAATACCTAATAATATACATTTTAACTGTAAAATGTTCTACTAAAAATAATAAAATCCTAATGTCTTTCATTGAGAAGAAAATCAACTTATAGTAGTCTACTATAAAAAACATTTAAAAAAACACAAAGACAAGATAGATTCTTTTATAAGACATGCAAACTGTACCAAGATAAGAAAAAATTCTTTTTTCTTTTTAGCAAACCGTTCTGTTAATAATCCATGGTAATCCATTTTTAGTTTGATGATAGTTCGTCTATAATAATAATGGCACTCACCTGAAAGAAGAAAAAGGAAAGAAGCATAAGTCAATCATTCTATATGTTGCTTTTATTATACAATATTATAACAAAATGAAGATACCAATCATTTTAGCTTCCTACTGATTTTGAATATACAAGGTATGTCAGAAAAGTTCCAGTATATCAGAAAAGTTCCAGTATAGTATAAAATATTAAGTATAAATATTTTGATTAGTATAAATAAATAAATAATTAATATAAATTATAAATTATCAACTAGGACATATAATTATAAATTATAAATTAATATAAATAATAAAATAAATATTTTGATTAGTATAAATATTAAGTATAAAAATATATATTAAGTAGAAAATATTAAGTAGAAAATATTAATTATGTTCAGTATATCAGAATATACGAGGTATATCAGAAAAGTTCCAGTATATCAGAAAAGTTCCAGTATGTCAGAAAACTTTGATGTGAGGGGCATTGTCCACTGCGAGTTCTTGTCACAGGCCCAGATGATCAACCAGCATGTCTACTAAGAGATACTGCAGTGTTTGCTTCGTTCAATGTGCAAGAAGAGGTGAAAGTCATGGTAGGACAACTCGTGGGTGCTCCACCATGAAAATGCACCTGCCAACACTGTTCTGAGTATCCAAGAGTTCCTGGCCCAGAATGAACATCAGTGCTGGAGAAACTTCCCTACTCGCTCGACCTGGCTCCATGTGTTTTTTTCCTCACCCCTAAGCTCAAGGGTGGTCATCAAGAAACTGTTTTGAGGATATGCACAACATAAAAAAGCCATGATGAGAGAGCTATGGAGAATCCTGAAAGAATCCTTCCAGGAGTGTATGCAAGCATGGCAGAGAAGGATGGAAAAGTGCGTTAGACTCGTGAATGTTCCTTTGTCACCAAATAAATAGATATGTAAAACCTTTATATATATATATATATATATATATATATATATATATATACACACAATGATGACTATTACAACAGGATAACAATCCAAATATTCTACCATGGCCAAGTCAATCTCCAGATGTGAATCCAATTGAGGATTTATGGAGAAAATTAAAAACCAAGATTCATCTAAGGATCCCCAAAGAAGATTGAGGATTTGAATAAAAAACCCAAACATAATTTCTTACAAGTGTTTTGCAAATATCAAAAATGTTTGTTTGCAATAAAAACTTAATGGCTATGCAACAAAATAAATTTACTTCATGATTTTGAACAAATACTTTGAAGGGGATAACTTGTATTTATTTTTTGTGACGTCAGTCATGGAACTTTTCTGACTTACCTCATACTTGCTTTAATGCACTGATAAAAAATATGTGACAAAGAGATTTATCATATTTGTGACCTGAGAAGTATATTCTTTATATGGTTTTCCATTACTTCATTTAATTTTAGAAACTGGTTCTTAAATCTCACTGATTAGTATCAACACCTTAGTACATAATAATAATTATGTATTCATTTGGAACATATAAGACAAAACTACCATCATATTATTCATAATTTCTCATGTTCTCTGATGCAAAAGATGTAGAGTATGTTTTTCAGCCTGTAGAGCAGACATGATAACCATTATAGAAGAAGGAACACTCTGAATACAAACCTGTTAAACTCCATTTAAGAAATTGAACATTTGTCTCATCCTACTCATGCAGAGGAGATGGTAACTATATATATATATATATTCTCAAGGCATGTGTTATTGAACAACACGGAGTATTCTTTTTTCATTTTTTGTATCAATATTTTTTCCAGTCTTTTGGCTATCCTTTTTGAATCTGGATCGAGTTGATTCATGATATTTTGCATACTAATTTCCTGAGCGCTTTCGACTGTTTCGCCAGTCGTCTTCATGGGGTTACGTAATTTGGTTTTTAGTTAATTTTTAGTTTTGTTATCTATGCTTTTGTAAAATTCATATATATATATATATATATATATATATACATGCACACAATTTTTAATTTTAATTTTTTAATTTTTTTAAATCTTTGCAAAAAATAAAGAAATCATAAATTTGACAAAAAAACATTTTTGTTTAATCACTGAATATTTTGCCTTCATGAAATAAATGTCAAACAAATTAGGCTAAATTATTTAAATTAATGGCATTTTTTATAGTTGAGGAATAATTATGAAATCACTTTGTAAAAATCCATTGTAAAACAAAATTTCTAAATTAATCAGCAGTTAAGAGAGATTGCTTGAAGACCTTGGACTTGTCTAATTGAAAGGAAACAAAATGAAAAATGGAAAGGATTATACAACTCCTTCGAAAAAGAAATCCAACATTGAGTGTGTTGAGATTATCACTCTAGTTTTATTTGATAGATTCACTGATAATAGTAATTTTTGGGTAATTTTCTGCCCCGAATCCCATTTTTGTGTATAGGGGTTAGTTATCTGTCTAGTTTTCGTTATTGTCTCTATTAATAAAAAGAACACTGTTTTTTTAAAAACCGTTCTCACATTTTGCCTTGTTGATTGAGTTAAAGTATCCTACCTGGAATATATGAAGATGAATACATGCATTTACATGAGTAAAAAGGATATGTCTTATTTTCATGAGAAATTAAGTAAATTCTCAACTGAGTGTAGCAAAAGCTGTTTTTTTCTTTGTTTTTTTTTTCAATCATCTATGTTTAAAATTTAGTGTAATTATAAATAAAATGGGTTGTTATAAAATGAAAATATATAGATAGACCAGAGAATATGTCAAAGTGTTAGGGTAGAAAACTCAAAGCCATAGATCTTCAAGATAATGCATTATAAAAATAAAAATGAACAAATGAGTTGGAATATAAGTCAATGAAATCACAGATAGACCTCTAAGAAATAAGTGAAATAAATAAGATTTACTTTAAAAAGTGAAACAAAAACCAGCACCAACATGTAAACAGAACGAGGTTACAGTTAAATACAAATATGCAAACATAGAGTGTGCATGATTGGATGAAAGTGATATTCAATAATAAATCAAGAATCTTCATTGGCTGAGAGATTTAATCTCTCTGCTAATTATCTAAGCCCATATTATGATAAAGTTGAGATTTAATTATTCTCTTTAAAATGAACCAATCAGGTTTGTTTATACAAACGAAAAGAAATTTATTTTTTAATACCAAAAGAAAAGAAAATAGTTTCAAAGCCAAATTTGTTTTATATTATTGTTTATTTTAATTTTATAATACTTTCCATTGTTTGAACATAAATATTTTTTTTCAGTAAGATAACAAACTTGTGCTGAAATCTTATTGTTTTACTGATTTAGTGATTATGACCAGACTAGAAAGAAATAAGAAGAAAAAGGAAGATAATAAAAAATGATTTGAAAGATAGATAATTGTGGTGAGAATGATTTGTTGATATGGCACTAAGTGATGCTTTGTTGTTAAGGGTTCTATCATGTTTATGGCAGAGTTCCAAAGATGGTCTGGTAATTTAATGATTATAATACTCAGAAGATGTAGCTGTGATCATAAAAAGAAAGGGAGGGAGAATAATTCAAGAGAATAAAAACAAATTTAAAAAATCTTCAAGAGATATGACAATAAAGAAAAAAAAAAGAATTAAGTGAAATAGCCAATTTGAAAATTTGATGTGTTTGCTCAGGGAAATAAATGGGGTGGTGAAAGAAGAAAAGAGGAGTAAAAAGGAGAAAAATGAAGAAAAAAAAAGAAAAGAAAGAAGGAAAAGAAAAGTACAGATAGAGAAGAGAAAATTATTTTTCTTTCAAATGTTTTTTTTTTTTTTTTTTTTAATTATTACCCTTTATAGGAGGAGTTTTTTGATATTCCGGACATGGCTTTACTCAGGCAATTACCAATTAAAAAAATGAAAATTCAAAATATCTAAAGAAAATTTATGAATAAAAATCCAAATAATCCAAAGTAAACATAAATTAACCTGAATAACAAAAAGAAATGTCTTTCATTTCATGTCTTCAATCTTATTCTATCATTTTTTAATTTATTTGTCACATGTTCATCTCCTCGTGGTGCAATGTTTAGGAAGCTCCTCTCCAAGACCAAGAAGTAATACTGAATAAAGAGTTTGATCCTCACTAGGCACCCTTAGATTTGTGGCACAGTTCATAATGATATTAACTAGCCAGAAAAAAATTACTATTATTATTCTCTTAAATTATTCTCCCTTCCTTTCTTTTTATGATCACAGCTACATCTTCTGAGTATTATAATCATTAAATTACCAGACCATCTTTGGAACTCTGCCATAAACATGATAGAACCCTTAACAACAATTAAATTAAGCTTATTAAATACAAAGGACATCTTGGTTTGGTTTAGTTTATTGTGTTAATATAGCATTTAATTCTAAGTCTTACAGCAACAAATGAATGAATTAAAACTTAGTTTAGTTCTAACAATTTATTAAAGACAAATAAAACAATGAGTAACAATATAAAGTTCTTAGTGGTACCTTAGTGCTTTCTTGGAGAGAATTTCTGGTTGACATGCATACGGGAGCTGGTCCAGAATCTATCTGCCCATTTTGGTATTTTACACCAAAACTTCTGGGCTCATCATGTGATTGATATATCCAATCACCGAAAGCCTCTCCCTCACTTAACCCCACACGCAAGAATAAACATTTTACTGACCCTACAAATTTATTTGTTTATATGCATATCAAGAGCTTATGGTTTATCTAATGCAAATAACTTGCATAAGTTATATGGCTTCAATTATTCCTATTTAATACTAATGATTTATATGGTTTTATGACCTTGGAGTCATGGCAAGAACGAACTACTGCACACTCCTTAGAACTCCAGAATCTACAATATTTAGTTGGGTCTTATCACTTTGCAGAGAATACAGATAGCACATTCCAAACACAGATGATAGGACTCTGAGACATCTTAAGGTAATTTTTAGTGAACTTGTTTAATTGATTATTATTATTTAATTGTAAAATTGATCCTCATTGGGTACTCCAAATCCATAGGCTTGTGCCAAAACTATTTCTTGGGCACCTCATCATTTAATGGCTAGCTAACCATTACTCAGTATTTCAAACTGTATTTGTTAAAATTCTTTCATTCATTTTTTTTCTTGCTTAAGTCTTTTGTCAGATTTTAGTGAAAATCTGTTACTTAAATATAAGTGGAAAATAAAGAATTCTTGATTTTATTTTTTATTTTTCATGTTTATTCATTTGTTAAAAAACAAGTAAATAAATCTAAAGATTTATAATAATATGTTTGGAATTTGCAATGTTAATTTACATTTCATTTAAACTATTAATGTCTTTAATTTTCTGATGTATTTCATAAAGTTAATCCGATTCCTGATATCAAAAGAATAGAAAATGCCAATAATCTAATCACAGAATTGATATAAAAAATAAGGCTTCACTTTTGATAATTTTATGAGAAACATTCATTTTTGTTACATGTTTTTTAAAAGGCATTTAGAAAACAAATCATTTTAGACGATGACTTCTTTTGTAATTAGTGACTTGTATAATAAAAACTAACTTGATTTAATCTTTGTTCACATTTGTTTTTTTCTTTTGTTCTTTTTATTAGGGTGAGTCGAATGTTTTGGTATGGACTAGTTTTGCATGTGACAAAAGCTGTGAAAGGTACCAAGCTCTGGTAGTATTGTGGTATTCGGTACACTGATATGTTATACATTGCTTCACACTTTGAGTTATTTGAAAGCCATACAGATGAATGTGTAACATAGTGTAATTCAGGAAATTATGCTTTACAAGTTTGAACTGGACCCTAATGCTGCAGAAACAACCAAAAACATATGTTGATGGTTTGGTTTGGTTGTTTGTTTTACGGCATATCAACCTCAGTGGGCCATTTAATGCCAATAAAGTTTTGAAATAAATCAATTCTTAATGGATAATACAATTTTTTTTTAAACACATTTTTCTATTTAACCCATAGATGGGACCCTAATAGGTACTACCACTCCGGGTCAGAGTGGACCAGGGAGCAATGATGATGAAGGGTGCTCCACATTCCCAAACCTCCAAAACTGGAACCTCACCATCAGATAGAGTTTAACGTCATTCCCAGGACATGTAGACCCGCAGCCACCGCCTTCTAGCACCCATATGATAAAAAGGGGTTGGGGCAACATATGTTGAGTGAAAGGTAGAGGCACAGTTGATCACAGTTTAATAACAAGATGGTTCAATAAATTTTGTTTGGGTTGCAAGAGCCTTAATCATCAGGCAAGTTCATGTAGGCCTAAAACTATAAATACAGAAGCTGGACCTCAAGCCATAGAGGCAAATCCAGTGAGTGTTGTGAAATACAAACATCCTCGTCCAGGAATGAACTGTTTGCCATGTCCATTTCCTATGATGATAACCATTACACCATTACTGATAGTGAGCTTAGGAGCTAAAGTTAATTATACAATTTCATAATAAAGTATGCTTTAATAAAGTTTAGACAAGAACGAATTAAGTGACTTTATTTGAAATACACAAACTTTCTCCTTCCACATCAAAGTGCATTGCTCAGATAATGTTAAGAGATTGAATTGCTAATACCGGTTAATGTATGTTTTACAACTCTGCAATGATTTTCTTTAGTTGCAGTCTGTAATTGTACAGCTGTATTGAATCCCATAGGATAAACTCGGCCTTTTTAGTATCCTCATAAAAAAAGAAAGAAAAAGAAATCAAGTGGTGAATGCAATGGATAATCAAAACTGCTTTTTAGTTAAATCCATCTGCTTAGAAAGATTTTATTATATCTGTCTGTATGTATGTTTGTTTGTTTGTACAATGACTGTGTGCATTTCTTTTATAAAGGAAAATTGGTGGAGACCAGCCAAGACCAAAGTTTAATAAAATCCACATCCTATTTCTTTTCCGAGATGGGTTTAAAAATATTTTTACCCTTCATTTTCTATTAGAAAAGCTGAATAAGAATATGATATGAGTATAAATCAATGATATATTAAAAAATAATTCAATAATTGATTGAAATATAAAACAAATTGATAAAGGATAAACATAATAAAAGACAAATAAAAGTTTTAAAAATACAAACAAGAATAATAATAAAAATAACTTAAAAGCAAAAATATATATTTAATAAAAGATAATAAAATAAATTATGAAAAAATAATTCTAAATCTAACACAGAGAAGAGATTTATTTTTAACTTTTCAAATCCTGGGCAACACCGGGTAGCTCTACTAGCGTTTTATAAGAATAAGATCTTACTATTTCTCTTAATTTTTGAGATGAGGCTTTATTTAATTAGATGAGGCTTGATAATTAGTATTATTTGATTATTCGGAATATTGTCCACATCTTTATTGTTATCTGTACAACGTTTTGGCTAATGTCTCCTCTGGCTATGACAAGAAGGTTCCCGAGTTCAAAGAGAAGGTTCCCAAGTCCAACAAGAAACACCTGAAGAAGGCCGGAGGGCACATTGGCCAAAACGTTGTATAGATAATAATAAAGATGAGGAGAATAGTCTGAATAATCCAAATAACTACTAAGATCTTACTGTTCAATGAAAATGGAGATGAAGTGTATACATCTTGGTAAAAATAAAACTGTTCCTCTCATTCTACATGTTTAAAGAATTTCTAATAAAGTTTATCTTTAAAGCATCACATATTTGCCTGTCAAAACTGTGCTGTTAGTAAGATATGATGCATTTACTGTATTTGACAGCATATAAAACGCACCCCCATTTTAGCAGGGCAGATTCAGGAAAAAAGTTTTTATTGTATTTAAGCATATATTGTTGAAAACAGTCTAGCTGTGCATTACACAAGCAGAAACATAGCTGTATAAAAGCAATTTGGCAGTTTAGAGTAGCTAAAAGTACTGAGCATAAGCTGGGTTAGTAAGCATCATAGAGAAGACTAACCTAGGCCTATAGGAGGTCTCAAACTTCACCTACAATGTATAAGATGCAGGGCAATTTTCTGAGTCAAACTTCTGGAAAAAAGTACATCCAGTCAAATATGGTAACTTGAATGTTGATAAAAGAAAATAGACATAAAACTAGGTCAACTCTGGTGATTTTTTTCTGACAACTAAGTAATATAGCGGTTTTAAGGGTTATAATTACCCCTCACTATCATTCAAAAAAAAATTCTATTTCATTTGATATACCATTTTGTTATATATAGATTTTTGAAGCCTGTGCAATCTCCCTTAATAATCGACATGGATTCTTTAATATATCTCCGTTTCTAGCTAAAATAGTGTTAAATAATTACAAAATACCAGGCTTTATTTAATTATTTATTTAGTTATCATTCCCACTTTGTTCCCTTTGTTCTCATAAAAAATCAGTCCATTAATACTTTTTCTCGTCTTTTGCATTTCTTCGAGTTGCATCACGCGTCATGACATCTTCACGTGCATGAATCGCGACTTGCCTTTCAACACTGATCAAATACAGTTACACAACTAAAAAGATTTTCATCTCCTGTCATTTATAAAAAAATCCATCATTTTCTTCACCCCAAGATACATCCTGATGAAGGTTTAATGAAACCGAAATGTTTAAACATCGATAATTAAATTCATCCTATTTTTGGAACACTTGTTTTTTCAAATTTTATATATATATATATATATATATATATATATATATATATATTCAATGAGATTTTTTGTTTTCGTTTGAAGGGTTAAAACAACTTGATAAATGATAACCGATTTGTTTTGAACTTTGAGATGAATAAGTGGCTCTTGGACATTCTCTTTTTGGTTGGGTCAAGAAATTTTCAGCAACTCCTTCATATAAACTTATATTGAAAACCCATTATGTATACGTGTATATATGTACACACACACACTTATAGATATTTTTATATAGGTACATACAGTGCCAAATAAAAAAAGAGGCAGTTTGCATTTCACATAGCACTAATAACTTTGGGAAAGTTATGCATTCAACTATTATCCCTCCAGCTATGGGTAAATATTAGGGCACACTAGACTCTTTAACCCTGGTTAGACACCAACTCTAGAAAAAATGTCTTAGAAAACTCTGAATTCAAACCTGTTAAACGCCTTTTAAGAAATTGACCTTGTGTCACATCCTACTTGTGGAGGAGTTGTTAAATACATATGTAAAAAAAAAGATAGAGATATATGAATTGACGAGATTTACTTATTTTCACATTTAGTAGAGCTCTTTGAACTGATTTAAAACATTTAAGAGTATTTGGGTCCCTCTAGCTGGAGTGGAACTTTTTGAAGGGACTTCATTTAGATGTTGATGCATCTTTTTATATACATTTTTGATGTAGCTCTTTTAGTTTTTGAAAACTTTATCTTTTTTTGCTTAATTTTCCACTTTCTTGAACACAGTGCAAAATTGATCAATTGAGCACACACAAGTAACATAAAATAGCGTAAAACAATATCAAAATGTAAAAAAAGGAAAACTGCACAATCAGGCGATGGGACAAATATACGTAATTAAAGGTCTTCAAACTTTATTAGCTCATGGGCCTCTTAAGGCCTTAATTAGGCCCTACTTATACACATTATATATATATATATATATTATTATGGACTCTCTCATTGATTTTCGCCGCATGAGGGTTCGTACAATGAACACCCACACAGTGATTTGTTTATAGTGGTGAAGGCTTGTGTTGGACCATCCACACTTTTTGGCACAGTCGATAAGAAAGAATTGGTGCATCAAGGGTTGCCACAACCCCAATCAATGACCGATCTCAGGAATTTTGAATTCAGATTATCCCTCTCCTAGACTGGTTACCTACCCAAGGCTGGAGGGCACAGTCTGCCCTACTATTTAAACCATAGCTGGAGGGAGAATATATGGATTCATACCTTTCCCAAGGGTATTAGCGCAATGTGAAATGCCAACAGCTTCGTCTAGGAATTGAACACAAATCGACGAGTCCATTTTCCACGACTCTAACCACTAGCCCAGCGCCTCTCTCTCTCTCTCATATATCTATATATATATATATATATATATATAGGCATTTTGGATTCGAGAAAGGAAAAAAAAATGCTTGATTACAAGTGTAAGTTATATTTGTTTATTTATGAGATAATATACAATTATAAAGTAATAGTAACAGACACTTTTTAATTGTATAGTATCCCTCTCTCTCTCTCTCTCTCTCTCCTCTCATATATATATATATATATATTATATATATATATATAGAGAGAGAGAGAGAGAAAGATAGAGAGAGATGTATATAAATGTAAAATGTAAAAATTCATTAACTTTTATAGACTGATTTTCCCACAGAAAAAAAAGTTCACATTTGAAAATATTTTTAAACAACATTTAAATTCGATTGGTCTAGTCATAAAGATAAAGCTTAACCCTCTTTTACATGTGAATACCAATCTCTTGAAGTTTTCTTTCCACTTTAAAGTTTATGATGCCAATAAATCTATCAGACATTAAATAAATATTCTCTGATAATGGTCTATGGCTGAAATTGGTAAGTATTAACAAATTTATAAATTTTTAACTAACATTTAAGTGTCTATCTATTCTTTCAATCAAATATATATAAATTATAA
Source organism: Doryteuthis pealeii (assembly GCA_023376005.1). Taxonomy (NCBI): domain Eukaryota; kingdom Metazoa; phylum Mollusca; class Cephalopoda; order Myopsida; family Loliginidae; genus Doryteuthis; species Doryteuthis pealeii. The sequence goes on from CM042157.1 coordinate 11,255,357, forward strand.
TTAGTTCTTTTATATTTCACTTTGATCATTGAATGATTAAATTATCTAACCATTTTGTTTGAATAGAAATATTTGTTAATTCAAAATTTTTTCTTTCCAATTAGCTTCTGAATTTTTTTAGTTTTTATCTCATCCTAAACTATATCCTTTGTTTTCAAATGGAACATTATTATTGATCCATTATAGACAAAGAAACCTTTAGGTTTCTTTATATTGGAGAGTCATTGAATCCCCTATCTGTTACCATTAATAATCTTTATTCTTTTCCATATATAATTATCATTCATATCAATTATCCTTATGACCTGTTGCAAACTTATTCATATTGTTGTATAGCTGACTGCTACTGGACTTCAATGAACAACAGACACGTATATATAAAAATATGACCTGTCTTTATTTTCTTTGGTGTGGGATTGGTGAGCTTCACAATGAAAATGCCGGGTGGTTGGCGAAAACGGCGAGTGTTCACAATGAGCTTCCAAAGTTGGCGTGAGACGAAGTTATCTTCTCGGCTGCTGCTGGGATCTGCCTGTCAGCTCGAATCCTCTGGCCTTTATATCGATAAATATGCCTATGCATCTTTATCTTTTGATCTGGTCTTTACATCCACTAAATATGCCTATGCATTCTTCGTTTGATCTGATAACGGACATTTGTTATATATTTCTTTATCTTCTCCCTGCTTCTTTGACCGGAAAACCTCTCTTCCGTTTTCCCTTTTTTTTTATATATACTTTTATCTTTCTCTTTGTCTTTTTGCCGGAAGCCGGGCAACGATAATACAACAATATTACTTCAACTATAATTCGATTTACCCAATATAAATGGACTCTAATTATATTCATTTGTCTACCCCAGAGGGAAATTTTGATATAAGGTCAGGTTTAATAGGGGGTTCTTAATTGGGGAAAAAATAAAAATTGTCTAGCTACCTTAGCATTAACACATTCCCAAATACAATTTCCTTGGGAGAGACATGAATGCTCAAATAGGCAAAGACAAAAATGATAAATTCTGTTTTCACAAATCCCAAACAGTAATGGTGAACATCTAATCAAGTTTAATTTTGAAAGTATGCTCATGCCTAAACACAAAATATTAGAAAACGAAGGGTAAACTATGGACTTAAAGCTACCCCAATAACTAAAAAACAAGCTAGATTATGTATTAATAAACAAAAAGTGGATAAACAGCACTATGAACTGTGAGGATTACTCCTCTTTTGAATGAATTGTAACGTTGTCGTATATGTTCACGGTACCCAAAGTGATATATTCACCGTGCTAAAAATGTCTTCGCACGTGGTGGTCATCTTGTTGATAAAAATTACAAAGCGAGAAATATGTAGTCACAACTGCTAGCCTTTATTATCGTGCTCGTCTCGTGGGCTCGTATCAGAGAGGAGGAAAGGCAGAGAGAAAGAGAGAGAGAACTATTAAACTACCATCATCCCAAAGGGACCAAGGGCAGGTCTTAACCCTACGCTGTCCCAAATTGAATAGAGGCCGGTCCCTTTCTTCGTTGTTCCATGTCACCACGTGACTTCCGGTTCCGCTCAACACCTGAAACTTCCGATTGACACTCAATTCTCCATTCGGGAGGTCACACTCCGGTCAAACTGTTTTGTGTTCATTACACTTTTTAAAACCTTTACTCTCTCACTTATTTCTTTCTTCCTCCCCCTTCCATTAGTAGTCCTTGCCAAATTCAATCTTGCTACATGAGTATCTACTGATCACAGTAAAATATACCACAGTCTATGCAGAAATAAGAACCAAACCAGTAAATCTATACAATATAACTGGTCCTCGCTTACCAATTGTGATATATGCAATTGGAGCGATTGTCTGCCCCTGTTTGGATCTACAAGACACATGGGTTAGACATTTGCATCTATACCTATTGATTGGGGGGCTTTGTCCCCCAGCCTAAGTAAGTGATATTCCTGCTAGACTCTCCATCACTTCTGCAAGATGAAGTCCTATTTTCTATTTTTCTATTTTTACACATCTATAATTGTCTAGTTCCCTTGGTTTTTCCTTTAGAACATCACGGATATCAGGGAACTTCCTGGTCCCTCTTAATGCAATATTGAGGTGTAGCCTGAGTAAACGGGTCTCTAGGAACTAGATATACTTTATAAAGTGACTGAGAAAAGCCTTAGTAACCTGAAATTAATCTTCATATATCTGTGATAAGACTTCCTGTGCAAACCTCACAACACAGAACCAATAGTGATAAAACTGCTGTTGGGCACTCAAATCATCAAGCTGACCAAACCATTTTGGACATGGCTAACATTTATGATACATCAAACTGAATTAATGATAGCTGATCAGCACACTGATCCAATCAGAATACAGTCAGTCATGATTTGTAAATTGCTTTTCAAACACGTGTTGATTTAAGCTCTGAAGAAGGTCTTGAATAAAGCTTGTCACAACTTCCTGATGAACTGAAGATCACTGATAACAATTAAAATAAATGTATGGAAATTACGAAAAACTCTGTTTATAAATATAATAATAATAAAAGCATTTATTCTGGTTATCAATAATAGGCTTTTAACCCTTCTCTCATCTACAACACTATCTCACACTTAAGATACCAGGTTGTCTAATGTCTAATGCTTTGATTTATTTGTTTAATGGCATATCATCTCTTTATGGGTTGCTTAATGCTAGAATTTTATTTATTTCTAAATATTTGATTAAAATTCTAACTATATTTCAATGTTTAATTGCATTTTTGGTTATTTCCTATAAGTCTAACATAAACAAAGGGGAACCATTCTTGACTGGTAAAATATTTATTTTCTCATAAATATTTATTCTTATTTCTTCTTATTTATTTATATATTTTATATATAGTACCACTACTGTTCTACTGCAAGGATGGTTTTGACATTAAATAACCCATGAAGGTTGATATGCCATTAAACAAAACAAACTATCTATTAGTGAGGACTTTTCAATTTGATTCACACCTGATTTGTATTATTTGGATTATTCGGAAACTTGTCCTCATCTTTATGTTATCTCCACAATGTTTCAGTCAATGTACTCTCCGGCCTTCTTCAGGTATTTCTTGTTCGGACTTCAGAATCTTCTCAAACTCAAGAACCCTCTCCTTGAACATGGGAACCTTCTTGTCAAATAATTAACATAGCTACCCAGTTATGGATTAATGGAATGAGAACAGTCTAACCCCATGGATTGAATAAAGGGTTAGGTTTGAAGTTTCATGAAAGCTCCCAAGTTTGAGGAGGAGGTTCCAAAGTTCAACAAGAAATACCCAAAGAAGGCCGGAGGGCACATTAGTCGAAATGTTGTGCAAATAACAATAAAAATGAGGACAATAGTCCAAATAATACAAATTATCAAGCCTCATCTAAAAAATTCAGAGAAATCACGCCTGACTTCTGTGTTCTCATGAGTCAGGGTTCTCTCATTGCCACTTCTAGGAGGTCCCGAAGTGACATCACTTGGGAATTCCCCAAAATAACTCCAAACCAAATTTCTTGCTTACTTTTCTTCTTCTTCTTCAATCAATCTGTTGATGTGCAAAAATTAATTTTGATTATTCTGATATCTGGAAAATTTCACTTATTGGCAAGCTCAAAGTTCGTTACTTACTTAATTCCCTAGATTGCGTGACTTTAAAGCTAGTCTATTTTACTTACTTATCAATCATCAACCACAAGGGAGACAAGCCAGTCAAAACAGATTCCTTAATTACCATTTTTGTTTTATTAGTATCCTTAAACAATTGTCTATTTTTATCATTTGCTTACCGAGAATACATTTCCCCTTTCAGATTATAAATCCTGTTTACTTTGTATGTTAATAATCTGGGCCAATCTTGACCTAAATTCTTTGATCCTAGCTTTAATCACATTACTTTTGTTTTTCAAACTCAATTTCTTATGGTTCTTATGGTCAATTTTGTTTTTCCCATTGTTTAACTATTGGTATCAAGAAGATCATAGCTTTTTAGAAGACCAGTTCAAAAACTAGGTAGTAATATCTCATCTAGAGGAAGAATTGTCAATATACTGCTATAGAGAAATTGTTGATGATTTGGAAATCTGATCTCATTGATAAAATAGTGAAAGTTTTTCCAAGCCATAGCTGTCTCAGTGCTACTGTATGGCTGCACCACTCGGAATCTAATGGAGTGCTTAGAGAAAAAAGACAGATGGGAACTACACAAGGATACAGCATATTGTCTTGAACAAATCCTGGAAGCAGCACCCCACAAGAAAGCATCTGTAGGACACTAGCCTCCTATCACACAACCCATCCAGATAAAATAAACAAGATATGTTGGGCACTGCTGGAGAAGCAAGGTCAAACTCATAAGCAACATTCTCCTGTGGACACCTACACATGGAGACACTAGTTTAAGCCAACAAGCAAAAATCTATATCTATCAGTTCTGTGCAGATTCTGGATGCTACATGGAGGACCTCCCAGGGGCAATGGCTGATAGAGATAGTTGGAAACAGAGTGAGAGAGTCATGGATCCTGACGATAAAGTGTACATTGGCATACACAACCCCCTTTCTGAATAATAGAGTAGAGAGAGAATAGAGTCGTCGGGGTGGTCTAATGTTGATATCAGCCATACAGCTAGGGAGTCTATCCTCTTTTCACTAGCTCTCTTTAGCAACCATCAGCTCCTCACTTTACTGCACAGATCCCTGTGCAACTCATACACAGAGTTGGTGAGGGCTGGTATTGAACCAGGAACCTTGAGGTTCCCAGCCAAACACTCTACCGACTGAGCTAAAAATGATTCAATGTTTCAGTTAGCTCCAATCATTAATACTAACCATTGACACACCTCTGCTTGGGATTAGCTCTTTAACCACTATCCATAGTGTCATATACTAACTATGGAACTGTTTTTTGATGCTTATGTACTTCCTTATATTCTAACTAATAATCATTGATGCTTTGTATATACAGACTGAAGTGGCTTGCATTCATTCATCAAACATGATTTGTTTTTTTTATTGAAGCTTTCACCTTGCCTATCAAGTTGTGATTTGACTACAAATTTACCTTGTCAGATGCCATTGAAACTGTTTTCGTTTTTTTTATTAGTGTATCAACCGACATATGTAAACTGCAAGGCCATGTAAATTTCCCACTTATCATCATATTTTTTTCTTTTAACACTTTCAGATAAATGAAAACTTATAAGCTGTTACATTCATGGAGGTGAATGGTGTAATGGTTAGAGTCATAGGAAATGGACTAGTTGACCAAAGTTCAATTCCTGGACAAAGCTGTTTACATTTCACATGACACTAATATCCTTGGAAAGGTATGAATCCAATTCTCCCTCCAGCTATGAGTAAATAGTAGGGCAGACTGGGCTCTTTAATGATGGCTAGGTAACCCGTCTAGGAGAAGGAAAACTCTGAATTCAAACCTATTAAATACTGCTTAAGAAATTGACCTTGTGTTGCATCCTACTCATGTAGTGGGGTTGGTATATATATATATATATATATATATATATATATATATATATATATATATATAATATATATATTAAATAAGTGTATTTTGGCAGCATTTTTTCTTTTATACAAGTTTTGTTGAACTGTACAGACAATTCTTGTCGGACAATTTTTGGTTGATCCTTTCTAATTTTCGGGACATCTTTTTGGAGTCAGGGTGTGTTATTACCTCCCACTTCTAATTCCTTGCTACAACTCATTCTCGTTAAAATCAAGACACAAAACCATACCATCATTTCCTACCTGATGATGGCAAACTGTATTGCCGAAAGCGCTTGTTTTGAAACCTTTGGTGGACTGTTACACCAGCTCCACTCCGACACCAAAAAGATAGCCCGAAAATTAGAAAGGATCAACCAAAGAATTGTCTGTACAGTTCTACAAAACTTATATATATATATATATATATATATATATATATATATTCTAACTAGTAATCATTGATGCTTTGCTGAAGTGGCTTGCATTCAATCATCAAACATGATTAGTTTTTTTATTGAAGCTTTCACCTTGCCTATCAAGTTGTGATTTGACTACAAATTTACCTTGTCAGATGCTATTGAAACTGTTTTCATTTTTTTTAGTGTATCAATTGACATATGTAAACTGCAAGGCCAAATAAATTTCCCACTGATCATCATATTTTTTTTCTTTACCCTTTCAGATAAATGAAAACTTATAAGCTGTTACATTCTAAAATCAAACGTTTGCTTGATCATTTGATATTCATGAATAATACAAAAGAAGAGAGAAATAAAAAGAAGAAGGCTCTCATGGCATGGACTACACAATATCATTTGCTGTTTGGCAGAATGGTATAAAATAACGATGACCAACAAACTAAGGTTGACAAACATAGAAATGTGTATTTATTTATCCATATATATATAAAAGTAAAATTGTGTATGTCTATCTGTATGTTTGTACAATGACCAAGTGCACATCCTTTTATAAAGAAAAATGGGTGGAGTTCAATAAAATCCACACACTACTTTTGTCCCAGATCGGTTTAAAAACTTTTTACCCCTCATTTTCCATAAGAACAGTTAAATGAAAATATAAGGGTATAAATCAATTATATTTAAAAGAGAAAATAGAAATATTTATTTGATAAAGCAAACTTTTTGACAAGATCAACATATAGTGTAATAGTCCTAATAGTGATTGATTTTAATGGCATGTCAACCTGTTTAGGGTTACTTTATATCTAGTAGTTTGGAAATTTCATCCATATTTATGTTTTTCTGGGTAGTTATAGTGTTTTTTGCCTATGTTCCTACTGAATACAAATAATTTTTGAACAGATCTATTTGATCCATAAACGGAACCCTAACTAGTACTATCATTCTGGGTCAGAGTTGAACTGGGAGTAATGACAATGAAATGACATTCCTCAGATCTCCAGAGTTGCTACAAAGAAAAACAGTTAATTCAATGATCAAATTATCTGATTGGGGAAAATTACTCACCGTTATCTAGAAAAATAAGTAAAATAGTCCGTTTTTTTACAACAGGGTCAATTTCTTTATTGATATTTTTTAGCAGATTTTCTTTATTCATGGTTCTTTTACTAAAAAGCTCTCGCATTGAAACTTATAAAAATCTTCTGATATAATCATTCAAACTCTTATCTTTATAGAAAAAAAGTAAAATCGTTTTTTGTCGGTTCATTTTTTTCAAATTTCATAAAATAAAGTAGGGGGGGTAGACCTCGTAATAAATATTTCCCATAATATATTTTAAGAAAAAACTATTTCAGACATCTTTTCATCAAAAGGTAAGCAATTCTGGAAATTTTTGTGAAAATTGGACCATTAATTTATTTTTCCTAGAATTTTTAAAAGTCATACTTGTTTTTGGCTACATTAAATTTCAATTGATTTAACGATGCAAAAATGTAAACATTGTTTTTCATTGATAATTTTCATTATTTCCATAAGCTGAAAAATTTTGTAATCATCAGGAGTTTGCTTAATGTTTTTTCTTTCGCTATCAGATGCAGTTTAATGTCTTACTCAGGAGACCCCATTTTTTGGAGGTGGGGGATCTTACTCCTCTGCAGGAGATTTATTAATCTTATCCCTGCCAAAAAGATATCAAACATAGTTTATTTCCTACTTTGCCATAACATGGAAGGTGCATGCTTTTTAGTGTCCCTGAAGTGTTTATTGTTTTCTTGTTTAAATGATTTTAGAAGCTTAATTCCCTGACACATCTTTACTTGACTGAGAGGTGAACAAAATAAAGTTGTCTATCACAAGCTGCTTCTTCCAGCCATATCATCAGCAGGTGGGTAGGGCATTTATGAAAATGTCAATTGATTCTGCTAGTGATTCTATCCAAAAACACAAGGAATTTATAAAAGATATCGGGAATCTGATAGAGAATTATCTCCCCCTGCCACTAGGGGGCAAATAGCCAACATACGAGGTTGGTGCCAAAACCAAATATCCTGACTTATCAGGGAGCAGTCAACAAGAGAAGTCACAAAAATAAGCGATTCCTAGACTTCACTTATCACAGAACAGTTACCAATGAAGGACATGAAAATAAGCGTCTCTACAGAACTCACCACCAGCAAACATTCTAAGGCATTGTATCAGCATACTTTCTAAGGCTGATACAACAGCATACTAACAGAAAGGCTGAAGAATGAGAAACGACCTGACGAAGAGTCTTAACAACATCCAACCAGCGACCTGAATACCCCTGTTATCACTACTTCTCTAACGAACAGTATTTAACCTCACAGATAAGTCTGTAGCAAATACCATTAAAATTTGCAACAACATTTCTGTACCTTTTGATAATACAAGTGTCTGCATTTATATTTGTATTTGTTTCTTTCTTTCATCCGAAATAACCAACTACAGAGAATAAGGGCTCCAATGAATCCCTGTAAATACTCTTAAAGAAACAACTTTAGAGTTGCACCACTGTACCTAGCAATTATTTCCCTGATACAACTAAATAAAATTGAAAAAAATGCAGACACATCATTCTATATAAATTTCTTGCATAGTATACAAAAATAATAAAAAGATAATTAATACTTAGTATTTCTTTGAAATAAATCTAAATGAAATGGATGTTAAGCAAATACTGTATATTGTAAAAAAAATAAATAAAATTGAAATTACAAATAACCTGTGCAGCTTGACTTTATGCAAGAGAAACAAAATAGCTCTCCTTTGCTTTCCCTTTCTTCCCTTTTTGCATTTTCTCTCCTTTCTTTCACACATTTGATTTATTCTTCTTTATTTCCCGGCATTTTCTCTTCTTCCCTTCCCTTCATTTTCTCTCCTTTACTTCTCTTCTTTCTTTTCTGCCATTTCACTTTTTTCTCCCATCACTTTCTCTCTGATGTCTTCTTTTTGCACCCTCTTTTCTTTTCTTTCCCTCCCTTTCTTCCTTTCATTAAAATAGTAGAGAAAAAATCTTAAAAGAGATTCTAAAATCAGAATAAACGGTGCAAATAAATAAAAGAGAAAGAGACTGGCAATTATTCCCTAGAGTGATAAATAAAAATTGTCATGCATCAACAAAGCAAAAAAAGATGTGTTTTATGGCATTTATTTTACACATTCAGATTTCTCTTTTATCTTACTTCATGGTGTTTATAAAAGGCAAAGATTTTTGAGAAAGAAAAAAGAGAAATACGGCCAATTTATGGGAGTATCACAAAGAAATATTTACCATTTTATTTGTTCCAACTTGATTTTAATTTTATGTCAACTTCCAAAGATATTACAGTGGGCACATTTTTAGTATCATATTACCCTTATTTTTCATATATATATATATATATATATATATTTACACACACATTCATAAATGTGTGCAGGCACACACACATAGTTTAATAGTTATTATATAGGAAATGGACATGCCGACCAAAGTTAAAATCCTAGACAAACCTGTTTGAATTTTCCCATAGTGCTAATACGCTTTAGAAAGGTATGCATCCAACTATTCTCCTTCCAGCTATGGGTAAATTGTAGCACAGACCGGGTTAGGCAATCAGTCTAGGAGAATGAAAACCGAATTCTAACTTGTTAGACTCTGCTAAAAAATTGACCTTTTGTAACACCCTGATTGTGTGTAGTGGATTATAAGTACATCATTAAGTTCACTTAATAATAAAATTAAGAAGTGGTATTTAAACACACACACACACACACACATACATATATATATATATATATATATGTGTGTGTGTGTGTGTGTTGTGTATTAAGGGTATAGGTCTTGTATATCTAAGTGAGTGACTCCCACTCAGAGAAGATAGCAAATTAATTATTAAATTTACTCAATAATATAATCAAAGAGTGGTTGGTAAATATATATAATATATATATATATATATATATATATATATTGTGGGAATTAAAATAAAATCAAAATTAAAAAATAACTCTATGAGCCTTCATACTGGAAGAGCCCTCCAAGCATCTGGTGAAAAAGGACGAATTCCGACAATTCAGCCATTCGAACTTAGGCCTTAACTGGGGCAAGACATGAGTACTGGTCAGGAAGGAATTCCTTACCACGTGGTGGCTATGACCCAAGAATAAAGCCTAAATTCTTAAACTACCTTTTGTCTTTGTCTCTTCCTTTTCTTTCCTAGAATTCCTTTTCAGTGAGACCACCAAATATGATGGGGTTAAAAGTAAACCCTGGAAATACACACCAAGAATAACCAGCTACCTTTTAAACCTAAACATTAAACCCCTTGCCACCCCACAATATATATATATATATATATATATATATATATATATATATATGTGTGTGTGTGTGTGTGTGTGTGTGTAAAGGATATATGTTTTATAGATATAAGGTGAGTAACTCCCACTTACAGAAAATTGTTAATGCATTGTAAATGCATCACTAAGTTCACTCAATAGTATAATCATGGACCTTAATGAAATACTAATTTTCCTCTCTCCTATACATACATTGGCAATTGTTCTGTGAAAGAACTCCATCCACCCACAACTAGTCCTATCATTATATAATAGTGTGCAGATGGTGTAATAATGTAAGACTGTAGGAAGTAAATAACTGATGGTGAGCAAAATCTACCCTGCTATGTTCATTGTTGTGGTAACTATCAGCTGTTGTTTACAGCTGTGATAAGAACAGTTGAGTTTGGTTGTATATTCACATGCTTGCTTGACTTATCTATTGTTATGCAATAAACTTTTTAGTACTTATTATTCCTTTGTGAAGGAATCTATTTATGAAATCTATATTTTCTAAGAAATATACTTGCATATTTTTTAAAAATCAAATCAAACACGTTTCAATTAAATTTCATGAAATCTGAACAAAATATCTTTTAGGGACTAATATTGTTTAATTTTATTTGAATAAGTCTCAAGAGAAATGAAATCAGTTGAAATTTTGTCTAAAATTTCAGTTGGAAATATAACAAATATAAGAAGAATAAGAAAATAAATAACTATTATTATATTGGTTTGGTTGGTTTGGTTTGGTTTGGTTTTATGGCAGATCAACCTCAGTGGGTCATTTAATGCTGATAAAGTTTTGAAATAAATCAATTCTTAATGGATAATACAATTTTTCTATAAATACATTTTTCTATTTAACCCATAGATGGGGCCCCAACAGCACCACCACTCCAGGCCAGAGTGGACCAGGGAGCAATGGTGATGAAGGGGTGCTCCACATTCCCCAAACCTCCAAAACTGGAACCTCACCATCAGATAGAGTTTAACGTCATTTCCAGACGTAGACCCCGCAGCCACTGCCTTCTAGCACCCATATGATAAAAAGGGGTTGGGACTTGCCATAAGGGCAATAGGGTTGGGAAAATCATATAGGTGCTAGGGCTTAATGACCAGCCGATTGATCGGAGGGGCCTCTCCGACCGCCCGTCTAGCCCAAGATAGGGCCAAAGTGGAGTATTGCAAGTCATGAACTGCTCATCCACCTGGGTTCTATCCCTAAGAATCACGGGTCACCACCCACGGCTAACAGGTGGCCCCATTGGGGGAGTCTTACCCCTCTGCAGAGGTGCAGTCAGTGCATTCTAACGCCCCAGCCAACTGGGCGGATCATTATATTGGAGATTATATGTCTGTCTATAACTAAAACTATGTTGCTACCAACATCACAATTCCCCATGTTATTTATATCACATATTCTATGATTTTATTATTATTTAAATCTCAGTCATTAAGAAAATTGTTTTGTATTATAAGTATGAAATATAAAATGTAATCATTTTAAGGGGAGTGTGGTTTTACCTCATAAACTGGAATAAAATGAAAGTATTGTCTTGATTGGAAAGTTTAAGGTAACTTTTTATTTTCTTCAAATAAAAATACAATAAAAGTGAAATACTCTTAAGAATAATGTCAATTTTAATTTTGTATGTGCATAAGATATGTAAATAACCAACCTGTATGCCATGGATAGGATGTGACACAAGGTCACATATATAGGGATTCAGCAAGTAAAAAGATCACTATTCAGTAATAGTGGATCTGTGAACAAGCTTGCTATCCTTACACCATGTTCCGCAGGTCCAACCAAGACATTCATGTTATTTTCTAACTAAACATTTCATGATCTGACTAACATAGCGTTCGTATGCAGTGATCAGTTTGACGTCTAAACTGAAATTGTGTGACTTCACATAATGTCCTGCCCGTGAAATGAAAAGGGCCATCCCTTTAGAAATACAGGGGATTTATTAGATTATGTAACATTGTTAGTTTGGGTTTTTGGATTTTATGTTATGTCAACCCTTGTTGACATAACATAAAATCCAAGTTGTTTTGCTCTATTGATGCTAGATATGTATACAGATTTTTTTTAAACTCAAATTTTTCTATTTAAACCATAGATGGGACCCTAACAGGTACTACCACTATGGGTCAGAGTGAACCTGGGAGTAATGGCAATGAAGGGGTACTCCACACTCCAAGAGTTCCAGGATTGGAACTTCGCCCTTAGATGCAATTCAATGTCATAGTTTGATTTTATAACCTGAGCACATATTGATTTGTATATGTGATGATTTACTGCAATCCAGTTATATTGTCTAATGTTTAATATTGAGTGAATTGAAACATATATCCAGGGTTATTCAATTTCATTTTATGTCAGTGCATATAATAGATATATGATATGATACATAGCAGAAAGTGGTAATGCTGGATGTGCTCGCCTGAAAATTTTAATATACACAATCTTTTCAAATTTTCCCAAAAGTTTTGATCCTAGCACTTATCAGATATTATGTAACTCTATATAGATTTGGTATAAACAAAAATTGTAACATTATTTTACTAGTTTAAAGTGTCTGTAAACACTTAAAAATAAATTAATAAGCACAAATACACAGTGAAAACGGGTCCATTTGGAAATGTTTTCATTAGATTTTAACATACACATTTTTTTCAAATTTATAGGATAAACTCCTATGAAAAAAAAATGTAAAAGATGTGCCAACCAAATTCAAAAACTTTTATAATTTTGTACAAATAAGATACACAAAATAATTAAGCAATCTCTAGAATTTGATTGTATATGGCAAGACATGAGTGGTGCTTACACATACGTCTACACTTTGGAGTTTCCAGAAGGTTAGTAAATTATTACCGCCAAAAAGAAAAATACCAAATCGGAGTTGGCTGACACTTACATAAACGTCTACCCTTACCCACTAGGCAAGTAAACACTAGAGACCCGACCAACAGCCAAATTTACATAAAAATTTACATAAAAATTTCAAGCTTGGCAGTTATAGTATGCTTTAAAAACTGTTGTTGGTTTTTGTGTAAAGTATTCAACTCTGTTACAAGATGAATGCAAGACTAAAACTAGAGTTTGGTAGGTGGCTTATATGGAGCTTTGGATTGTTCCATTATGAACTCAGGCAAGTTCATTTCCTGAGTTCTGATTGGCTGTTGGATTTCAGGGTGAGTAAGAAAATGGATAAGTACCCACTCGTCAGCCATCACTTTGCATTATGCCAGCAGCATGCAAGGACTGTATTTAAGTTACAGCTTGTCTGTTGTTTTCGTCTACTAACTCGACGGTAGTTAGAACCCCACTGCGACGGTGAGTATCATATAGTTTCTATATCTGGAGCTAACTTCTACATTTGCAATGTTATTTTACAAGTTTAATGTGTTTATACACAAATTTTTTTTTTTTTAAGAAGTACTAATACATGAGAAAAAAGATTGCACAAAGATTTTTTTTTCAAGATTTATTCTTAAAAACTTAATGAATAAATGTTGTTTTTGTAAAATTCTTATTTTTTTCATAGTCACTATCCATATAACGTAACACTTGTTATTTGAGTACCAATGTTTAAATACCATATATATATATATGCGTGTATAGTTTGTTTGTTCGGGCAGAGAACTTATCCCCATTCTATGCTTTGGTTAATAAAACCAATCGTTATTGCATTATTTATTAACTAATGTAATTACTTCATAAGCTTTTACAGTAGTTCAAAAGCATTTCATATTTATGCTGATGAGGATGTAAATTAGCATAGAAATTACTGTCCACCACTTTTGTCTGTTAATCAAAATCTACTCCCAAGCAAATTACTTTTGATTACCCTTGATTTTAAAATCATACAAGTCCCAAGGCTGAGTGATTATCTCTAGCATCCAGTTCATGGATTAGTTTGGATTTGGTTGGGTAATATCTAAATTTTGTATACAAAAATGAATGACCTCTCAAATGAATTTGGTCATTTTGAAACGAGGATCTCAATTAAGATTCAAGAATTTTCTGAGCTTTCTAAACAAGAGATTTCTGGTAATAATATACTAATACAATATTAGATTGTCTCTAAGATCTTTTACAACACGTGAAATAAATCTAATGTCAAAGATGAATCTTGTTTAAAGAAAACAAAATTTGATATTTCTCTGAATTTTTGGGAAGAGGCTTGATAATTAGTATTATTTGGATTTGTCTCGACCGATTCTGAGAAAGTTCCTGAGCCCGAGTTGTACAGATAACAATGAAGACGAGGACAATAAAATAATACTAATAATACTAATTATCAAGCCTCATCTCTAAAATTCAGAGAAAAAGGCAGGAGGGCACATCAGCCGAAACGACAATAATGAGTCATCGGGCGGCCTAACGTCAGTATCAGCTAGTCAGCGAGGGAGTCTATCCCCTTTTCAATAGCGCTAGACCAAGGAGATTGTTTTGACGTCTGAGGTGGAGCGCCACACCTACCATCAGCTTCTTACTTAACCACACAGATCCCTGTGCTACTCATATGCTGAGTTGGTGAGGACCAATATCAAACTAGGAACCTTGTGGTTTCTAGCCGAACGCTCTACCGACTGAGCTAACCCGGCCCCTTGATAACAATGAAGATGAGGACAATAGTCCAAATAATACAAATAATACAAAATTTAATTTTTAATATTTCAGAAAAGACCTGAAATTGACTTGTTATATTCTTCCACATAAGATAGAGCTCACAAAAATAAAATGTAAACATGAAGTAAAAAATGTTTAAAAAATTGTATAAAAGAGAGAAAGAGTAAGAGAGAAAAAATAATGCTTTCATCATTGAAGCAATGATAAGAGCATTTTTTTTTATTACTAATGATTCACTAGTAAGTCTGCTTTTTGACTTTGATAGGATTAATGATTAGTTTTCATGATAAAAATAATCAGAATTAAACTGCTGTCCAGTTACCAACGACAAGCTTTATTTCATTTTCATATTGCTATACTTGGCTTTGAATGTTGCTTTGTGGGTCATGACTCTTCCTCATCACTCATCTCTATCAACCATCACTCCTGGCAGGTCCTCTGCTCAGCATCCAGTATCCATATATAGCTGATTGATGTAGTTTTTAATGACCAAACCATACTGGTATGTCCATATGTAAGTGCCCATAGGATAATATCACTTATAAGCTTGTCCTTGCTTCTCTATCAGTGTCCAGCATGTCTTGTTTATCTTGCCAGGGTGGTTTGTGTGAAGGAGATAGGTGGCCGTTTGTGGGGTGCTGCTTCCAGGATTTGTTCAAGACAGCACACAACATCCTTGTAAAGTTCCCTTTGGTTATTTTTCATTAAATCAAATTATTTTCTTGTTATATCATCAAACAAATCAAATGTTTAAAAATATACTCAATCATAATCTTATTATAATGGAGATTGTGTGTTTGTCTGTCTGTAACCAAAACTATATTACTATACAAGTCACAATTCCTTTAGTTATTTACATCATATTCTCCATGATTTTATTTTTATTTAAACCTCAATTATTAATAAAATTGTTTTACATTACTTACACTGTTGACCATATCTACATACTAATAATATGCAATTGTATTTATATATACAACAAAATAGAGGTTTACAGTGTGAATGGGAAGGCTAATTTGCATATTGATCTTAAAAAATTGATTTTAATAAATATATGCTTAGTATTATTGATTTCTAATTGTTTGGTTTTATCTTATTGAATATGAGCAAAATCTCTTCAATAAATCTTAAAAGAAATTCCTAACAAGAAGAAATAACTAATATTATTCTTTACTTCCTATTTTAACTAAACAGTTTAATTAGGAAAATTTAACAATGAAAGACGGGAGTAACGGAAAATGATGGAAGAGTTAGTTTTAAAGTGGTTCTATTTTTCAATCATACCCCTCTGTTCAAAATCTTTTTATCTACATTCTTATTCAGTTTCATCAGCCTTTCTAATTTAATATGATATTTTATTATAAAATTTAACTAAAATACTTGCACCCGGAGTGTGCATATATTTGCTAGTTCTTATAAAATATTATAATTCAAAATAAAAACCTTCTGATCAGATTAAAATTGTTGTCCAGTTATCAATCACAAGATTTATTTAATTTTCATATACTTGGCAATAATGTTGCTTTAAATTCAGTGTGGGTCATGTTTAGTTGGTGTTCTGAATAATATTCAAAGAAGAACATTTCTTCATTCATTTAAGTGAATTTATTAAGTGTTGACAATAAATTGATGAAGACAGTTCTGTCACATGACAAATTAGAAATGATGTTAAACACACACACACACACAATATATATATATATATATATATATTATATATATAGTTTTTTCCGTAGTTAGGGTCTTTCCATGTGTTTAACCAAGCTGATGCAGGTAGACCATAAGGAGAGCTCAATGTGCCTAAAACCAGTGAGTAAAAGGACAGAGCAAGATATTTAGTAAATGAAGAAAAAACTCTAAACTTGCTTCATTACAATAATTTATTTCAACCGTATTAATACGGCATCTTCAGGTAATCACAAGAACATGACTCTTACTGAGAATTTCCATAGATTGATAAATTTAAAAGAGATGTTACTTTGGGAAATTCTCAGTAAGAGTCATGCTCTTGTGATTACCTGAAGATGCTGTATTAATACGGTTGAAATAAATTATTGTAATGGAGCAAGTTTAGAGTTTTTTCTTCATTTATTTTATATATATATATATATATATATATATATTACTCATTCTTTGGCATGAGCAGGATATGACACTAGGTAATTTTTTCAGTGGAGTTTAACAGGTTGAAATCAGAATTTTCCTTCTTCTGAGCCCAGTCTGTCCTACTGTTTACCCATAGTCGGAGGAGAATAGTTGGATTCATATCTTTCCCAAAGGTTTTAGTGCTATGTGAATAGCAATCAGCCTCATCCAGGATTTGAACTTGTGTCGCTGTGTCCCTTTCCAACAATGATAACCATACAGAGGCTCTGAGCAGTTCCTAAGATATTGTGCATTGGTTCAGTATTTGACATATCTTGGTTAGAAAAATTTAAGAAGTGCCCATGACAATGAATATGATAGATGTCAAGTGGAGAACACTCCTTCAGTTGTTGCCAAACTTCAATGAACACCACTCAAATTTGTTTAGCCATCAAAAAAGAATTCTCCTGCAATTTTGTCAAGTTTCAACTCTAGCTTCCGGAAGGAATTTTTTTCTTTTACTAATTTATAGAAAATACTTCCTTCAATAAAATACTTTACATAAAATAAAAAAAAGACTTCCTTCTTTCTCCTTCAAGGATAAATATAAAGCATATTCAAGAGACTTGTTCAACCATGCTAATGTATTTTGGTTGGTTGGTTGGATTTTATGGTATGTCAACCAGGGCTCGACATTAATGCCGCCCGTCATCCCGGGATGGTAAAAATTACATCCGGGATGATCAATACGTCAACCGGGACAGTAAAAACTTTTATTAAAGTTAGGACTACATTCCAATATTGGCCGTCCAGTGATTGCCCGAATACTGACCTCAAAAAACGGTCTAGTTCTAGACTTAAAATTACTAATGGCAACAAAACTGAAGAAAAAGACACAGTCACACAGTATATATTTTTATGATTGGAAAATGTCTGCATAAAGATGGAAATAGAATAAATTTTAGTTTATAAAATTTTATTTTATTATTCTTGATTATAAATAAATGTTTCTGTCAACTGTTTCAGTTTTTCTTAATGTTTTATTACATGTTATTATGCTACTGATGACTGACAAGTATAGATGATGCTAATGAATTAAACATAAATATTTTGATTTTGGGACGGTCCAAACCCCATTCGGACGGTTGATAATTTTTGTTCAGGACGGTCATGAAAAAAGTTAGTGTCGGGGCCTGATGTCAACCCTTGGGTTATTTTATGCCAAAGACGTTTTTGTTGTATTCATCCTTATTGGGCATTCAACTTTTTTTAAACTCATATTTAAATATTCATTTTTAATCTATTTAACGCATAGATAGGACCCAAACAGTTGTAAAAATGTTACACCCTACCTGTGGTAGAGGGATTGATTAAATGCATGCATAAATACATAACAGGGCTAAGAGTTAAGGATTTTGAGTAGTGATTAAATGAAAGAGACATAGCATTATAAATTTTGAAAAAGATCTAAGTTAATCTTTTATTTCTTATATTCCCTACTTTAACAATATGAACATTAGCATTTAGTTAAGAGTAATGACCACTCTTTTTTTTTCTATCTATTTTGATTAAGTACCATATCTAAAACTTCTCATCAAAAAGAACAGAACATTCTTGGTAAATAAAAGTAATTTGTATATTCTTTTTTATTCTTCTGTTTTTTATGTATCAATTCAAAATCAAGTTAAACAAATGCAAAAGGCTGGTTTATAGTAATTTTTAATATATTATGCAAAGAAATTAGCTTTGCCTCTCTACTAATCATCTTATGGACACAATTGAATTTCTAATACAGTATTAATAAATGCTTTTTTTTTACTTCTAAAATAATTTATTAACACATTTTTATAGCTAAAACAATTATCTTTATCCAATTTAATATTAACAATTTATTTCCTTTTATAAAATAGATACAACAAAAGATACTAATAAGGAGAACATATCGCTGAATATATTTTCTGAAATTAACTTAAGTTTCCACAATATAATAAGAATTTGATATTAGGTAGATAGTATTTTGTTTAAGACTTTAATAGGGAATTCTTATCACTGCCTTAATCATCAATTAATTTTGTAATGTAGTCGAACAGATTTAAATTTAATAGTTAGCATTAAGCCATAGAAAATCCCCATAAGTTTAGATAGACAAGATTTCAACCCAGATTGACTTGTGAGGAGATTCTCTCATTGGCTGGGGAAGTCACGTGACCAAGCAACAGTGGGAAAGTTAGTTGAGATCAGCAAGA
Organism: Doryteuthis pealeii; assembly: GCA_023376005.1. Lineage (NCBI taxonomy): Eukaryota > Metazoa > Mollusca > Cephalopoda > Myopsida > Loliginidae > Doryteuthis > Doryteuthis pealeii. The sequence goes on from CM042157.1 coordinate 11,274,614, forward strand.
GTGAGTCTTCAGGTTCAGATGCATAATGGAATCAGTGCTATTTTTCTATATGTAAAGTTGGAACTGGTAATAAAGATGAATATATAAAATAAAAGAAGTCTCCATCTTTTATTTTTAATATATATAAATCTCCATATTCCTGATTTTAAGAAGAACCTTATACAGATGGAAATGGAGAGATTCAACACCCAAGACAATGAAAAGAGAGAGACCAGAGACAATGAGAGAGAGACCAGGGACAATGAAGAGAGAGAGACCAGGGACAATGAAGAGAGAGAGACCAGGACAATGAAGAGAGAGAGAGACCAGAGACAAGAGAGAGAGAGAGAGACCAGAGACAATGAAGAGAGAGAGAGAGACCAGAGACAATGAAGAGAGAGACCCCAGAGACAATGAAGAGAGAGAGACCCCAGAGACAATGGAGAGAGAGCAGAGACAATGAAGAGAGACCCCAGAGATCTCATCACAACTAACAATAAAGACTTAGAAGAAAAAGCAGATAATGTAATAAGCAATGTATATTAGATACTTTGTATACCACATATAATTCAATTTTCTTTCTGTTCAAATGAATTCTGTTTTAATTAATTATCTTCAAAAAGTCAAATAAATATTACTGCTTTGATGGGACCATAACATATAATACCATTCTGGGTCACAGTGGACGTTGGAGTAATAGCAATAAATGGATACTTCACACTACAGTGCGCAGATACAACACACTGATCTTAGGCAGAAATGCTGATAAATACATAAATCGTACTGTCATTTTGATAGGAATAATACACCTTTTTTAATATATAATAATCAATAATATAAAAGCAAGATAAATTGGGAGTAAAAATCTGGCCAATATAGAATCACTTGAGGAAAAACACAAAATTTTAGATCTGACTGAGAATGCCAAAACTTGTCATTGTTATCAACTATTTCTGTAATGTTTCTAAAATAGCCTATGTATACATATTAGATAAATCAAATTAAATCAAAGTGGAAAAGAAGAAGAAGGGAAAGTAATTGGTAAAGAGAAGATAAACACCCTTAATACATTAACAGAATATGTTACTGCACAAGAACAATGGTTTTCAAATTATTACCTAAAGCTAACAAGTCATTTGCTTCCTGAATTAGGTCCTCTTTCAAAGTTATCTTAGCTCAACATATATATATATATATATATATATATACATATGGAAACAAGACGTTCTTCCTTGTTGGCTACAAATATTGCACAGCTCTGATTATAAGCTATAGAGACACAACCTGTTATTTCATGTGAGCATCTTTCATCTTGATCGAGAAAAGATCCTATCACTTTAATTATTTTATTAGAAGCTCTGATAACTTGATTGTTTCAGAGGTTTGTAATATATCTTGGCAAAAGATGTGTGTTTGCTTAGTAATCCGATTTCTGTGGTCAGGTTCAAAATGAGCCTTCGCAGTATCTTGGCTCAGAGAAACCTACCGTATCAGCTTAATATTTGATACATCCTGTTGGAATAACTTTCCTATTTCCTAAATGAATATGTACTGCGTTTGGCAGGTCACGTGAGCTCTAGCAGTAAATCAGTAGGATCCCTCTTCAGATATTCAGAGAGACATTATCAGCCATTGCTGAAGATAGATGTACTCCCAAACTTCTAAGTGTGTGTTACAGAGACATTTTTCTAATATCCTGTTTTCTCTTTACAGGGTCCAACTGGGTGTTTGTTACACCTTTTCATACTTCAATTAGAATGTTTTTCTTCAGGTAGAATAAAATTACCTTTTGTTCTTTTGACTTCTTTTGAACTCTCTTCATTCTCTTTATTGCTAAATGTTTTCTGATATATGTCTACTTGATGGCCAGATATAGGCACTTGTGGTGTAATAGTTATCCTCAAATGAAATGGACTAGGTGACACGAGTTCAAATCCTAGATGAGACTGTTTACATTTCAAATATGGCTAATAGCTTTGGGAAAGGTAGGTATCCAAGTATTCTCCCACCAGCTATGGATAAACACATAAACTACTTCACTCTCTCTCTCTCTCTCTCTCTCTATATATATATATATATATATAATGAATAGTGAATGAAAAAATGAGAAAAGTATTTGCATGGAAAGGTGCTCAATGCTAATAAAGCAGAGCAGGTTTATAATCAATGGTAATATTATGGTTTCACACTCATAACTTAAAGTTTCATGGTAATCCAATTTTTAACATCTCAACCATTTCACAACTGGTTTTTGACATCTCAACCACTGATCTCATCTGATTACCATGAAACTTTAAGTTATGAGTGTGAAACCATAATATTACCATTGATATATATATATAGATGAAGCAGTTGGTATGTATGTATGTATGTATGTCTGGATGAAACTACAAAAATAAAACAATAAACCACAAGATATATATATATATATATACACATTAAATCTCACCAGTTCTTGCTTTTTGTGCAAAAATTATGAAGATTTGATTTATATTCAAGGATATTTAAAAGTTAAAATATACATAGATATAGCATTGAAATTCGACTTAAAAATCTCCAGCATTTGTAAATCTCAAAAGTTATAGGACAGGACTCTTTAAACTTGATTAAGTAACCAGTCTTAAGAAAAGGGAATTTGAATTCAAACCTGTTAAACTACACTTAAGAAATTAACCATGTCTCACATCCTATTCATGCAGAGGAGAGGGGTTGGTAAATGAATACTTGATGACCAGATATGTCAAGGCTATAATCTAATAATCCCTAATGTGGAGACTTCAGCAGATCATTAAAACTGTAATCCTATGATTTGAAATATAGCTATCTCTGATCTGCCCTTTGGCCTGACAGGTGATTAGCAACTGAGTTCTTCTCCCAGGCAACACCTGCTTCCTTGCCTAAAAAGGTAAGGGCTGGGTTTATTGCCCAGTTTCTGAGGTGCCCCTCAAAGGGAATTCTGACAGAATCTAAGCAATTTTTAAAATTACAATGCTATTGAAGTCAGTTAGCCTACTGTTGGTTTGAATAACAGCAGCTAAGTACCACTCAAGCAGTGTCCAAGACAGTTGGTATAAATAGGAATCAAGAATGATCCATCCATGAATCTGGTGACTTGGGGATTCCATTCCTTGAGTTCTGATTGGCTGCTTGACTGCTTGATTTGAATGACATTGTGGAGTCTTATATATACTCTGTCATTTTGTAGTGGACCTTGTGGCTTTTTCAGGATTGTATTCAGTTACAACCGTTTGCTGCCTTGTCTTCCCAGTTCGACGGTAATTGGACTTTAATTATTCTTCAAATGCATGTATCTCAATTTTTGCAACTCAGTGTATGAGTAGCACAGGGATTGTGCAGTAAAGTAAGGAGCTGGTGGTAGATGTAGCACTCCACCCCAGACGCAAAAACAATCTCCTTGGTCTAGTGATAGTGAAAAGGGGATAAACTCCCTCGCTGTCTGGCTGATACCAACTTAAGGCCACCCTGTTGACTTTACTACTTTTTCTTACTTAGAGATCCTTTAGCACAATTTTATGTAAAAAGAAATGGGTAACAGTCTGTTGACTCTTTTGTCTGTGATTGACCCGAGTGAGAGAAAAACATTGTTGTTGTTGTTTTATGAATGTATTCAATGATAATTAACAAGGCAGTTTTTATAAACAGCTGCATCATATATGCAATGGTTTGAGGGTATGAATTGCTTTCACTGCGGAGTGCACTAATTGTGTCTTGTTGCTAGGTAAAGCATGGTAACAGCCAATGTTAGCAGCTGATTGTGAGCAAGCAGAATAAGGATAATGATAATTCCAAGTCACAAGACTTGCATAAGATGAAAAGAGGACATACACACAGTTTATGAAACATTTTAATATTAAAATAAAATATATCATTTTAACATTAAAATATGGAAACAGGAATCAAGTCTGAAAAGTTCATAGGCTGACCAAGATGCTCTCATGGAATGTGACCAAATACCTTTGGCTATGGGTATGGGCTTTTTACCTTGGTTAAGCAACCAGTCTAGAAGAAGGAAAACTCTGAATACAAAGTGGTCATTACTAGAATAGGCTCAGTCATGATTAGTGATTTATCTCATTAATTGTTCATTGTTGCAAATCTTTTTTATGATAACTATTCAAAAATGGCACGAGGAATGATTGAAAAGTGAGTTTTCTTTGTTTACTTGGTTTCTTTGTTTAATAGCATATCAACCTTTGTGGGTTATTTAATGACAAATCCATCCTTGTAGAAGCCCTAGACCAGTTGGGTGGAGCTTTAGAATACACTCTGCAGAGAGGTAAGACACCCATGGCTTTGGGTGGCAACCCATGACGTTTAAAGATGGAACCTTGGAGGCTGAGCAGTCCATGACATGCAACACTCTACTTTGGCCCTTACTTAGGCTAAAAGGGTGGTTGGAGAGGTCCCCTCTGATCAATCAGCTGGTCACATCAAGCCCTAGCAATGATATGAATGTCCCAACCCTATATCCCTTATGGCAACCCCCAACCCCTTTTTATCATATAAGTTGGTGGCTGAGGGTCTTCATGTCTTGGATATGACTGATGGTGAGGTTCCAGTTCTGGAGGTCGGGGAAATGTGGAGAACCCTTTTATCACCATTGCTCCTTGGTCCACTGACTGAGTGGTAGTAACTGCTAAGGTCCCATCTATGGGTTAAATCGAAACACATGTAGCAGGGACCGGTATCAGCCCTGGAACCTTATAATTCCTAGGCAGATGCTCTAATGACTGAACTAAACCAACCCCAGATTATCTCATATGATGGTAGGTGTGCTGCTCCCCTCTGTAAAACAGTCTAGCACTAGTGAAAAAGGGATAGACTTCTTCTGATACTAACAATAGACCACACTGCTGACTTTATGTTTATATATTTAACCATATCAAAGCAAAAACGGCACATTATAGTGGGATTTTTATTAGAGCAATACACTTCAAATGCTCTAACTTAGAGATTAATTTTTTCCAGTCTAATTTACAAGTGAATACTAATTTAGTCAACATTCTTGCATTGTGATCATCCTGATTCTTGAGTTAACAATGAAAAACATATTTTAAAATCCTTTGCTTTTTCCTAAATAGAAGTATCAGTATCATCATGGATTGATATAGCAATGGGAACTCAATGGGTGTAAGTTATCTTATAAATACATATATATATATATGTGTGTGTGTGTGTGTGTGTGTATGTATATATGTACAATACCATCAATAATAATAAAAAGAATCACAGATAATCTGACCATAGAAGAGTTACAGTTATCCAAAGTCATCAGACAGTATTTGCTTGCAGGGAGACATAAAATGTTGGCTCCTGTTCAAATTGAAACCATTGTTCTATCATTTTACTTGAGGGGATACCCAAAAGTATGGACTGTACATGACTATAATATAAGAAGTAAAGATAGCCATGAACTAAATTTATTACACTGAGACAAAAAAAAAGCATTGAGATTATAATCTGGTTTTGAACAGACATGAATAAAACGTCTGGCATATAATTTTGGCTGTACTGTCCAACTCAAAAGTATACTTCCCCTATATTAATTATTTATTACATGTGTCTATTTTATTTCCATACAAAAATCTTTTTTTCTTAAAATTCAAGCATCTGAGCGCTTTTAGTAAGCTCATAAATAAATGTTCTCTCTTAAACCGAAGCAAGCCGAGAGAAAGAAAGAAATCTTCAAGGGAGATATACTGAACACAGGCATCGGTCGGTCGGTCTCTCTCTCTCACACACACACACACAAAGACTGAATTTTAAGATTAAAATGAAGATGTCCCAAGCGACACAGCATCTAAAAGTGTCAATGTCATTTTTCAAATCACCAGACTTGACAGTTTTTATTAGCAGTTTTCTTTGGCAAAACACAGGTTTATGCAAGTACAGCACTATCCATACCCAACAGACCTAACCAAGCAACAGACAATGTGGAGGATATTAAAAGAAAATAATAGCAAAGCTTCATGCCATTTCCAAAGAGAAATTTCAAAGTTACTTTGACCAATACAAAAGACACTAGAATATGTGTGTTGAATGCCAAAGAGTCCAAGTGATACAGCCATACAGTAGCACTGACATGGCTACAGATTTGAAGAATTCTCACTTTATCTTATCAGAGAGATGAGATTTCCATATGAAGTATAATCTGTCTATTGCAGCCCTTGTTTTTCCTATGTGTATATTGACATATCTTTCTTGTAATGATATATTACTATCTAAGTATTGTTACATATTAATTGGATCCCTATTACCTTTTAAGGTAGTATAGAAATCCTTATGGCGATCAGTACAGCTGATGGCCTTGAGAGTGAGTGACAATGCTTGACCCCACTCTCACCTTGCTTTCTGGGGATGGAACGTGAAAACGGAAGTCAATAGAAGCCCTTCCGGTTTAAGGTGTAAGCAACTCAGTTAGTTGCAGAGTCAGTTAGTCAGTTGCAGAGTTAGAAGCTAGCAAGATGTGACTCTCTGCGCGCATTGTCTGGTCTGGGGTTCTGGAATAAAGTAACATCAAAAGTAAATCGAAGTCTTGTTGTTATTACTAAAAGCTAACAATAGCACAAGGCTTCTGATAAGGAACGCTCCCCAGCAGAAACCAGACCCGGAATCCCCAGATAAGAAAGACCAGACCTGTAGAAGATATACCAGATCCGGCCAGAAGAATAAAAGAGGTATATAACAGTATGTGAACTGGTCTACTAATTTCTGAGGCTTACCATCCAGCGTGGAGATGTTGCCATTTGGTTTTAAAACATATACACCCAAATAAACGTATTTATCTGTCCATTTTTAATAAGCATACAAGGGTGGGTTGAAAAGTTTAAATGAGGCCATATTTGCTGTTGATGACTTTTTGACCAAGGAATCCAAACACTGCAACACCAGCAGAAGAGGTGTGGACTAAGGGTATTAGTGCTATGTGGAATGTAGCTTCATTCAGGATTTGAACTCGGGTTGACGAGTCCATCTCCTACAACTCTAACCATTACATGATGCACTTCCAACTTGCAATCGTATTCTGTAATGAACAACACTAAATGAATAAACAGACAATACATTTAAAATCTTACATTAAAGAACTAAGAAAATGAAAGAATTATGCCAAACCATTAAGCACAAAAATGATGCTTTTAAGAAAGAAAAGTGCATTATAACACATTGGTGATTAGTATCCAAAGCCAAATACAATATAACAAGGATAAATATATTATTTCATTTAAAAAAAAAATATTTCAGCTCTTTCCTAGAAAGATGCTAAATTTGGCACTTTCTTCTATAAATCAATAAAGAAGAAGAAGACAGATTATTGCCCGAAAGAAAGGAATTCTAAGATTAACAAAGATGACAAATGATGTTTATGCGTGCACTGAACAGCTTGCCAGTTTATAATTATAAAAACCTTTTATTTTCAGTTGGTAGGATTAAATGGACACAGCTGGAATACACAGTGGCTTATTGATACCAATAATTATCTTTATTTGTAAAATATTTACTCAATTGAAATGCAGTGAACTAGTAAACAATGCCTCACCTTAATTCTCATGAGCATAGTGTTACTTCAACAGATGGATACGTAATATTAGGAAGTTGTTGTGGTTGGCTGGTTGGTTTTATGGCATGTCAACCCTTGTTGGGTTATTTATTTAATGGTCTGAAGTCTGAAGTGAAAGAGGGTTACTATTGTAATTATGGTTGATAATGATATTAATGCTTCTGTTCAGGAACAAGTGATTTGTTAAAATTAGTATTTTATAGTTATCACAGTTATATCTTATATTGAGAATTTGGAGGATTAAAAAATGACATTTAGAATGGAGGCAGACCCCACAGAATAATGAATCAACTAAAAATTGGACTAGAATAGAAGTTAGATTCTTTTGAGATATTTGGTCTAATGAAAATCACACTATGATACAGAATATATATATATATATATATATATTAAGACATTTAAAATCCCCTTCGCATTCTGTGGGTGATGATGGCTGAGCGGTTAAGCTGTCTGACTGCTGCTGAATCGATCAGTTCTATCCCAGTTGTAGGTAGCTCACAAAATGTCTAGCCACACTGAAGAGACTTGATAAGTCGAAACACGTGTCTGTGGATGACTATATATATATGTATATATATATGTGTGTATATACATACATACATGTATGTGTGTGTGTGCCAGTTTAGCTTAGTCAATAGGGCATCTGACTCAGAATCCAAAGGTTCCAGATATGATACTGGCTCTTGCCAACTCAGTGCATTAGTAGAACAGTTTGGATCTGAGCAGTAAAGTGGGGAGCTGAAGATAGGTGTGGTGCCCCACATAGACGCAAAAAATAATCTCCTTGGTCTAGCACTCGTGAAAAGGAGATATATAATCTATTATATAAAAATATATACAAATTATTTGAAGTATCTATTTTTGTTTATAAGAAATTTTACTAAGCATATTTTTTACTAATAATTAATTTCTGTGTGTATCTATATAGATATATATGTATATACATAAACTGGATTCAGTAGAGTTGTGAGTGACCAAGTAGCCTATCGGGGATATCATTGCTTGCTCACATATGTGAGAGGGGATTAGAAATGGTATCTGAAACAAATGTGCTGTCTCAAAAATCTGGCCAGTTACCATGGTTGGCAGATCAGTTCAATCCAATGTGGTAATAATTTTCAGCCAAGAATAGTAAAACCATTCCAATGATTCACCAACACTGTTGGCATCAAAGTTTTATGTTGGAATGTAAAGAGTCTCCTCACAAAAGTAAGGATAATCATAAATCTCATAACTGCAGAACTACTACAGAAATCCATGTGTTCTTAGATTCATCTTGAAGGTCTCTCTGAAACAGATATTACTGTAACAGTCAATAAATTGACCTGTAAGTGATTCTTTAATTTTATATAGGTATTTTTGTTTACCAATTTAACTACCACCAAACTATCTAGTCTTAGAATGATTTAATTGATTTTTATAAATCCCACTTTTATCAGTTGCTGCTGACCCCTTAAATTTACTACATACTATAAGACTCAAAGAAAAAATGGGTAAGGGAACCAAATAGGCCATGTACCATTCCTCTTAGTTTATTACTGCTGGTCAGAGAAGGCAACACAGTAATTTTAAATTTTTAAAGGACTTTTGTATTAGACACACAGCATCTCCATTTCTTTCTTGTGTTTCCCTTTCTATTGAAATGTATTTGTTGTAACCTTTTACTGAATGTTATCTATTTATCTATTTCTTCCTTTCCACAGTTTTTATGGTTTTTATTAAATAAAATTGATAGCATCAGTATGAGGTGTTGAGCATTTTCTTTACACACAAATGTGTGTGTATGTGTGTGTGCATAGAAAATGTAGAACAAACAAGGGATGTTACAATGGATGGAAATTTATTAGTGATAGTGTTGATGTTCGAACATTTCTGAAGTTCAGCCTTGACTAAAGTATTTCCCTTTATTCCCATATACGTAGTAACATATATATATATATATGTGTGTGTGTGTGTGTGTGTATATATGTATATATATATATGTTTTCTTAACTCTACAGACAATTCTTGTCGGACGCAGTTTTTGTTCGATCCTTTCTAATTCTTATAAACTTGTAAGCCCCCCGCCATCCTACAAATTCCTACTGCTACCATATGTTCAAACGAATATTGTGAGCCCCTCCTACTACTAATTCCTACTGCTACTGCTTGTTTTAAAAGCGAGACAATGGAAACATCCCACCAGTTCCACATCTGATGATGGTACAAAATCGTGCAGAAAGCGCTCGTGAAAAAACCTTTGGTGGATTGCTACACCAATTCCACCTGGATTTTAAAAAGATAACTAGACAGTTACAATTCCTGATGAAAGTCAACTCATGGAAACATCCTTTCTGGAAGGTAAAACCAATGAAAGAAAGGAGAGGATCTGGTTTAGTGTACGTGTTTGTGTTGTTTGTATGTGAGTGTGTGTTTGTGTGCGTGAATGTGTGTTTGTGTGTGCGTTTGTCTATTTGCATGTATTTGTGTTTGTGTATGTTAGTGTTAGTTTCTCTATGTATGTGTTTGCACATGTGCCTGTTCGTTAGAATTTGTGATTGTGTGTATTTTTTACTGTATTTTTTATGTTCGTTTGTGTGTGGGGAATGAAAGTGTATATTTTTTGTATTTGTTTGTGTGTATATTTTTGACTTTTTTTTAGGCTCAATATTTGATGTTTTTTAAAAATTGAAATACATCACTAAGTAGGACTGAGCCTATTCTAGTAGTGACCACCCCAAGTGGATTTAACAGGTCTGAATTCAGAGTTTTCCTTTTCTTAGACTGGTTGCCTAACTAAGGTTAAAGAATCCAGTCTGCTCTAACATTTACCCAAAGCTGGAGGGAGAGTAGTTGGATTCATACCTTTCTTTAGGGTATTAGCGCTATGTGAACTGTAGCTTTGTCCAAGATTTGAACTCGGGTCAACGAGTCTATTTCCTACGACTCTAACCATTACACCACACACCTCATAAAAACCTTTAACTTCTTCTAAAAAAAGCTGAACACTTTTACATTTTTGTTAACCTGGTCAGTGTTTATGCTTATAAATGTATGATGCTGAAGCCCTAAATACTAGGATGAATGAAAAGTTTTGCAATATTTTGGTACATGCTAGTTTGTGGTGCATATTCCATGTGCTCTAAGCAGTTCAAGACATGTAAGGTATCTGCTGTGATTGGTAGCAATAAGCATTGCATTATAATCTCAGCAATAAGTAAGTAAAGTTGTCGGGGCGGCCTAAAGTCGGTATCAGCCAATCAGTGAGGGAGTCTATCCCCTTTTCACTAGCGCTAGACCAAGGAGATTGTTTTTGCATCTGGGCTGGAGCATCACACCTACCATCAGCTCCTCACTTTACTGCACAGATCCCTGTGCTACTCATAACGCTGAGTTGCCGAGGACCGGTATCGAACTAGGAACCTTGTGATTTCTAGCCAAACGCTCTACCGACTGAGCTAACCCAAGATTTGCTTAATTCCCAGTTAAATGTGGATGAGTACTTACTTATGGACAATATTGGAGATAACAGATCTAAAATCATCTGCATATATATATATATATATATATATATATATATATATATATAAAATAGGGTAGAGAAGACAAAGTCAGTGGTGCTTGGCATCTGTCAGTTTCTCACCTATGTGGTTTTAAGATGAATTAAATGGCCCTTGGTAACCAGTTTCTCCCTGGTATGATAATTCTGTAGGCGAGAAAATGACTGTTGCCAAGCATCACTAACTTTTCTTCTACTCTATCTTACATATACATGCTCTCTGCTATTGAGAACTCTTTACTTATAGATATAAGTAAAGTAAAGTCGTCGGGGCGGCCTAAAGTCGGTATCAGCCAGTCAGCGAGGGAGTCTATCCCCTTTTCAATAGCGCTAGACCAAGGAGATTGTTTTAGCATCTGAAGTAGAGCACCACACTTACCATCAGCTCCTTACTTTACCGCACAGATCCCTGTGCTACTCATACGCTGAGTTGGCAAGGACCAGTATCGAACTAGGAACATTGTGGTTTCTAGCTGAATGCTCTACCGACTGAGCAAATCCAGCCCAGTAAACTATATTATCACTCTCAATATTTATACATGTGGGTGAGTGAAATTATTGAATAATATTTCTCTTTATTTTATCATAAAGAAAAAGGAGAAAATGTGTTGCAACTGAAATGGTTAAAAGAGAAGCATTCCATTAATATTCATGATTTTTCCTGATATAATTTAAGATGAAGCTTTATTGATGCAGATAAAAGGACATAGATGGTATGAAATCTATTGCATTTGATAAAACTATGTTTGTCTATTAATTTAGAGGATTTTGTGCACCAGAAAAGTATTATGGGTGGGATCCATTAAGTCTAGAAGAGCTGTAAGTAAAAAATGGTTGAGGTGGGTAAGTACAAATGGAAGAATTAACACCTAAAAATTAGTTCACATCACATTTATGGCAGGGTGGGATACTACTCAGAACTTGAGAACTGGAAATCATGTCTGGGGGGTCAACCATCCAGAAACTGAATCAAACAGAAAGGTTAAGCAAAAATCTTTCCTATTTGAGTTTCCAGCAGGAGTTTCTACTTATTATTATTTATTCTTTGGAATGGTTGTTCTGTTCTTTTATTGATCTTAATGTCTTGATAATAGAAATAAAAAAAAAAACAGAGAGATTGCTGTTTAAAAAATCATACAAATGGAATGAATAAATTCTATTTTTATACATTGACATATTTAGTCCCCTACGTACTGCAAGATTTTTAAACAGAGTTTAACAGGCCTGAATTCAGAGTTTTGTGTCTCATAAACCGTTTGCCTTATCAAGATTAATGAACCAGTCTTCCCTTCTATCAATTCAAAGCTGGAGAGAGAAGTTGGAGGCATACCTTTCCCAAGGATATTAGCATTATATGAAATGCTAACAGTCTTGTCTAGGAATTGAACTGAGTCCTATTGAAGTCAGTCAGTATACTGTTGGTTTGAACAACAGCAACTGGCTAAGCACAACTCAAGAAGTGCCCAAGATAGTCGGTATTTATGGAAATCAAGAATTGTCCATTTATGTATTTGGGTGATTCCATTCCTTGAGTCCTGGTTGACTGCTTGGTTTCTATGATGTTGTGGGGCTTTATAAATACCTTGGAATTCTGGAGTAGTATTGCCGCAAGATAGATTCATATTCAATTACGACTACTTGTTGCATTGTCTTCCCAATCCAACAGTAATTGGAACTTAGTTTGATTATTCTACAAGTCCGCTAGGTTCATTTCCTATGACAATAAATATTGACATTCATCTCTTCTCACGAATCAAAACAGATATCTATTGAATCAATGGACAGCATTTTTGAGTCCTGTTTTGGGGGTTACTCTCTAAATAACCTATATATTATGGACTCTCTCGTCGTTTTTCGATGCATGAGGGTTCACACACACAATGAACACCCACACAGTGATTTGTTTATAGTGGTGAAGGCTTGTGTTGGACCATCCACACTTTTTGGCACAGTCGATAGGAAAGAATTGGTGCATCAAGGGTTCCCACAAACCCAATCAACGACCTACCTCAGGAATTTTGAATTCAGAGTTATCCCTCTCCTAGACTGGTTACCTACCCAAGGCTGAAGGGCCCAGTCTGCCCTACTATTTAACCCATAGCTGGAGGGAGAATATATGGATTCAAACCTTTCCCAAGTGTATTAGCACTATGTGAAATGCCAACAGCTTCGTCTAGGAATTGAACTCGAATCGACGAGTCCATTTTCCACGACTCTAACCACTAGCCTACGCGCCCATATATATATATATATTCTGCCTACATTAATTCCATTATTCCCCCCGCCTTATCACAACCTGTGCCCCCCTCCAAAAATCACCACTACTTTTGTTCAAAACTACTACCATTCCAAAACCTCCACTACCAATTGATATTACTAATTCCTTGCTTCTACTCGTTCTCGTTAAACGAGACATGAAAACTATTCCATCGTTTCACCTGAGGATGGCAAAGTGCATTGCCGAAAGCGCTAGTGACGAAACATTCAGTGGACTTGTATACCAGTTCCACCCTGACACCAGAAGGATGCCCGAAGATTAGAACGGATCGACGAAAGACTTGTAAGACAGGAATTGTCTGTTCAATTCAATGAAACTTGTTTAAAGAAATGCTGCCTAATACACTTATATATATATATATATATCCAAAAGTCCAGAAAGAAATCTTCCTTACGTCACAAGAGTTTTTTTAAAAACTGTCGCAGTTTGAGAGCTCAATGTGTGCTCTTAATGTTAGAGTCACAGAGCAAATATATAAGTAAAGAATAACAAAAGACTTATAGATTTAGCATAGATTTCTATAATGCTAAATCTCTAAGTCTTTTGTTATTTCTTTACTTATATAATATATATATATTATATATAATATATATATATATATATATTCAGCCTCACACCAAAACACATCAGTATTCAGATTGTTTATTCTACCAAGAAAATCAAAAACAAATTACTCACAATGTATGCAAAGTTCAATGAATTACTTGACTCCAAATGAGACAACATGAAGTGCACAATAATTCTTATTATTTCAGCACATGTTCTGCAGCTGCAGAACTGAAGAACTCATCAATATTCTATAAACCTGTCTGTAGTGATTGGATGGCCAAAGGTACTTCACAACAAATTAACTGTCTGATTGCTCATAAAGAATTTTGGACTTTGATACCAATAAGCACCCCAGCCAAATCCGTTTTGAAAGGAACTGAATTTGCTTTTCACCGGTTGTTAGTAAACAAAATAGCCGGCCAATAAAAACCAGTAACATTTTTATACTAAAATAGTTTTTGATTTTAATTAAAAAAAGATTATTTATTTCATGTTGTTGTTGTTAGCATATGTGAAAAATTAATTTTGAACTAAAGATAAACTAATATTGTTATTAAAAAAAAAACAACTAAAAATGAAAAACATGTTTATTTATTTTCTATGTGCCTCTATGGATAGTTAATATTAAAAAGTATTTAAAAAAAAAGATTTTGCTCGGTTAGAGTTAGGAGTTAGGGTTAGATTTACGGGTTAATGTTAGATGTTATTATTATAACTTATAATATACTTTTATAGCTTTAACTATTCCCGTGTTAAACATGTCTAACATTTAAAGTTTTATAATTAAAAAAGAATTGCTATTGAATTAACAACATGAAATAAGTAAAGAAAAAAGTGTCTTTAATATAAAAACGTCTTTCATTTATAGTTTTATAATTTTTTAAAAACTGCGTCTAAAAATCGTCTGTTAACAGACAACTGGTTTTTAACAGTGAAAAGAAAACATGTCCTTTTAAATCTAGGTCTCACCTGGGGTGCTTATTGGTATCAAGGTCCAGAATTTTGATCACTTACTTCTATCATATTTGTAATCATAAAGAAAAAATACAGAACAAACTTTAAAACTGAAAATAATTTTTTCAGTCTAGTATAGTTGACAGTACATAAATAAAAGAAATGAGAATGATGGAAAAAGATTTGATATTTAATTAGACCCAAAATATCCATCATATCAGCTGTGGACCTTATACAGCCTGCAGATTAGAGGCTGGAGGTGCATGGTGTAATGGTTAGAATTGGAGGAAATGGACTTGTCAACCTGAGTTCAAATCCTAGATGACGCTACAGTTCACATAGCACTAATACCCTTGGGAAAGGTAGGAATCAAACTACTCTCCCTTCAGCTATGGGTAAATAGTAGGGCAGACTGAGCTCTTTAACCTTGGTTAGGCAACCAATCTAGGAGAAGAGAAACTCTGAATTCAAACCTGTTAAATTCACTTAGGGTGGTCACTAACAGAATAGGTTTAGTCCTAATTAGTGATCTATTTCACTAATAGATCTCTTATAGCTGTATCAGCTAAACACACCAATGGACTATGGACACACTTGGCAAATACACATCAAACATTTATGGAAGCCCTTATACAGCATCCCAACAAATCTGTGTAATGGGTTTTTCTTGGTCTAACATTTTCTTTATTAATCTGTGATAGGATTTAATAATTACAAACTATGGATCATTTTCATCCTCAGGGATGATCTTGTGCATTCAAAGGCTTAATTATTTCTTAAATATGGAAGTTATGTAAAATTAAAAGCCAGTTGATTAAATAACATATGAAAACACACAGCAAGTGAAATTAATCATTTCTCTGTTCAGAAGCCAACAAAAAGAATTCAATCAGTTACTATGGCAATAAAGTCTGGTGCATTTGTGCATGTCTAAATGTGTTGTTGTTTGCAAATTCAAGGAGCTTCTTCTACCCGAATGATATTTCATCAAAATATTCAGCTTAAATAATTAAGTGATATCTCAGGGTGATTGCAGCTTTATTCATTAATTTGATTATTTGGAATTTATGAAGGTAAAAAAAAAGACATTGTAGAAATGTATTGGGTGATTAGCATCCAAATTGTGTTATAAGCTGAGTATGCTGTTGATTTGAACAACAGCGACTAAGCACTACTGACTGGTGCCCAAACACGCTGGTATTTATGAAACTCAAGAATAGTCCATTCATGTATTTGGGTGATTCCATTCTTTCAGTCCTGATTGGCTGCTTGGTTCTATGATTTTATGAGACTTCATAAATACTTTGGCATTCTGCAGTAGGATTGCAACAAGGATAGATCCATATTAAGTTACAACTTCCTTGTTGCCTTGTCTTACCAAATTCGACAGTAATTGGAACTTGGTGTGTTCATTCTACAGACATCTTTTTCAAACCTCAAAGAAACTAATTGAAAATTGGGAAACAAGAAAAAAGTAATTAAAATTTAAATGCCTTTTTAATTATTTATTTAAATATTTTTATTTTGAGGCTGAAAATAAAAAAAAGGTACTTTTTTTGAATCTCTAAGAAAACATTGTTTTAATGGATGTAATCAAAATGTCACTATTTGGAGATTTTTATTCGTAAGCTGGGAATCAAGGTAAAGTAATGTCTTTTAAAAATTTCTAAAAAAACAAACAAATAACTTTTTCAGTGGATGTGATCAAAATATAAAGACATCATGTCAAAAGTACCATAATCAGTGGTTTTTAGTTGTTTTATATGAGCTTGGAGAGGAGATATACACTGAGCTGTTCTAAGTCCTCTATGTAAGGGCATGAGGTAGAGGAGGCTAAAAAACTTCTTGTGCTAGTTAAAACGACCTGGCATGGAAGAGGACCTCAGCTTCTTTGGCTTTCAAATTCTCCTCACTTAGAAAACAGCAAGGTTCAAAGGTCTAAAGAATCGAGCAGGATGTGACACAATGTGAATGTTTAAGCAGAGTAAAGCTGATTTGAATTCAGAGTTTTCTTTCTCTTTATTCTTGTTTAAAGTCGTCGGGGTGGCCTAAAGTCAGTATCAGCCAAAAAGTGAGGAGTCTACCCCTTTTCACTAGTGCTAAACTAAGGAGATTGTTTTTGCATCTGAGGTAGAGCGCCATACCTACCATCAGCTCCTTACGTTACCACACAGATCCCTGTGCTACTCATACGCTGAGTTGGCGAGGGCTGGCATCGAACTAGGAACCTTGAGGTTTCTAGCCGAATGCTCTACCGAGTGAGCTAAACCAGCCCTTGTTTAAGCAAGCCTAAATAACCCAGTCTGCCACACTATTTACCTAGGGATGTCCAATGACAGGTGAGTGCAGTTTGGACCTTAAAATTTAAAATGATATAAGAATATCAAAATAGATTCTTGTTACATAATCTATGTGGTTGCATAAGATTATTGTCAATCCCCTGTAATTCTGAGGGATGACCCCTTTCATACCATGGCTGGTCCTTCTATGGAAAATTATAGAAGCCCGCCAAATATGTGAAGTCACGTGGGACCTTTTTCAGAGTCCCCAGTTTGAAGTTGGACGTCAGGCAGAGCATTCGACCATTTGTACTCTGCTAAGGCTGGGACTCGCGTGCGCGCTATGTTAGTCAGATATTTAGTTATGTGAAATGTATAGTTAAGGAAAATAAAAGTTTATATAAGTAAAATGTTCTGTGGTTGATGAATGTCTTGGTAACAAGACTAAGAAATGAATCCAGGACGACCAGCCAGCAGGAACATAGCAAGAAGACCAGACCTTAGAAGAAATATACCAGACCAAGATAGATGATAGACGATCAGAAGCAAAGCCAACCAGAAGAATAGACGACAGAGTAAGAAGTAAGAAAGGTATATAACGTTATAATCTGATTTGGTATGCAAAAAGATCAGTATATAACATTTTTCATAAAAGAGACATAGCTTCAATCATTAGACAAAAGCATATGAGATTAATCACAATTAATTGATCAGAGGGAGCTTCTCCAACCCACCGTCTAGCCTATGTAAGGGTCTAATTGGAGTATTTCATGTTATGGACCGCGCATCCACCAGCATTCCATCCTTAAGCATCACTAGTCGCCACCCACGGCCAAAAGAGCTGGTGTGAATCATGACAAGATAAGATTCCCTTTGAAAAGATTCAGCCTTTACTATCACTTACTTAAAAGCTTCCCTTTTCATTCATACCTTATTCTAACTAGAACTCTAAATAATCTGAAACTACCAAATACATTGTCTATTATTGTATTCCTAATGAACTCCTGTATTATCAACTATATTAATCAAATGTCAATTCTTGTTATATCCATGCCCATGTTTTTAGCATTCATTTATTAAATGAGGTTGTACATTGAAGATTATAATCTCATCTATCAATTTTAAAGTTGATTACAAATTTACTTTTGACAATGGTTTCTCTTGTGACTGTTTCCAAAAATACATAAATGATAAGCTCACACACAAAGATATATCATTTTTCACCCTTTAAGATATAAAAAGAAAAACTGAACATAAATCTATGATTAGAGAACAAACAAAAAAGGAGATAAATAAGAGTAAATAGAAGTTTTCAAAATGATTATTGGTTTGATTTATTTTGTATTGTTTTATGGCATATCAACCTCAGTGGGTCATTTATTTCCGATAAAGTTTTGAAATAAATTCATTCTTAATGGATGCTCTTTTTTATAAACATTTTTCTATTTAACCTATAGATGGGACCCTAACATTTACTACCACTCTGGATCAGAGTGGACCAGGGAGCAATGGTGAAGAAGGGGTGCTCCACATTCCCCAGACCTCCAGAACTGGAACATCACATCAGATAAAGTTTAATGTCATTCCAGCATATGAAGACCCTCAGACACTGCTTCTAGCACCCATATAATAAAAAGGGTTGGGGATTTGCCATAAGGCAATAAGGTTGGAGCAATATATAGGTACTATGGCTTCACGTGACCAGCTGATTGATCGGAGGGGGCCTCTCCGACACCCGTCTATCCTATGTAAGGGTCTAATTGGAGTATTTCATGTTATAAACTGCTCATCCACCAGCATTCCATCCTTAAGCATCACTAGTTGCCCCCACGCCAACAGGTGGCCCCATTGAGGGAGTCCTAAACCTCTGCAGAGGTGCAGTCGTGTATTCTAACATCCCAGCCGACAGGGTAGAAAAATGATTATTGGCTTACAGTTAAAACATCAACATTTGAAAATGGATTTTCTTAAAAAGATTTACTATTTTCTCTAAGATATAAGGAGTAAAAAAAAGTAATTTGTCGGGGCGGCTTAAAGTCAGTATCAGCAAATCAGCGAGGGAGTCTATTCCCTTTCACTAGCACTAGACCAAGGAGATTGTTTTTGTGTCTGGTGGAGCGCCATACCTACCATCAGCTCCACTTATACTGCACAGATCCCTGTGTTATTCATACGCTGAGTGGCAAGGGCCGGTATCGGACTAGAGCCTTGGGGTTCTAGCGAATACTCTACCAACTGAGCTAATCCAGCCCTTTATATAAGAAAGTAAAGGGTAAATATTCCTTTTTAATGCAAAAAATATCTTCAAATGTAAAAAAAAAAGAAGATGGATCATTAACTATCTCTAAATCTGCATCATTATCAAAGTAAATCTTGAAAATGTCAAAGTTCAATTAATATTATCTGCTTCGAGGAAGTGTATAAAAATAGCATCTGTTTCTATAAGATATTACCTTATTTCTGCACATATAATCTATTTATTACCAGGAACTGAAACAGCTTAATTATCTTCATTTTTATCTGTCTAGAAATATATACAAAAATAACACTCAATAAAAAAATAAAAATAAATTTTCACATAGAAGATAATCACTTTAAACAGAACATATTTAAAATAATGCACACACACACACACACCACACACACATACATATAATATAAATATATATATAATATATAATATATATATATATATATAGTATAGGGCCGCTAAGCTGTTGGTAGAGTGTCTGGTTCGATCCAGCCATTGCCAACTCTGTGTAAGAGTAGCACATGGAATGTTACGGTAAAGTGAGGAGCTAATGGTAGGGTTGGCGCTCTACCTCAGATGCCCAAAAAAATCTTCTGGTCTAGTGAAAAGGGGATAGACTCCCTCGATGTCTGGCTGATACCAACTTTAGGCCACTTCCAATGATTTCATCTATATTATAATATATATACAATATATAGTATAAATAGATATATAATATATAATGTGCTATGCATCCTCTCTGCATGAGCAAGATGTGATACAAGTCAATTTCTTAAGTGATTTAACAGGATTTAATTAAGAGTTTTCTTTTTCTAGAATAGTTGCTATACCAAGGTTAAAAAAGCCCATTTTGCAACCACCATTTACTCTTACTAGGGGGAAAAATTGACTAAACTTTTCTCAAAGAGTATAGTCTGTAAGGATATAAAGCTCGTCAGGATTGAACTTGTTCACCATGTCCATTTTCCTAAACTGATAAACCTACCCACAAACCCTATTAATTGGAGAATAAGAAATTTCATTCATCTGATCAGAGTCTTTCAAATACTTATATATATATATATAATATCATATATATTAATAATATATTCCATCACCGTTCAAACAACAATCTATTTCACTTAAGTCCTAATGAAGGTTTATTAAAAAAAAACTGTAATAATGTAAGTAAAAAAAATATATAATAATGTTGACTTCACTATCAAGAATAAATTCCTCTTATTGGAATAATTTGTTTTTCTATTTATATATATATATATATAGATAGAAACACTCATATATGTAATGTAAATGGTTATTGTCATATGAGAAATGGATTCTTAGTAAAATGAGTTCAAATCCTTAACAAGGCTGTTTACATATCATTTTGCACTAATGCTTTTGAAAAGGCATGAATCAATCTGTCTCCTCCAGATACAAGTAAACAGTGGGTCAGACTTAGGTCTTTAGTCTTGGTGCGGCAACTGATCTAGGTGAATGAAAATCTGAATTTAAACTAGCTGTACTCCACTCAAGAATTGACTTGGTGTTGAATCCTGGCCATCATGGACATGATGAGTAAAATAAGGCATTTAAAAAACAAAAAAAGATTGTATTGATTTTTGTATGGAAGGTTTAAAGAAACTTGAGAAACAATGTATCAAATATGTTGAATAATGGAATAGAATTGCGTGCGTGGGTGGCAAGAGGTTTCATTTTTTAGGTTAAATAGTGCATATTCCTAGGGTTTACTTTTAACCCAATCATATTTGGTGGTCATACTGAAAAGAAATTCAAGAAAAAAAAGGAAGAGATAAAGCAAAAGGTAGTTTTTGAATTTAGGCTTATTCATAGGTCATTAGCCCCACGTGTAAGGGAAATTCTTTCTGGGCAGTAGTAGTGTCTAGACCCAGTTAAAGCCTAAGTTTGAATGGCCGAGAGATTATCTAGTCAGTTGGAAGTGGGTCCTTTTCCCCCCGCATATTCTAAGGGTTCTTCCGTGTGAAGGCTCATGTTGCATGGTTATTGTTCATTCCTTTCTGGTTGGACCAAATACTTTTCACCCAATCCTGTGTGTGTATTATTGCTAAAATATTTGTTGAATTTTAACAATGAGCTCAATTGAATGTAGTATAGACTTCTAATTCTACACTTAGTGAAAGTGCAAAACAGTAGGCAAAGGACTACAGTAAAAAAACAAAAAACAACAGGAATGATTGTTCTTCTTTCATATATGAATAGACAGAAATGGCTGCCTGCATCGCCCTGGCGTAGAGGGGAGGATTTTTAAAAGTTAGTCCTGCAGATCCATTATTACTGAATCTTGAGTTGGATACTTGTAGAATACCCATTAAAATCCCTACGTAAACAAAGACCTTGCATTGATCTAGCCACTCTGAAAAAGAAAAATCAATGTCTACTATTTAGAATATTAAAAATCCCCCCCCCCAAAAAAAAAATAGTCTGTTTATCATCCTAAATTTTTTTTTTAATTATATAATAAATATATAAATCAAACCTTCATTATTTTTTCTCAAAAAACCAACCCTGGTGATATTTAATGGTATATATATTTACTTTGTTGTTAATTTGTTTTATTTTCAAAGTTTCCCCCGGACATATACATACACACAACTGCCCTTTAATATGTATTAGATTAGAGTTGCTTAAATGAAAAATAGGGTTTTCCCTTTTTACTTCAAAATACCTAGACGTGGTTACTCTCTTTATCAGGGACAGCAACAACTGTTTCAGTTTAAAAATGTGCAATTTTCTCACAACATACTAGAAGACATATTTCACAACATACTAAAGAGACATGATTTCAAGGTCTGTAATTCCTTTTTTATGTTCAAATTCCCTAACCTTTTGAGTTGTACTTTTGTATATGTGTTATGAGTTTGTGTATATAAAACTCAATAAATACAAACATAAAGAGTCAAATAGAACACAAATTAAAATTTAAGTTGGTTGAAGTACTTATTGTCAGTGTCAGCCAAGACAGTGATGGAGTAATGGTGTAATGGTTAAAGTTATGGCAAATGGATTCATCGCCCCAAGTTCAAATCCTGGATGTGGTAATTGCATTTCACTTTGCACTAATACCCTTGGGAAAGGTTTATGAATCCTAATCTCCCTCCAGCATGGATTAAATAGTAGGCAGACTGGGCTCTTTACTTTGGTTAGGCAACCAGTCTTGGAGAGGAAAACTCTGAATTCCAACCTGTTGAACTCTGCTTAAAGAATTGACATGTGTCACATCCTGCTCATGCAGGGCAGTTGGTAATATATTATATATAATATATATTATATCAAACTCAGAATCTTGTAGTTCTGGGCAGATGCTCTACCAACTGAGTATGGGGTAGAAACTTGATATCAGATATGTTATTGCTTTTTTCATGTTCCAATCCCCCAATTTTTGAACAGCACTTTTTGTGTGGTTAATTAAGCATTACTTCCCCTTTTGAGAACTCTCTAGGAATACTAAACTATATAAACCCTTAATTAAGTGTACAATTATTCTAAGTAGAAGAAAGCATTCCAAAGTCTATTTGGTGTTATTGTTTCATTACAGTGTTATATGTTTGTTTGTGTGTATACATGATTAAGCTCAACACAATGCATACACACACAAAGAATAAAATAGAACTCAGATAGAAAGTTAGAAAATAAATATATATTGCATTATACAAATAAGAAAGTGGGTTCTGTTTTTGTTGTTTGTATCAGAAGCATTTCATTTTAAATTCATTCAAAAGGATTGATATGATTGTTACTGTGACAAGCTGTCATATCACTCGTGCATTTAAAAATAACATTTTTTTGTCAGATATTGGAATCGATTTGTTTTTTTGTTTCTAATATTGAAGGTTGAAAACAAAGCAACAGTTTGGAATATTATGCTCTTTTTTTAATTCATATTTTCAGAGAAATAAAAATGCAGTTGAATGCGAAAAAAAAAAAAAAAAAGAAGATTTATACAATTTAGGAAGAAGGTACTGAGGATGATAAACGTGTTACAAGTGGTTAGTAATGTTCTGTAAATGAAGGTTTGTTTGGTTTGTTTTGTTTTACAGCATATCAACCTCTGTAAGTCATTTAATGTTAACAAAAGTCTTTGAAAATAAAATTTATTCTTATATGGATATTCAATTTTTTATAATCACATTCCTATTTAACCCATAGATGGGACCTAACAGGTACCCATCCGATCAGAGTGGACTGAGAGTAATGATGATGAAGGGTGCTTCACATTCCTCAGACCTCCAGAACTGCGAAAATCACCCATTCCAGGACATGAGAGCCTCAGCCACTGCTTCTAGCACCCATATGATAAAAAAGGGGGTATTACCATAGGGCAATAGGGTCAGGGCAATATATAGTGCAAAGGGCTTGACCGATGACCCACACCAACTGATCAAAGGGGGCCTCTCTGACCGCTTGTCTAGCCTAAATAGGATTTAAGGGAGTGTTGCATGTCGACATGTCTGCTCATCCCACCAGGATTCCGTCCTGTACTGAAGATGTCTTACTGAACAATGCTATCACGATGACGTAGGCCTGGTTTGGACCTTGATGTTTTCAAAACACAGACATCAATTTATAGATGATCAATGTTACATGATAGAGAGAACAATACGTCTAATATTTAAATCAGTATTTAAAATGATTTTTTACCCATTTGGCTATATTAGTCACTTTATGATGTGATTAGAATTATACTTTCAAAATTCAATTTTTGACTTACTATAGTACTCAAATGATTGCCACAACCTGGGTGCAAGTTATTTAAGTTTTAATGTAATAAGATACTTATATTAATTAGAAAGACTAACAAAACTAAATAAGAACAAATATAAAAATATTACATTATTTTAATGTTATTTTATGATTTCATATGTAAAATATATATAGAATTGGCCTTTAATGTTTAAGAATAACATTATAATGTTAGAAATCAGTAACAGCAAATAATTATTTATCAAACCCAGTTTTATTAAAATCATTATGCAAATTTTCTCACCATATACAGCCTATATCTTTATTTATCAGTTAAAAATGTGCAATTTTCTCACAACATACTAGAGACATGATTTCACACATACTAAAGAGACATGATTCAAGGTCTGTAATTCCTTTTTTATTGTTCAAATTCCCTAACCTTTTTGAGTGTATTTTGTATATGTGTATGAGTTGTGTGTATATTAAAAACTCGAATAAATACACACATAAGAGTCAAATAGAACACAAAGAAGTAAAGTCAGTGAAGTAGCTTATTTCAGTTGTCGCCAAGACAGTGATGGTAGTAATGGTTGTAATGGTTTTAAAGTTGAGTTATGCAAATGACTCGTCGCCCCAAGTTCAATCCTGGATGTGGTATTGCATTTCACTTTGCACTAATTCCCTGGGAAAAAGGTATGATCCTAATCTTTATTTATTTTTCATTAAAAAAATAACTTTAAAAATTTAAAGTGTATATTTTTTATATGTGTTCTTATTTAGTTTGTTAGTCTTTCTAATTTAATCCCTATAATTCGCCGTATAATTGAGAATTGAAAAAGTTGTCTCTTTCTCCTCATTTGCATTCTATGGTTTGTTCAAAGTGCGGGTGGTTTTGGTGAGGCTTTGCCCTGCCAACGTTTTTTTGTTTTTTGGCAGCCTATGCTGTCCACTGTTGGGCTGATTTTACAAGAGATGTGAGTCCTTAAAAGATATCTTTGTGTCTTTTCATGGCACTCCTCGAAACTTGTGGCCATTAGCCGCTAACAGAAAGGTTGCTAATATTTGGGAAGTAGGGTTCTCTATTCTGGCACGTTGACCTTCCCAGGGACAGCTGTGCTTTGAGAAATCACCTTCATACTAGACATTTTGCATTTCAAGGACATCACTATTGTGAAGAAGACACTCCACTATGCTGAGATAATCAATATCATTCAAGAATTAAACTTTTGTTGTTTTTATTGTTGACAGCAATAGTTGGACAATCGAATTCTATTGGCCTCTAAATTCAATAGACTGCGGCCTTAAACATTATGGGAATAAAATCAAAGAGCTATAGATAGATTTATTGACAAAACATATCTAAAATATGGGCAGGCTTAGTTGGATAGAGCATTGCCCAGGAATTTGCAAGGTTCCAGTTTGATTAATGGTTCTTGCCGACTCAGCACCAGGAGTAATAAGCTTAGGTAATCTGATCTGTGCAGTAAAGTATCTGAGAGCTTTCGATAGCTCTAGTGCTCCACTAAGCCAAAAAAACAAAATGTCCTGTTCTAGTGCAAGGAAAATGGAATAACACCCTCACTGCTTAGTGATACTAACAATAGTCCAGTTTTGTTTTTTAGGTTAAATGTTCTTGCGAACTCAGCACAGGAGTAAATACAGCCTTAGGTCAATCTGATCTGTGCCCAGTAAAGTATCTGAGAGCTGCTCGATAGCTTTAGCGCTCACACTAGCAAAAAAAATCAAATGTCTATGGTCTAGTGCAAGTGAAAATGAATAGACCCCTACACTGTTCAGCTGATACCAACAATAGTCCAGAGTCGTCAGCGGAATCACAAGGTCCAGGTTGATAATGGTCCTTGCCCCAACTCAGCGCGGAGTAATACGCTTATGCGCTTTAATCTGATCTGTCTGCAGTAAGGTTATTTTCGGAAGGGACAGCTGAAGATAGGGTGTTGGCGTGTTCACTTTAGCAAAAACAATCTCCCTGGTCTATAGTGATAGCAGAAAGGGGATAGACTCCCTTACTGCTTTTGTTTATACAACAATAAGCATGCTGCAGACTTGTTACTTGAACTGTCCGGAATTAATATGAATTTTGTGTTAATGTCATTTTAATTTCAGATTTAAACAAAACACCATGAACGTTAAACGTCCAATTTTCCTTTGAGATTAGATCAATACATCAATTAAAGACATTTCAGGAATTAATTCAGAAGCTGAATATGATAAAGCCAATCTTTTAAGCAAAGTGGAAAAGCGGTCAACATTATTCTCCCATCAATAGTTCGGAGAGAAACACAGAATTAGGCTTCAACTAAGCAAAACAACATGATCTTGCTGATTAACCTATCAGGCCACAACTTGAATGTTAAAAAGCTTGAAGAATAATTCTTGAAATGATCTAGAAAGAAATTTATTTGCCACTTCACTTTTCTTTCCCACTTGTTAAACCTAGGTCGTGGTACTTTTATGCTCAAAACATTAATTTTAACTTTCTTAAAACTTAAGATATTTAGACAATGTGCTACTATTTCATACTGCTTTGAAAGAACTTCTAGCCTAAATCAAAGGTTTTGCAAATTCATTTTGTCATTCAGACACAATTCATGAGCTCCAATGCCTTTTATGCTGAAGTCTATGAGGTAATGAACTGCACTGAACTGCTTGAGATGCTAAGCTCGGCTGATACTCTCTGAGTGCTCTCCCGATTTGTGAGCACAGACCAGATCCTTGGTTTCGTGACCAACCTGACCTTGGCTGATATTTCAGGTTTGCAAACTGAGGAAAAATTTCTTGAATCAGCTGGTGTTAAATATAGCATAATCCCAAAAGTTAGGTCTCCAATATTTAGAAATTATAGAAACGTTTTTGGTCTGATTGTCATTGATATAAATCGAAAAGAAAAAGAAACGAATTCGAATAAACTTAGGTCCCCCCCCCTTTACCAGGTGACACTGGGTAGCCCATTATTCTCAATTTAAAAGACTATTTTCCTTTAAGATATTTCCTTTTACACAACCCTCTATATACCTGATGTCAGTTTGTCGTATTCATTCCTAATTTTGCTCAGCAATTAAATTGTCCTTTGTTAATTGTCATGA
The DNA here is from genome assembly GCA_023376005.1 of Doryteuthis pealeii. Classification (NCBI taxonomy): domain Eukaryota; kingdom Metazoa; phylum Mollusca; class Cephalopoda; order Myopsida; family Loliginidae; genus Doryteuthis; species Doryteuthis pealeii. The sequence continues at coordinate 11,301,829 of CM042157.1, forward strand.
AGTTTAAATCTAATTTTCTACATAATCACCATATGCGTAATGTTCATTGAGAAGTGCTTGACCTTTTTGTCAATGCAAAACATCGCTAACCACTCCAAAACCCAAAATTGCACACGTTTTCTGAAATCCATGCCACAAATATTATACCCTTCTGTTAATTGGGGATGAATTTAAATTGGTGAATGCCTTTGTATTCACAAACTGAATAACTGCACAAACATCACACATTGCGTAGTGTCAGTTGAGAACTCTATAGAAACGACAGTATGAAGTCAAAGCTCTGTGTGGTGGTCATGAGCCATGCACAGAGGCTGTATAGCACAACAAACACAACAGTGTTGTAATAGGAACTAGGCAATAAATAATTCTCCCTGCCCATCACCAGCAGCTTCGGAGATCTTACTTTCGGGGGATTAACATATATTATTATATATATTATTATATATATATATATATATTATATCATCAAAAAGTTACTACCACGTTTTCTCATTGCAGTAGCATTAAGTAGTTAATCCAAAGGGCTCATATATCTTGTAAAAATAGAGCATTTATTGTTGCTTAGAAAAGTTTTTCTCTCTACGATGGTTTCGGTTTTAAGGTGCACCTTCACAGCTAGACTAAAATTTATTTTTAGGTAGGCTGAATTTTCATTATATCATACTTGCCTGTTGGTAGAATTATTTTTATTTGCCCTATGTCTCCAAACATAAACTTTTTGTCCCTAAGTACATAAACTTTTGTTCTTTGAATTAATGTATAGCATATAAAATATATCTGATTTAAAATTTGATTATAGTAAAGTGTTTCCAGCCCACTTTATCACTGACTAAAGCGGGTTAACAAAAAAGGCAAAGTTTTAAACACTATCTTGAACGTGGTTGAACCTGAGAAGGGTCCAAATGTCAACCTTTCTATGGCTTGAAGGTATAATGTTTTGAACATAAATATCATGTAAATGCTATGAAAAATAATATCTGAACATAAGACAAAACCTGATGACAAATATTACAGGTTTAAAATGATGATAATAATGATTAGGATTATTATTATATGATGGACAAGAGGTGAACAACAAAATATTATAAGAGGATAAGATGTTTAATCTGAGTTAAATATATACAAGCTTGAACTTATTGGTCTTAAGTGGCGTGTTCAGCCAGAGGCATAACCATCTCTTGCACCTCTTCTCGTTGCTTGTCCATTTAAATGTTACAGAAGGTCAAGCAGGCCTTTCATAAATGATCATACATTACTTGATCAATGCACCATCACCTGATTGGTTGCTTGTTGAAAAACAAAAAAATAAACAAATGAAAAAACTGTTAAGTTTTGATGTTAAATGTACTTGAATTACCTTCGTAATATAATAAGTCAATTAAAATAAGTAAAATAAAAAAAACACGAAGAAAAATAGAAATGAACCCTCTATTTCATTTACAGTTTGACTTATTGAAAAGAAAATTTACATACTGTAGCCTGTTACAAACAATTTTTTTCCAGAAATAGTGACGTTAAATATATATATGTATTAAAATATTATGTTTTGTAGAAAAGATTAAGGTCTGTCTGGATTATATTATTTACTCAACACGTTCCACCATGAGCAGGATGCAACACAAGCTCAACTTTTGAAGCCAAAATTTACAGGTTTGATGTTAAGTTTCCTATTTCTAGACCATTGCCTATGTCTTAGGTTAAAGTAACCCAGTCCACTCTACCCAATATTTACTCATAGCTGCGAGGAGAATAGTGGCATGCAACCTTTCCCAAGGGTAACAGGGCCTATGAAAAATGCCAAATGTACCAGGATTTGAAACTCTGTTCACATTACATTTGTTTATCGTTAAGTCACCAAAGTTAAGCATCGATGAGCCTGTTTAACTACTTAGATGCGGTGACTATTTAGGTAACATCAGTACTGTAAATAAAACAGATATAAAAAAAGACTTGATTCCTGGGCATTAAATGACCCAAAAGTGGTTGATTATTGCCCCACGCCGTAACAAAAAATACCAACTGTTCCCTTGTCCATTCCTGATGACAATAACCATTACACAGAAGCACTCTTGGAATATAGTGAATATCTTCAGACCCAGTTTTTCAGCTTGATGTAACGTTAGCAACTAATCAGGAAATGGTTCGTGATGCTCATTTATATAGACACTGTAGAGTTACTCAGTAGTGTGAATCCATGAGTGAAAAAGGCTTTTTTCTTTTTGTTAAGAAATTTTTTTGTTTGTTGTTTGTGACCAAAATATGAGCTAAATAGAAGGCTTTTTTTTAGAAGACTATACTAATATTTTGATGGTGTATAATACTTTGTTCTTTCTAATTCAGTTACTTTTTGTCGATTGATCCACGTCTGTTTTGATGTTTTACTGTAGAGAATGTTAAAACTCATATTATGTTTCTATTTCTGATTCGTTTTTAACATTTATTGTGTTGTTGAGTATAAATCCAGTTAGTTATATCCTGCTACTTATATTAGAACCTTTATTCATATCCTCATTATAGCTTTAGAGAAAACATTACGTTGCTGAATAGTGCTATGTCCTTTGCACTGTTGACTTTGACTGTATTATTGTAATTGAGGTTGTTGATCTAGATTTAATTGTTATATGTATCATTAGTGGCGTTGTTTGCTTGGTTTCTATATGTTGCCATGTGCATTAGATTTATGTATGTCTAAAAAATGAACTAGTTTTAAATAAAAATGCCATTACTCTCCGCTAAATTTAAATGCTTTGATTCTTAAATATTTTTATCAATTCGCCTCTAACAGCTAGTTTTATTTTCTTTTATTATCGCTATTTATATTGATATTTTTAGATAAAATTTACTTATCACTATTTAAGCAAAGGCCCTCGATGACTGGTGTAAATATATAAACCCAAACTCTGTGATATGGCGTCAATACCATCTAACCTATATAAACTCCCATTCCTCTGAATTAACTTGTGATCTATTCTACACCTATTGTTGATTCTAATGTAGACACTCGCGCTATGCTCTAGTTAAAAATAGAGAGAAACTCACGCGCTTCACCATGAAGAATTAAGCAGCCACAGTAGATGGTGATACCTAAACAGGATTTGAAAGACTATATTAAATAATAGAATAATATGGAAGCGGTTAGTGTAATGCGTTTAAAGTCATGGGAAATGAACTCGTCTCACCCCAAGTTCCAAATCCTAGTGTAGTAATTGCCATTTTCAAAATTACGCAACTAATTACCCTTGAGAAAGGCATTGAATCCTACTCTCCCTCCAGCTATGGCATAAATAGTAGGGTGGATTGGGGTGTTTAACCTTGTGCTTAGGCAAACCAGTCTATGAGAGAAAAAAAAACCCTTGTTGCGACTCCCCGCTTAGCTAAATGACCTTGTGTTAACTCCTGTGTCATGCGGAGGGTCGGTAAATAAAATAATATATATCATATATATATATATATTATCGATACAATAATAGAAGCGACGCCCGTATCTTATGTGACGGAGGTCCCAAAGTTGCGTCCCTTTTGAAAAATAAATAACGGCACCCTTGCCCTAGGTAGACTTACATTTTTGTTGCTATCATTAAAGTCTATCATATCTGAAATATGTCGCAATCAAATAAGTTATGTGATTGATGATTAAGGTAAAGGTAGACTTTTGAAACGTCTTTAAGAAGGAAATCTTAGCCCAGTTATTGATTAATCTAACTCTTTAGTGGTTAGAAACCTCATCCATGCTTTCTTTAACATCATTGTTTCAACTGCAATGCTCTCTCACTCCAACTTGTATTCTTTACCAAGAGCCAACCGAAATTCATCACGTCTGTGGCAACAAATTCCTCTTAGAAGTAGATTTTCCCGCTGGCATTCACTGTGACCTTGCGTTATTGATATGTCGGGGGTCAAGTAGAGTATCTAATTCTCCCTACAAAGTGACAAGTTCTAGCTAACTTCCAGCCATCCATATTTCTCATTTTGGTTTCCACACCGGCTTAACTCTTCGATCATGTCTTCCTATTCATCCATTTATATCTTCTCAATTTCGTATATCCATCATAACTACTTTCATACTGAATCTTATCAATTTTGCCTTGTTTAGATGAATATAATTCAAAAAACAAAAGGGCCCAGATATTCCTCTTACTGCAATTAGTGGCTCATGACCCGTGAAATAAAGCCTAGATCATAAACCACTTCTGTCTTTCTCTCTTCCTTTCCCCCCTCCCATTTCTCTTCCTTTCTGTTTTCAGTGCGACACTAAATAAGATGGATAAAGCAATACCCTAGGAACATGCCACCAAGTGAATAACCAGTCTACCTTAACCTAAATTCTTTTCCGATCATCCTCTCTATATTCCCTACTTGCTATATCATCATAAACTTCAACCGAATTCCTGATCAATCAGCCTGTTCAAGTATATAATTTAAAACAAAAGATTTACAATTGCTAAAATCTAAAGAACTGAAATAATAAAAAGATTATAGAGGAAACTATAATATCATCAATATTTAAGAGTTACTTTGTTCTTTGTCTGGCCACAAAACCACTACACATAATATAGATTGTCTCTCTGATTCCTTTCCTATACCGTTCTCTCTATGAATCTTGATAAGAAAAAGTTATCTCCGTCCATACTCAAGAGTTGCTGACGCTATCCATAGAGACACCCTGGATATATACTGCAATCTAATCTAACCAATGGTTAATTTCTCACTGACACACCTTGTCATTTTGAATTAATACTGGTACGAAAGTTACGGCTATAATTATCCGCTATACATTACTTTTATATATTTTTCTTTAAAAGTGAGAAATAAAACAATTTCTTAGATTGGATTATTTCCTATAAGTCAACATGACACAAGGGGAACGCCACTCTTGACTGATAATATATATTTATTTGTTTTCCCATTAACTAACCCTCAACCTCGAACTCCATCTTCTTTTTTTCCTAGTAGATCAATAAATAAATAATTTTAGCAGTCAAGAGTGCGTTCCCCTTAGATCATTGTTAACTTGATAGGAAATAACATCAGATCTGTTTTTGTTTTGTATCTTTGTTTAAGCTATATATATCACCTTTTGGCATATCTCATTCATCCATCGCCCCGGTGAAGCATGATCAAGCCATCGGAGAGACAGCTGGTCTCAGTAGAGAAACAAGTTGGAGAGTTGAACTCTTCTAGAACTTCTTGTTGTCCATGAGGGTACTGGCTATCGAACTGGAACCTTGTGGTTTCCAGCCAAACTATTCTTACTGACCTGAGCCGTAACCACTGACTCAGCGTCATGAGTTAGCCACAGGAACTGTGCAGTAAATAAGGAGCTGATGTAGGTGTGGCGCTCCACCTCAGGCGCTAAAAAAAATCTCTTTCATCTAGCGCCTAGTGAAAGGGGATAGACTCCCTCGCCTGATTGGCTGATACCGACTTAGCGCCACCCCGACGACTTTACTTTCTTAGAACTTCTTGTGTTAGTGATTCCTGGCCCTTTCAGTGATGCCCCAGCTATACATCTATAGCGCAGCGCAGATAGCAGCTATGAGGCCTTGTAACTTCTGTTAAAGTTCGGATGAAGCTTAATTTAAAAAACAACAACACAATAAACATGCTTCCTGACATTAACAGGCATTCCGGCACAATATTTATTCGGCATTTTCAAATTTTTAAGAAAAAAGAAAGGCCTTTTTAGGCACTTTTAACCCTAGTGACTATTCCACAGAATTCTACCCAACATGGTTATATTGCGTTTTACTCAGCAGGGAAGACACTGGCTATCACTTCATTACCGGCAATATAACACACATTATCATTATGGTGATTATAGCCTCATTTCATTATTTCCATGCTGACAGTCCAATATGCATTCATACTTGTCAGACTCAGCCTTTCACATTCAGACACAGCATTTGTAATGAACACTCTATTCATTTATCTTATCTCGTCACGAGAAAGACAGGAAGGTGGGTTCGATGATAGGCTTTATCCACCGGGTCATAGCCCCCACTATGTACGCAAGGAATATCTCCCTGGTCGATAGTAGTGTCTCTCGATCAAGTTTATTGCTCCCTATTGGGATTAATTACTGTACTATATTGGAAACTCATTGTAACATTGGTGCTTTTACAATCTTTTTTACATTTTTGTTATTGCTGCTTTTCCTTTAGGGGCGTTGACCATAGGTTTGCACCTAGCGTCACTCTGGTTTCCGACACACTCGTTGGTTATAAGTAGCCATCCATACAGAGTAAGTTTGCATGCCGAACATTGGTGAATGTTCCATCGGTGACCTTCGTGCATTTGTATCTAGAGTTTCATAACTGTAGAGACATGACATACTTCCTGTTGTCATACAGCAAGAGTCCTCGGAGGGACCCACACGATGTTGTTTCTTCTTATGTTTTAAGAAGTAGCTTGAAAATGGCATCATTGAAAGCCACCCATTCACAAAAAGTCGATATTGCAATTGTCATGTGAGAGTCTTTTATTGATTTATATATTCACTTATCCCTCCACACACGGCGAGGATGTGCACAGATTATTTCTTAAGAGAATTACAGGTTTTGAAGTTCAGAGTTTTCCTTCCCCTAGATGTGGTTACCCTAACCAATTGTTAAAAAGCCCAGTCTGGCCTTAGTATTTACCCATAGCTGGGGAGAGGGTAGTGATATGCAACCTTCTCAGTGGTATAAAGCGTTATGTTGAAATGCAAACAGTCTGTCTAGTGATTTGAACTCGGGTCGACGAGTCTATCTCTACAAAGGACTCTAATCATGATACACCACCGCCATCCTCCAAATCAGCAGTTTTATTTGCCCATGAATCGTTGCACTGTTTCCTGCGTAGAGGGGATTACTGACTGAATCGAAAATACTCTGTCTTTGTTTGCATAAATGCCAAGTATCTCTGTGTCGGTCATAGCTAGGGCACATACCGAGGCATCTCGGCATTTTTTAGTGAACCCTGTAACTATATTACTTCAGCGGGCAGTACGTGCTGTGCTATCTGCAGGTTAAAATCTTCGATCCTCAGTGGAAGTGTGGACTAGGTCTGGTGCTGGGAGGCTAAACGGTACCTCACTTCACCCTCAGCAAGAAAGTCTGGCTGAAAACGCCACAAGTTTGCAACCCTTTATTCTACCTTGTTTCTTTATCTTCAATTGTTGTCTCGTCTTCTTTTGTCCCCCGAAATTACTTGCTTCTCCCGGGAATTTTTAAAGGTCCGAATATTCTCTTATTCTTCTGATAGCCTATATATTTTTTATAAACATTTTTTTCTTCTATCAACCTTAACATGTCAACTTAAACAGTTTTTCATTCAATCAACTTATTGTTTTGTATTTTTAATCAAAATAGTTCTTAAAATCTCTTCTTCCTGATGGACGCGTTAAAAGAGTACAACGATTAAAGGAATGTATAAAGAAATAATATAATTATGTGGGGATTAGAATTAATAATTCAAATAAAAAAAATAACAAACTCGCATGAGCCTTTCACGGAGAACCCTCCCACGAGCATGTGCGGGAAAATAGGACCACTTCTACCCCCGACGAATGCTCGCGGCGAGTGCGGGCTGATGTAGGCCTTAACTGCGTCAGACGACTACTATTGCCAGGGAGTATCTCTCTTTACCACATAGTGGCTGATATGACTTCGTGAATAAAGCCTAATCATAAAACCATTCTGTCTTTCTATCTTCCCTTTTCTTCCTTTTCCAGCCGCGACACTTAAATAAGATGGATTAGCAAACCCTAGGGAACACCACAAGTATAACCAGCTACCTGAACCTAAAACTTTATCCTCCTGCTATCTCACAAATTACAACGTTTAAAATTGAGTGTTAAAATGTCTGTAATAGAGAAAATATGTAACAGAGAATATTCTTAACAGTCTGTTTAATGATTTACACATTCTGATTTCGGAACTTATAACATTGAGTCTAAAGTTTAAATTCTTCTTTCTTAATTTTTTTCTTGAATTCAGCCGGGTGTAGATATTTCTCCTTCCTTCTTGGTGGTTTTCTTTTTCCTTTTTCGACTTGTATTTCAGCATGAACCTTCGAGTACTCTGGTTCTGATTTGTTCGATTTAGTTCATCACATCGTGAATGTACTGCAAGATTTGAATTTTCGGGTCTTCGAACAATATTCCTGTGACGATGTTGCGTTTCTTGTTCTCCGCCGCTTTGCCGCCATGTTGTGACGATGAACCGTGACAAACCATGACGCCCTTTATATCTGATCTTGCGCTGACGTAGTTGCTAAAGTCACTGTGCCAAAGTCTCTGGATGAGCCTCACCAGTGCTTTGCGTAACGCGTTCGTTCAAGGTAGATATTAGTCGCCTATTCACACTCGCCAAGGTCTAATCATCATAGTATAATCCAATGCGTACACTAACACTGAAACAAAACGACCGGAAATACAAGATTGCTCATATCCCTCTGTGACATTTACACACACACCACACACACACACACCATATATTATATATATATATATATTATTATATGAAGAGAGGAAGTAAATCGACGGTATGTGTATATATTCAAGAAAATGAAAAACACAGGTTATAAATGGTTAAGTGGTGAGTTTATTGGCCGACGCTGCAGGTTTCGATCTATTAATTAGATCATCTTCAGGGCATAAGATAAGAAATTATTTATCACAGAATAATGAGAAAGCGAGTGGTAATCCTTGTCATTCAGTCTGTTTAAAAATTTCTGAAGTTGAAAAAAGGAGACGGTTTGAAAATGACATCAAATATTCTATTTTAAGGTGTGAGTATGCTAGCGCTGTATAGTGTGTGTATTGAAGGAAACATTGTGCATTTTTAGGTATGTGGTGTTGTGTGTGTGTGTGTTGTATAAATTTCTGTAGCGATAAACGACAGCGGAAGTGAAAAACTCAAGGTTGTTGTGGTGTGTGTGGTGTTTGCTCACTATTATATATATATATATATATATAATATATATATATATATATATATAGTGATACAAATAGCTTTTTGATTTAGTGAGCGCTGGGACGCACATATTTGCTTTGACGGAGTCTCCGGGAAAAATGTATGGGTTGCAACTAAAGCTGTCAAACTCCTACCTTATAACCTATCCTGTGAAATTAGTTTTAAAAAAACTATTGAAATGTATTTAAAGTTAGCTTGAAAGGGTTAGGGGAGAAAAAGAAATACTAAGACGCATGGATACGATTTCACTGTGTCCCTTTAGAATTCTGTGCATCAGGGACAGATGAAATATGCCATTATTCTATGAACAATAGTGAAAATCGTTGTGTTCGGTGTTTTAGTCATGTGGTTTTACATTTCAGTGCTGGGGTGAAATAAATACCTTGTCGGAGTTGGAGACAAAATCTTCTTTCTGTTCAACAAACAGCAATGAAAAGGCATGTCTACTTCCCTCGAAGAGCAGGGAGAAAAGAGGCTAAGAAATGATTTTGTATTCCCGGATGACCAATAGACAAATAATATCCAAAGACACGCCCACAAGTTCAAAAGCAGACATTTATTGTCTCCCCACAGTATAAACAATTAATTTCAATACTTGATCTCTTTGATTTATCAACAATTATTTCTTTACTATTTTTGCATGCACATTTGTTCAGTGACGTTGTTCATTTCAGTTATTCTCAATTCTCTCTTTCTTTCACTCGCGACCGATTGCTGTGGGAAATGGAAAGAAACTTATTAAGGCAACAGAAGTTTGTTTTACAACATAAAGTTTAGGTCTATTATACACAAATCCTCACACATATTTAAATACACTTGACGCAATAAATTCGGTAAACTGAACTTTCTTAAGTATATTTCTTTTTCTAACAAGCAACTTCATCCTCCAATAAATAGTCCCCACCATCAGGAAATTGAGAAAACATCTTTTCTAACACTATATATATATATATATATAATATATATATATATAGTTTGTAGTGTAATTGGTGTAGTCGTTGGGAATGATCATTGTTTCCATTTCATAGGTATGAGTTCAACTATTCTACTTCCAGCTATGAGTAAAGAGTAGGATAGACTAGGTTTTTATCCTTGGTATGGCAACCGGTCTAGGAGAAAAACTCTGAATTCCAACTTGTTAAACACCGCCTAGTAATATATTGACATTTTAGAATAAGTTTCACGTAAACAGTTACAGGTCTACATTTACAAGGGTGGTCTAAACAAGTGCTGTTGATGACTCTCTAACCACAATGGATCCAAGCACTGCAACACCGATGGAAGAAGTGTGTGGATCGTAAGAGGGGCTATTAAAAAAAGATAAACCCGATTTTGTCACACTTTCATGAGACTATCTCGATCAGCGTATGAACCTTTCAGCCCACCCTCGTGCACACACACACACACACTATATATATATTATATATATATTAATATATATATATATACACAGAGAGTTTTATAATTTGCTTGAAGCATTGTGATATATTGGGTTGGGGAGGTTGGATTTGAAGGCTATCACAACGCAGGTGTGTAAAGAAAAAGAATAATAAGGTAACAATGGTGTTGTGTGTTAACTTTATTTTATTCAAGCAATAAAAATACAGGTTAACACACAACACCATTGTTACCGTATTATTTTTAAAGATATTATGAGAAAGCCAAGGGGAAAGTTTTTGCTTTTGACATTACAATTTAATCAGGAAAATTTGTGTAGCGCTTTCGGCAGATACAGTCCATCAATATTGAGCAAATTACCTGATCAATATAGTCGCAGATCGTGAAAAATAATTAAGACTGTTCCAGTGATTTCATTCTTAATTCATAATTGACATCATTCTTGTATTATTGTTTTTATGATTCATGACACACAATCAAATGTTGGCACTGCTTCACAATCAAATATCCTATTTCTTTCTCTTTTTATTTCATCTCTCTTCTTCTTTTCTTCTTCACTTCTTTTCTTTTCTCTCTATCCTTCACTCATCTTTCTCTCACCTCTTCTTTTTTTTAATCTCTTCTTTTCTTTTCTCGGTCTTCTTCACTCTTCTTTCTCTTTTTTCTCTCTCTTCTTCACTCTTCCTCTTTCCTCTTCACCTCTTTCTTTCTTTTCACTCTTTCTCTCTTTCTCTTTCTTCCCTTCCCTTTTTCTTTTCTCTCTTCTCTGTATCTTCTTTTTCTCTTCTCTGTACTCTTCTTCTCTTTCTCTTTCTTTTCCCTCTTTTCTTCTTCCTTTTTTATATTGATAAATAATTAAGTAAACATCTGTATTCACCATTTTCATCATGTTTCTTTCTTCCTTGTGGACATTACAAAAGCCAAAAACACTGACAAAAAATAAAAATCTATTTCAATTTGCTCAATATTAAACAAAAATAAATATATACCTGGATTAATGAAATGCTTGCAAAAAAGTAGACTGACCCAAATGATGGCAATACATATACAGGTTCCAAAATAAGGCGGTACACCAACAGAACTTTACACACTGTACTAAAGTCAAAACCGCGCGATTGAACAGCAAATTGTTGTAATTTAATTTTCTTTCAGTATATATTTCGCTCCCGCTAGACGTTAGCTGTTAAAAGTCGAGCCACACTGACGAGACGTAAACGTTAAAATACGTGTCTGTAGATGACTGATATATATGCTCTCAATTTTCCTTGTAGCATTGTAGGGGAGACATTAGTTGAACTTTCACCATTTAGCATAAGGTATTTGCCTGCTTGTTGTTTACAGACCTGAGTCCTCTGGTGATTGTAAAAATATACAGCCTGTAAGTATGTATCAATTAATTGTTCGCTTCCTGACTGACAGTCTCTGGAGGCCGTACGCGGGTAAAGCTTTGGCAGACAAATATTCTGTTAGGTTTCGCTCCGGGCTAGCTGTGGCTGCTTAAAAAAAAATCGAGCCGCACTGATGAGACGTAAACGTCGAAACACGTGTCTGTGTCTAATTATATATATAAATATATATATATGAGGAAAAATGAGTAAAGAAAAGAAATGTAGATGGATAAAATGAATTTAATCGATATCACTTACACATGTGTTTCAGGTCAGTTTATGTGTGTGAAAATATTCACACACATAGAAGAATCGACCTTCCATCAGAGTGAACATATTATTTTGAAAATAAAAATTCAAAATAAATGTTCACTCTGATGAAGGTCGATTCTTCTATGTGTGCGAAATATTTTCACACACATAAACTGACCGAAACACATGTGTAAGTGATATCGATTAAATTCATTTTATCCATCTACATTTCTTTACTCATTTTTCCTCATATTGTCGGATTCAATTCCTTTTCCATATATATATATATATATATATATATATAATATATATCAGGAAAAATCTCTTTATAATTCATAACATTTTCGTTAGTCAAAAATAGGATGGTATATGATCAGGCAAGACACCAGCTTATGCGCTAACGAAGCACACAAAATTCGCCGAAATTTCCACACACTCTCTTTTTCTGGCAGACACTAGTTAGTTAGTCCACGTGGCTAGGATCTTTTGCGTGCCTTACGGACATAATTCCCCCTTTCATAGCATCGTCAGCTACACACACGACGGACGCTCAACGAAGCCAAACATAATATCCTTTACATGGAGGACTTTTCACATTGTCCCGTGTGAATCTATCTCACGTGGTATCGATAGTTATAGACTAGGGACTAGCAAAAAAAATCGGATACTACGAGTTTTAAAGCGAATTAAGAATAATTAAATCTATTATTTAAGGTTAAACTTTGTCTAAATCGATAAGTAGTAACATAATAACCATCATTAAAAAAAGAAAAAATATAATTACATATGCAGTTTATTTTTAAAAGATTTAAACTATTTGTTTTTGTCAATTTCGACGTGATCCGCCATTTTGGCTGTTTTTCAATGGTTTAAGCGCTTGTTTACAATTTTAACGTAACATTTAGGTGGAAAAAAATTACCAAAAATAGACACAACAATCTTATCCCACGTCAAAAGAGTGTTGCATAGAGGCCTATCTTAACGGTCATATACCGTTGCGCCGACACGCCCAGTCTGTACTGAGCCTCCGCTCATGGCCCTTTTCCCATGTAAACACGTGCTGCGTAAGAAAACTCCACATATACATCATACACGTACTGTATATTGACTTCTATTATAGTTCTATCAACTACCAACCGGATGAAGAACACTGCCCCTTCCCTTGTCAATTACTTTCAATGAAAAACTGGCAAGAAAAGTATTTCGAAGAAAATTAAGGTTTCTTTTATTAATGATAAGCGTAATGCTATATATAGTCATCGGGGTGGCCAAAATCGGTTTCAGCCAAACAGCGAGGGAGACTATCCCCTTTTCACTAACGCTAGACCAAATAAATTTTTTTAGCATCTGAGGTGGAGCACCACACCTACCATCAACTTCTTAATTTACGGCACAGATCCCTGTGCAACTCATACGCTGAGTTAGCGAGGGCTGGTATCGAACCATGAACCTTGTGGTTCCTGGTCGGACGCTCTACTGACTGAGCTAAACCGCAGATTCTGGCTATAGTTATGCTGAACTTTCTCACTTTTATGAAACACTGCAAGTAAATAAATGATTCAGACCCTATTACCTTTAAGCACCCCTTTTTGATCTCGATTAATAAAGGACATGTTTTTTCATTTATACCGTCAATATCCGGTTGTTAGGGGTTAGGGTTAAGGTTAGGGGTTAGTTTTATAATTTTACCAAAATCTAAAAATCGTCTGGTAAAACAACCGGATATTGACGGTTTAAATGAAAAACATGTCATTTCTTAATCGAGATCAAAAAGGGGTGCCTAAAGGTCATATGGTCCAATGCTTCTTAAGGGAAAATATGATTTTTTATACCTTGATGAGTTCATCCTTGCTTCTCCAGCAACACATAAGTGCGCCAGTGTGGGTCGCCCGGCAAAGACGTACATAGATCAGCTCTGTGCGGATACTAGATGCTGCGCAGAGGACCTCCCGAGGCAATGAATGATAGGGAAGGATGGCGAGATATTGTCTTAAATATCCGCGTTGTCAGCGCAACAGGATGATGATGATACCTTGATAGTGTTGGAAATATGGTTTTGGAAGGAATAATGACAAAAAGAGAAAAGACTTTGGTAGTTTTATTCCATCAATAATCTTTCAATTATAAACACGGTGGCAGCTATGTGTCACGCAGGATTCACCTGATGGGAAATCCAAGAACCAAACTGACTATATTATCTGTCAACAAGTCCAAATTCCAAAAAATAAACAAACTGTCTTGTATTTAATCAACATATATTGATTCGGATCACTCCTTATTAGCTGCTCCTGTGGTGATGTCTACAGTGAAAATAAGAAAGTGAACAAAGTTCCCAAGACGCACAATGTTGACAAGCTGATGGATAAGCTCATTGCAAAGAGTTTTGGGATAAAGATTGGAGGATGTTTTGAACAAGTACTGCTTATAAACACTAATGACGTTCATGAAAAGTTTTAAAACAACTCCTAACAAAGTTAAAAGTTAAGGTAGAATTAGTGAGATTTAAGAAACAAAAACCAAGTTGAATGTATGACAAACGATTTTGATAGAAATATATTCGTCTTAATGAAGGCTACAGATTAATTTTAAGCTCACCCAGTAATCACACGTGTAAATCACAAGATGGCCAGGACCATATGACCTTTAAGCACCCCTTTTGCTTTGATGTTCATAAGTACATTTTTTTTTCATTTACACCGTCAACCACCCGGTTGTTTGTTAGGGTTAGGGTTAGGGGGTTAGTTTTTTTTAATTTAAAAAAAACCTCTAAAAATCGTCTGTTAACAAACAACGAGTTTGACGGTGTAAATGAAAAAAATGTACTTATGAATCAGCAAAGAAAATGGGGTGCCTAAAGGTCATATGGTCCAGATGGTGAATCTATGGGGTAGCAAGAGGTTTAATGTTTTAGGTTTAAGAGATAGTTGTGGTTATTCTCGGTGCGTGTTCTTAAGGTTTGCTTTTAACCCCATCTCATTTGGTGGTCTCATTTGGTGGTCTCATTTGGAATTCAAGGAACAAAAAGAAAGAGAGAAAGACAGAAAGTGGTTTTATGATTTAGACTTTATTTACGGGTCATAGTCACCTCGTGGCATGGAAATTTCTATTAAAATTCACTTTAGTCAGTACTAATTAACACTAACAGACTAGTAATAATAGGGTCAGAAGTTATCTGCCCTAATCCATTTTTGTATGAGTGAGTTACTTGCCCTTTGAGCTTTTGTTTTCAGTTATTGATTTTAAATAAATTAAACACCTCGTGTTATGAAAAGCAGTCCTAATGTATTGCCTCGTTAATTCAATGGAAGGTATCTCAATTGGAATATGTCTCAATGAATAACTGCGCTTGCCAGAGAGAAAAAGATAAGTCTCTTTTTCTGTGGGATTAAGTTAATAAATTCCCAACAATTTCTCCCTGCCCAGTAATGTTGTTTTGTCTCAGACAAGGCCTCAGTCAGAATAACCGAGAGATTCTCTTTGGGGTCGGAAGTGGGTCCTTTTTTCCGCACATGCGCGGAGGGTTCTTCTGGTAGATTCTCATGGGAGTTTGTTATTTTTTTATTTGAATTTTATTTTAATTCCCATAGATCTATAACTAATATCTATTGTAACAATCCTACAATAGACGGTGTTTCGTCCACACAGTGTCTTTGGAGTAAATATCCTGTGTCAAGATCATAATAGGGATACAAAAAGCAACGGAGAGAGAGAGAGAGAGAGAGAGAGAGAGAAGAGAAAGGAGAAGAGAGAGAGTGTGTGTGTGTGTATCGTGTTAAAATAAAACAAAAAGAAAACAATTGGAAAAAAGAGAACTAAAAATAGCTGATTCAAAGCCAATAACAATTAATAACCTCTTTAAAACGGGTCGGAAAATAGGGGGCAGACCCAAAAGTAACTTGCAGTGATCAAGAATAAAAAATGGTAAACACGCACACATACGAGCACGCAAATCAAGTATTAACCTACTGGAAAATCCACTTCGAAGAACATCTTAATACGACTCTCTCTTGTGATAGTTCAACTATCAATATTATTCAAACTCTGAACACAGCTCAAGCACTATATATAAATACAAGCAGAGAGGAAATCAGAATGGTCGTAGTAATGATGAAATCACGAAAATCTGCTGGCAGTCGATATCACTCAGATGAGAAGTAATTGAGGTTTTGCGTTTATCACTGCAAAGTTTGAACATTTTATTCACTTGTGACATGAACATTGATCATCTGAAAATTGATTCACTGCCCTTGAAGTTATTTAATTCTCATGTTACTAAACCATTTTCGTACGCACAGTTGTACTTAAACTATTCATATTAACAAAATCAAGTAATACCTTAATGATTTAATACTATTTATTTTGAAAAAAAAAGGAAGGTGGTGTTGATTTTCATGGGATTTTAGATCGCCGTCAAATTGTTTTGATTATTCTCTGAAAAAAAATCCTAAGTTTAAACCTTATAAGAATAAAATGTGTGTTCTTATAATACGTTAAAAGGCTCAGAGTAACCTTCCAACGTAGAACAAAGAAGTAAAACATAACAATAGTACAGGCTTATTTCTGAGCACATGGAGAATGACATGTATAAAAAGATATAAAATAGATAGGACGAAATTCTGGAAGTGAGACAGAGTTCATAAAGAATATGAGAGTCACTTACTGATAGTTGAGGAAGCAAGACCCTCCCACTTAATGGACAGAGAACATCACGGGTCTAGTCCATGTTTTGTGGATGCTAGACCAAGAAAAGAGAGAAATTCCCGGGCTGCTGTTTAAATACCCAGCTAGTAGCATCACCTAGTATCAAAAAACCCTAGCGACAAGGACACAAGTCCATCCCAGCAGGGCAGACAATCGCTACACCATTAATTTACTGAGGTAATTTAGGTCATTGGCATTAAACAGATGCATACAATTAATGTTTTTAATTAGAAAAGTACAAAATTAGTTTTGAATGTTACTGATTAAATGATATAATTCAATAATTAAATCGATTGTGAACTTTTCAAAGTTTTTCATAAGTATGTACAAAAATTAGTCTTTAGAAAAATAGAATTATGTTTCAAAACACTCACAAGCTTAGGATTACATTTAAAAGATATATTTCAAATGTAAACAAAAAACAAATTCTAAAACAAACGAATATTATCATATGCAAATCCTTGCTTCTTTTATCATTAAAATTAATTTCTCTCACTCCTCTCTTTCCTCTTTCATTCCCATGCTGTTCCTAAAATCCTTTTAGTCTGACTAAGCTCATCTATACAAAATCAAACCTATCAATGAGTTATATTTTTCCACCTCAGGCAGATAGTATTCCTCTTACTTTTACTTAATTTTACCTTTTAGTTTAATTTTATATTCAGAATATTATTAACTAATAACAAGAAAATTCTGAACATAATTCTTTTGCTATATTATGATGTAATTGCAAATTTATTTTAATATTTATTCTATCCCCTTTTTTATGGCAAGAGTAAGCCTAGTAAAAATCATAAACAGTGCGAAAGTAAGTCTTTCTTTGAAATTCCTTAAAACACCAGCTGTTATAATAATCTGAAGATCAGGAATACAGGATAGTGAAAACAAAAAGAGACATACGCTTGATGGGCAATTGAGCTAATCTCGTTCTGTTCTTCGATTATAAAGAGAGTGGTTTAAGAAAGCTTAGAATAAAAGGTATAGCTGTCTCTGTAACAGAACTGTAAAGAATATTAGATGTAACTTGTATAAAATTCCTAGATTTAATGATATGCGATATTGGATTTAATACATATTATGGGTGAAAACCTAAAATCAATTTAATAAAAAAAATTCTTCATATTATCAATGGTTGTCTTCTTATGGTTAAAATAACATTTCCAGAATTCAATGTTTGAGTTTAAACAAAGGCAGGATTTTAGATGAAGATATTTTTAAGGCCTTTTCCAGAATTTAGCGTTTGGGTCTAAACAAAAGCCCAGCCGATTACTTCAAATAAAGATGCTTAAAGGTACTTTTAAAAAAAAAAAACCCTTCCTCATTTCAAGATTTGCTGCTCGAATACAACTTTTTCAATCTTCCATTTTCTCCTAACTTCTTACCACTAAGCTTCACTCCTAAAAATCTAAACTAAACCAAAGCAAAACACCGCAAGTGTTGGGCACTACATCTCGTCTACTATAGCGACGACACACCAAAGTAGAGGTAAATACTATCTCCTGTTGTCTGTCAGGTAAGTGCCTGTGGAAAAGACTGCAGCATTACAAAAGTTTAGAATGTGGCAAAATCAACAAACTCTCTTTTCCCTCTAGTTTTTAAGAAGAAGTAAACCTATAACCATTATGTGTCCTTCTGTCATTGGGAAAGGCGAGCTCTTTGTCCTTCCCCCCCTCAAACTCCCCCAGTATTATTGTTGTTGCATATACACACAGGAACATGCCAACACCTGCTAACATTTCCTCTATTGACCAGCCAGCTTCTAATCTACTATTTTTCTATTAGGAAATGCTCTCATATAACCTATAAATGATTGAAAAGCAAACGCTGCGTTAATTTTAGGAAGCCCTTCCTCACCCTTTTATGGATACATGCTCTGCTGACACATCACTTATGCCCATGACAATAATCGACTGT
>CM042157.1:11320535-11352715 GCA_023376005.1 Doryteuthis pealeii
AGTGTCGCTTAGCCAAAGATCGCTCGTTGTTCAAACCAAACAGTGAACAGACTGGACTGAGAACCGTGACCCTCCCACTCCACTCCCAATAATAGCAAAGAACTCAAATTCCCATGTCCTGAAAGAAGAGGGTCTAACAAGGACCAAAAATGTTATAAGTCCATTCACTACCTAACAATAAAACATCATTTTGTAAAAACAATCCACTGATTGTTAACCTTCTCCACATTCATGTGTTCAGAATTAATTTCCTCATTTCGTCCCCAATGGAAAAATTAACAAGTAATTTGCCAGTTACTTTCTATTTGCTGGGTACATAATGTTATATACAATGCTGGATATGTCTTCTGAAGGCTGGCCCCAAACTCGTCTTTTCTTTTTCAACATCTCAGAAAGCCTCTTTTGGCAAAACTTATTGGAATCTGGAACTCCTGAATCAAACTAATTGTCCCACATCATGGCAAATTGTATTTTTTGGGCATCTGGAGGTGGGATTTTCCGATCTAGGTCAAGGCTAAAGGGACACAAACTGTTGCTAGTGGTTACGTTATTATTCCTCATATTAACTTTTCCTATCTAAAAGCTTAAAAAACAAAACAAACAAGCTTTCAAAATACTATATCTTCATAAGCAAGGATTTTATCTATTTTACTATAACAATGTACTTTTGGATTATAAGTGGTTTTTACCATGAAAAAAAATATGTAAATTAAAAAAAAAGTTATAAAACAGGTTGTCTTTGTGCAAATGTGTTGTAGAAGGAGTAAACAACCCCACCAACGGGGACTGGACTGCTTTCATAGGCCTTAATTAATAGGTCCGACGGTAAAGACAAAGTGGATTAGGGAAATGGGGAAAATTATATTCAGGAACCAAAACATCCCACTGCGTTTGCACTACCAACACCATTGGGGCACCACTCCTTCATTTTAAGGTTTGTCTTTGTGAATTGTTTTTTACTTTTGTGTTTTATGTAATAAGTTAATCTGTTAGGCATACCAGAGATACCACGTTGCTGAATAAATAATATCATCTAAGCACCCACTATTCTCTGTGTATGGCTTCTTTACCACCTCAATGACTACCAAACCCAAACATGGGGGGATATTTCTTATTGGTTATTTAAAAAACGTTTGTTAGTTGAAAATTGGTGAACATTGAGTCCAAAGTTTGCTTTCCTAAAGCCATGGAAATATGAATTAGGAACTCCTCTCTAAGAAATTTCTAATTACCTGCCTTCGAATTAGTGTTGATGCCTTAGCGCCAAAAAAATACAACCAGAAACCTTGACAACAACATTTGGAGGAGATGTTTTCGATCAGCTTAGATTGTCTCCTAAAACTCTCAGTTAAAAAATTGGAAAGACTTGAAAAACTTTTACTATTAATTTGGCTTTATCAAAATGGGATTTCAAATTACATTGGTAAAACAAAATGAATATTCATCTGGAATCTCAAAGTGACCCAAAAGATAGCAAAAAACTAAAAAGGACAAATGCTTAATGTTGTAATTTTATCTTTTTAAAAAACATTTCTTAACCCAAAAAGATTCTTACATGGGGACAAATTAGGGAGACGAGTATCTAATAATCGTTTTCTACTTTCACATAATGAGATCTCAAAGCTTAATAATACAAGAAAATTAACTGAACCACCCAATTTATTGATATTGACTAAAGTGGCAAAGATATGGACAAGCTTCCTGTTTGAACCTATGAGAGTATCCAGTGGGTCAGGACGTATAATTGGGGGTAAAAACTGGCACTTGCAGTAACTCCTTTGAATCTCATTTAATGTTTTTATGCAAATAAAAAAGAATTTTGGGAGTATTATTTCTAATTTATATGGTGATAAACTAGGTTCAGGGCATTTTTCAAAATTCACAACAAGATTATGGACGGCTCAAATTCATTGGAAGTGGGTTTGTGTAAGAAAGGGAGAAGATGGGGAAGAAAAAAGCCGTCTACTATGCCTAGTGTTGGCAGGAAGGAGTTTAAAAATTAAAGGAAACAAACATTGTCGTAATTTAAAGAGTTCATGATCTCGAAAAAAGCCAACGAGAAATGGCAAAGACCTGAAATAACAGAAGGAACTTACCACTAAACCGACTGAATAACAAGACTTTTACAACCCTCGGCTTTTCTTTTTCTTATTCATGTGATAAAAAAATTTCTTATCACCTTCCCCACATACCCAAAAACAAATACTTGGCAAGAATTGATCTTAATTGAAAGGGATCGAAAACACTTGCAGCGCGGCCAAAATAAAGCTCACCAACAGAAACTCAAAACCTGGTGTTTTTCATTTCTTTCTTTAATATTCTACATACGTTGGGATTCACTTCTTTTCTGTTTCACACAACCACAACATAATAAATATATAAATATATATGTGTGTGTGTTTGGTGTTCAGAAATACAATCATATTCTGTCGAAAAAACATAACTCTAAATAAACCAAAACATAAAGAAGTCATTTTGTTTTCAAGCGATTCTCCTGGTCAACAAAAGGTTCTAATTCCATTGATTAAAGTGCTTTTAGGGGACTTTAGGGGCTTGAAAACAGGAGGACCAAAAAAAAGTAAATTATTCAAATAATTTTAATAAACACTTGTTTAATTCTGTTTTGTCTGAAACTAAGATTAAAACACATTAGGATTTTGCATATCTGACCAACTAAAGGGGGACTAAATTTGAGGCAGAAGTTCTTCATAAACATAAAATCTCAAACAGCTGGCAAAAAACATTTTTCACCCTTTACTAGGGGAAAATCTTCACTTAAAATCCAGTACCAAGGCCATTTTTGGTAAGGGAATTAAAAGTCAGGGACTTCAGTTACTATTTACAATGTGAGTTCTGTTCTTATGTGTCTGCTGTCCAAGGATCGGCATTGAAAAAAACATATCCCCACTGTTGTCAAGAAAATGAAAGGACTAAAATTTTCCAGAAGAAATAAAGTTTATCCAAACTTTATCAACAATATATAAGGAGTATTATAAATAGACGGATGGGGCACGTCGAATAACCCAGGTCTAAGTGGCTTGTAAATTATAGCTACGGATTCGCAAAAATTATTGTTCATTTCTTATTTTAATGATTACCCTGTACTTCAAAATATCCAACGAAACTATTTTATTCTTCATATTAAAAGGACATTTTGAACAAAACTCATCATATATTAGATTTAAAAAAAAAGTGATTACTTTAGTTGTCAGAATTTCAAATGCATGGGCAGGTATTAATTATTAGCGTTAGGAACAACCCAATTATGAACATGTGGACAAAATTGAAAAATAAAATAAACATTTTACTCTATAATATGAATATTTTCCACAACATTGGTCATAATTTATATTTGAGATTAAAAGAATTATCGTGTTCTTGGAAATTTGCAATGACAGTAACAGGTATTCCATTAAATTAACGACATTACATAACATTTGCGAAACATCGTATAATTACTAAGCGCCCACACCCGGATACGTGCATTTAAAATACCTTTTATATTTGTTGAATAAGGGTTGGATAAAACTCATTTCTCGACTTGAATTCAAGTTCTTCATTCTTGGAGCAACAGGGATACTTGTTTTCAAATTGCCATCCCTGTTGGGAAGACAGGGACCACAATTAGGGGGGGACGAGAACATCCACCATGGTATAGGTATGAGGTCTAAACAAAACTTTTTATCTTCTAGCCAAAAAACTCCGGCTGTTTACTGATTTTTAATGTGAAATTTTCTAGTTTTTAACAACAGGTCTAAAATGTGTCCACTTCTATGATTTTATGTTTATTCCGAGGAAACTGTGGTGCTTGCTCAAAAATTTAGTCTAAGTTGTAAGATTCTATGCATCTTATGTGATAATTTCTAAGTTCAAGACCAAACAAACATTTGAATTAAAATGGTAGGTTTAAAATATATACAACATATATTACTGTTTTGGCCGTTGTCAGCACCTAAGTCTAAAAAGCAATTATTCCATGTGCCAATTTAGACTTGCTGGAACCACCCACAAGAATTCAGGCTTGTATTGGGACCAACAAACATGGAGCTCTTTTTATGTTTGTATACAGGGGAAGTTAGTGTTTATCAACCAGAGATTAATGTATTTTCTGGACACAACACCACACAATATAATATTATATATAAGTAATATATGTGGCCTACCTATCATCTTGTGTGTGTGACAGAAAAAGGGGAACAGTGGAAGCCAAACATGGTATTTGTAAGAGATTATTAAAGAAAAGGAGATTGGAAAAAACAACACAAGGTTTTTAAAATTGAGTTCTGTTGTGTGAGGTTAATTGGCCGACGCGCCATGGGTTATTGGATCTACAATTTAGATCATCTTTTCAGAGATTGTTTTTGGTATGTGGAGGGTGATCAAAGGAAATTTTTATCACAGAATTAATGGAGAGGAGGAAAGCGACTCACCGAATACCCGCAAAGAAGTTGGTAGGACTCTCCTCCCTCATTCAGGTCTGGTTAGAAAACAAGGTGGTAGTCCTTGTATTCAAGGTTCTTCGCCCAAATTCTCTTTGGGGGCTCCCGAGATTCCATGACTCTAAATTACGGACAGTGTTCTTCTTTTTTAATTTTTAAAACTCCTTCTTGCACAACTAGGCATCATTAGCGTATTGAATGCTTTTTCTTCCCCATCTTCCTTCTTCTTACCACAAACCACTTCTCCAATGAATCTCCGCCGCCATAACTCTTTCGTGATTATTCGGAAATGCTTCGGGGGAGAACCAGGGTTTATCCACCCTATTTAGATTATATAAGAATTACCAGATTCTTTTAATTGCATAAAAAAACCACATTTAAGCATTCAAAAGCGATAGACTTTTCAATGCCAGACCCAAATAAACCGACACGGATATTTTCCATAGTAACAACAGGAAGCGGTCATTCCCTTTGTCCACTTATCACCTTATATAATAATTGTTTGGGTTTCCTCTAAATGTGTAATTGCGGGGGGGAGTTTAAACATGACAGGATTCTCATCGGAGTAAAGACCATATTAGGGCACGTTCTCCCTAATTGTCATTAGGACTTGTAAGATGTTCTTAAAGATTAAACAAATATTTACAAGACATTTCAAAGGGCATTTCCTTTTATGTTTTTGTACGATATTCTATGCTCTTTTCTCAACTTCGAGATCCAGTATGCAATGGGAATTATCCATGATTTACACCCCACTTGCTAAAAAAAACCCCTATTGGATAACACAAAAATAAGTAGTAGTTCAAGTCTTTCATTTCACCCAATTTTCTGGTGAGGAGGAAACAAAATTTTTCAACTTCTGATCAACCCCACTCTTCTCATCCTCTCCAATTCCTGCTGTATTTGACTAAAAACATGGCATACCACTTAAATAATATCAATATAAAGCACCGGCGTTGATTAGAAATTTCTTAGGGAGATTCTATTCAAGTAATTCACGTGCCGCTAGGCGAATTGCAACAACTCCTTGAAGCTCCAATTTCCACCATTCCCACTAACAAAATAACTATTTTACAAAAACATAACAAATTTTAGAAATATCCATCTTTGTATTTCATTGCATGGTCCGGTAAACAAAAGCCATCACCATCAGAAGATTATGACCGTGTGGATGAATATATCATCTTATTCAGGCCCTGTAATTCCTCTGGCAGTTCGCTAAAAACCAGGGCTATCTTATTTACATAAAAAAAAACAAAACAAGACATTCAAGTAACACCAAAATTCACAAACAGAAAGAAATATCACAAACTTATACAAACGAATGGAGGGTCACAAAGAGAGTACGTCAAAACACCGCTCCAGGTGTATCTTGTACCCGATCCTCCGAAGTAATAATTTTCCATTTCTGATTCAGCTACCCGTCCAATCGGACTTCATCTACTAGGGCGCTACCTGTAAAAGCCCAGAATCCCATCCGCTAGGGCATGGTCCTGGAATTCCCCTTACCAGCTAACCAAAATGCAATTGACCCAACAACAAAAAATCCACCGAGTGTTAATCTTTATCAACTATCCCTAACATTAACGTGCTTTACAATAGTTTATCCTTCGACACATTGGCTTAAAAAAACCACTGTTCATAGCGTCATCCAAGGTTAATTCGTTAATACAGTAGCTATAAAAATTCCTGCTTAAATCAGCCAGACACATGTATAATTGGTTGGAAAAAACATCCTTGTTTTTTTTTTTAGCTTAGCTAATTATAAGGAGCTAGAAGTGAAGCACAATAGAATAGAGGCAATGAAATACGAATGTACCCACGTGACAAAACGTTCGTGTGGTCCTTGGACCTGCCCTAAGAAATTCAATTTTCAAACCAGTCGCTTCCTAGTAATGCAAAAACAAATACCCATACTTGCACATGATTGCCTTGGACCAAATACTTTAGTCTTGGTGATTTCAAGACCAGATTATTTGAAACAACACAGCAGAAAGGAGGGCTTCGCTGATAGTCATGGCTACTGAAAATATGTAGCGGACAAAAATAAAACGCGTGCAGGGGAAAACAGTCTGGGGCGAAGTCATCTCATCTAAGATATCCGCGCTCATTCTGGTTAATAACTTACTGGTTACCAACCAAAAATTTAAAAAAGTAAACTTTGGGCAATTACCTTAAAATCAATGAGAGAAAATAAGGAGGAATTAATCGACAATATGTGGAGAAAGTAGACCAAACATGGATTGTTTTACAAACATATAGAGGTAGTGGATTTTTTGCACGTGCTCTATTTAATACTTTGTGATGACCAGGACATGAATTGGAGTCTTGCTTATTTATTTGATGATGGACGGTGAGGTCCAGGTCAGTCAGTCTGTCCAACGTTGGGTTTGAAACAACAAGGGGCATCTGGCTTTTAGGGCCAGCCAAACTGGAAGGGCAAGTTGTCTAAAAGGGACGTTGCGTATTTATGGAAATCAAAGCATAGTTCCATTTTCAGTGTATTGGGGTGTACTTTTCCCATTCCTAGCGAGGCCCTTGGGTTCTATTTTGATTGTGTTGACAAAATAAACCCCGTCATCTCTGCAGTAGGTACAAAGGCACAAGACCGAGCCGTTTAAGTTTTTACTCAATCTTGCTTGTTCGTGTGGTCTTTTAACCCCAAAATTCGGGGACAAGTAAAAACTTGTTATTTGAATATATTCTATAACTTATTGGTAAATTGCTCGGGAGATATGTTTGGAGAACTAAAATCTAACATCTTGAGGGGACTAAAAAACTCAATGATGTTCCATGGCTTCATACGGGAATATCCCCAATTGTACAAAAACCAGGGTAGAAAGTTCATATGTCTGTGATAACATTTTGAGTTTGATCAGGGGGAAAATAATTCTTTAATTTGGAAAGATTCATAAAAGAGGGATTTCTCAAATTTAAAAACCAAACTTATTTTATGCTAGCGGAATGAGGAAAGGGGATTTACCCCCATGGAAAAAAGGGTGCCAAAGTCCCATTCAATGGAATACACAGGGGAAGGTTTCCTGGAAACAACAACTGTCCAAGGTTGAACCAGAATATCTTGAAAAAAAAGCAAGGGCACATGGCCAAAACATGACAAGATAAACCAAAACAATTTCCTTCACGTCCCAAATGAATAGACTGTGCACTGAATGTTGACTCGTCGGCTACATAAAGTGTTGCTTGTACCTACTATGAAAGAGAAGGAAAGGACAATAACAACACCATTCTCCAATTATTAATCAAAGATTTTAGAACCGAACCCATTATTAATCTCTGTCCTAGTCTGAAAGGGCCTTACTAAAGGACATTTAGGTCTTGTGTAAATATTATCTTTATTGAAACCTGGAGGACAAAAAATATTTTACTTTTATTAATTTTAACCAGAGGGTTTATTCATTGGTGCCTACCCACCCTAATAATTATTCTAAAGCCCATCCTATCCAAATACTGCACGGTAAACATTTAATTGTACATTATTGTCTGTTCAAGTCTGTAATTGGGTCTCCTTTCCCATAATTAGAAAAAAAGGAAGGGTAAGAAAAGGGATTATTTTTCCAAAGTGATAATTACTCCTTCCTGCGTTGATTTTACCTTATCTAATTAAGGGGACCTCTTTATAAATTTCTTCTTTCTCTGATTTTTTATTTTCCATCCTCTATCTATGTTTTTCATAATCCCATTGTGCAAGGGTCCAGAAATTATATATATATTTACCAACAACCTGACTAATTTGAGCAGAGAATGTGGACAAAACAAGAGTCCAAATTTTTCCTAAGCGGAGTTTTAAACACTGGTTGAATTCAGAGTTTTAAAACCTCCCTAGACCTTCGGGGCTTTCGCTACCCATTAAGCTGGACCGATGCACCGCGAAAATAAGGTTTTTGATTGTATAACCTTTCCAAGAAAAAAATGCAATTCTTTATTATATTAGATTTGGGTCAAGTAAAAATTGATTTCCTGGCTGTGGGGTTAGTGAGGAGAGGATTTTGGTGATTGATTGAGCCCAGAGTTTTGGGGCGCAATAATACCAAAAAATGGCAGTTAGCATTTCGGTATCAAGCTTCCATATGGCCCATCTGGACTTAGAAGAAAAATTTCTCCAAGAAAAGGGCCACTTTAAAGATCCACTTTGATATTCTTTCCGTTCAAACAACCAGTCTATAGGCCCTCAAACTTAAAACTCTCATTAAACCACAGGAAGGACTTACTATTTTAGAACTATTGTTTATGTTTTAAAATGTTTAGGGAAATTTTTAAACTAAGTTTAATTCGTTTATTTTTTTGCTGTTAGTCCTATAAATTGTTAATCAACAAAATTCTCAGAAAAAAAATCCCATAAAAAACCACATATTCCCCACTCAAAACAACATGCCTGTAGTAAAAACTTGGTGAAATCCAAAAAAAAATTTCTATTGCGGATCAAGATTCAACCCAGGAACGTTTTTTATTTGCCCATTGGAATCCAACCCTTTAATTCCAAATGGGGTATGATATGCTTTGAGTTGCATTCCTTCTAGGAAAAGTTGACAGAGTATGCGGGCACAACTGAATTCTGGATATTATTATAGGTATTTGTAATTTAATGACCAGTTAATGATTTTATATTTGGGAAATAAAGAAATTTGTACTTTCCCAATTATTTGTTTCATTTCCCAAAAAGATTGATCAAAAATTTTCAAACCCATTTTTATTTCCTGAAACAACTTAATTTTTTTGGCCTAAACTATTAGTTGAACTAATTTGGGGGACACCAGGGCCAACAAAATGATGTTCCAGTTAATTGGAATTTTTAAAAAATCACTGTACCGCTCTTTAGGGGCTTTTGAGGTGGGTTTAGAAAAGGCCAGTTTATGTAGTTGACTTGATATTAAATTTAATTTTCATAGAAGGGATGATCCATTAATTGGCTTTATTCAAAAGCCAATGGGAAACTTTCTGATAAAAGAAAAACAGCAAAACAAATAAACAGAAATGTAAGTTAGGACAAAAACATTTTAATTTCCCCAAAAAGTTATAGAAAACTGTTGGAAATTTTATTTTTGTTGATCTCTTTTTAAATCCACTGATTCGTTTTTTTGGCAAATGTTTGATAAAATAAATTGAAAAATATGGCTTACAACAGATATTGTTACAAAGTTGATGAATTATTCTTCAAAATGTTAGGTGATTTTTTATAACCAAGAGAAACCAAATGTTTTATAATTTCAACAAAATTGAGAAGGGTCATTTTTATTTACCTAAGTTCCGTGAAGGAAATTGTTGTTCTTCATTATTAAGATATTTTTCCTCCATTATGCATACTTGAGTTGTCTCCCCAAGAATCACTTTCTAAGCATAGAATAATAGGGAGATTTTAATCTGGTTTGAACCTTTTGCATCGTTCATCATTTAAGTAAAGTAAACTTAGAAAGCAAATTGAATTCAGCATTTGAATGTAAAAACCTGTAAAAAGGAAAGACTAGGAAAAATAAATTGAAACTTAATGTAATTTTTGCTGTATTAGGAAGAAGGAATTTACATGTAAATTCACATGTAAAAATTATTGTTTTAACAGCCTTTTAAAATGGGAGAATTTTATTAATTAAAATCTGTATCAGTAAAAAATGATACATTTTTGCCATTTTTTAATCTCCTGTGAATAAGATATTACTTAATTTGCATGTGATTTGTATAATTAGAAATTCATAAGATATTTTTTTCTATTTTAAGTTTCTAGGCTCTATTCTTTAAAAAAAATGTATTGTGATAATTTCAAATTTTCAATTGTTTTTTCTATGTTTAAATAAAAGGGAAGTGCAATGTACTGAAATTGGGCCAAAACATTCCAACATTGCTTACCAGAGAAATTTGTGATGAAAAGCTACTGATATTAAGATGAAAAAATATGGTCAAAAATGATAATATGAATGAAGCTATAGAAAATATTATATTCAACTAACACAATGTAGAGCAATCAATCTTTAAATATATTTGCTGAAATGCTGCCTTTGGCAGGTTATTCAGCTCAGGTCTATTCATAGAATTTAATTATAATTAGTTGTAGATAAATAAACAGGAAGATGTACTTTTATAATTAGCATTTAATTAGTTATTTTGAATTTTTTTAATATGTATAATACACTCAAATTAAAAAATGATTGCTGAAGCGCTGGTTGGTTGCGGATTATGCCTAGAGATCTGGCAGTGACTTAGTATCAGCTGTGTTGCAGCTGAGTATGTTGTCACTCCACAAATCCTGTACATGGCGCTTGCAAACAGGAAATACAAACCCAAGAGGAATTATCTATTGGGATTTATGAATCCAATGGGATATTCCCTCACAGGGTTTGTTATGATGTTTTTCTACAGGTATAGAAACATTTTTTGACCAAGCACTGTTCTTGAATTTAACTTATATGTTACAAATATAAAAATTGTTTAGTATATAGAGTTATTCTTAAGCACATTGAGATAAATTTACAAATTAATTAGAAATTACTTTATTCTATATAATAATATATTATATATATATATAGAGAGACGAGAGAGAAGAGAGAGATGATAGATCTACATATGCCTACACTGACCTATTGCGCAGCAGCAAAAAAAAAAAAAAAAAAAAAAAAAACTCTTTTTTTTCTATAAATATAGCCAACACTATATGCATGTACATGATTATATATATATATATATATATATATTATATATAATAAATGATAATGATTTATAGTTTCAATATGTTATAAAGACTGCTCAATATTTGGTTTATATATATATAATATATATATATATATTATATATATCACCAAATGATAAAGGCTATGTAGATCTGTTCTATATATCTATAAATTATTTGTATTAAAGATAATATCACTAACACAAATCTCACTGTGTTATTCAATAATATATAAATTTACAAGTTGCTTCTGATGTAATGGTTATCATCATAGGAAATGGACCAGGCAAACAAAATTCAGATCCTGGATGAGGCTGTTAGCATTTCACATTGCACTAATAACCTTGGGAAAGATACGTATCCAGCTATTCTCCCTCCAGCTATGGCAGAATTCTAGAGCAGACTGGGCTCATTTAAATCTGTATGGCAATCAATTTAGAAAAAGGAAACCTCTGAATTTAAACCTGTCAAACTATGCTTAAAGAATTGAATGTGTGGTCCCATTTTGCTTGGGCAAATGGATTTGTTTAGTACAAAAAAATTGAATTATTATAGAATTGATTTCACATACCTGTTAAATTTATTGATTTTAAAAGGAAGATATGTTTGTTACATCAGAATAAACACTTGTATTGAGTGATATGTTTAGTCTTGAACTACAAGAGTTTTGAATCTGATATATATGAATATGTAAATACCTTGGTACCCCCTCACTATAATCTGATTGGACAGTTCATGTATAAATAGTCGACACTGTGTTGGTCCTAGTCCTAATGCCTACAAGCTAAACTTACTCGCTAGATGACACCACGACTGCTTGGCAGACGGATTGCTATTCGACATACCAATTACTACTGCGATAATATACCAAATACCAACTTCAGAATATATCCCTTAACCTGGATTTATCATAATCATTGCTTGCTGGTCTGTTCTAGTTAGCAAAAATAGTCTTTTAACGTCAGAGTATAAATTTTAAATCTTAATAGTTCCTTATTCGCTGGAAGGCAGTCAAGACTATATAAGACTGCTTGTGCAAATGGATTTGTAAGTACAAAAAAAAATTGAATTATTATAAAATTGATTTCTCACACCTGTTAAATTTATTGTTTTTTAAAAGGAAAGATATGTTTTGTATATCAGAATAAACACTTGTATTGAGCGATATGTTTAGTCTTGAACTAACAAGAGTTAGAATCATTGCTTGCTGGTCTGTTCTAGTTATCAAAAATAGTCTGTTAACGTCAGAGTATAAACTTTAAATCTTAATAGTTCCTTATTCGTTGGAAGGCAGTCAAGACTTTGTTGTAGATTAGAGATTAGACTTGGAGTTAGAAATGATGTAGTAAAGATATAAGTGGGAGATAAAGAAAACTAAATTCCCTGCTTTTCATTTTTTGCTAGAACTTGGTTAAAAGTGATTGTATATGGTCTTCTGATCTTAGAGTCTTGTAATCTGTGTGTGATGGAGAATGAGAGAACAACATTAAGAAAATTGACTGAAAGTTAACAGCTATAAGAAAATGGTAATAGATGAAAGGAGACACATGTCTATGTTCAGTTGAAAGCATATAAGCGGTATAAACCAATGATTATATGTTTGAGTCTGGTCAATAAAAGTTGTGGCTATGTGCCAAATTTATACGTGGAAATAAATGAAAAAAAAAAACCGTATTCATAAAATAAATGGAAAAAAAACCCAAAAACATGTATTCATTATATCATAGTTCTTTGTACATTCCTACTTGACTCCAATAGAATTTACGGATTGATTGCCTTTAATATCTACAGAGTGGCCCACAAAATACTGAAGCATTTAGAAAATTCATAACTTTGTTGTTTAATCTATGGGGAATAAAATAAAATAAAAAATAACAAATTCCCATGAGCCGTCAACGGATGAACCCTCCGTGCATGTGCAGGAAAAATGGACCCACTTCCGACCCGCAAGATAATGCCATTCGAGTTTAGGTCTTAACTATGTCTAGTCACTACTACTACTGGCCAGGGAAATATTTCCTTGCCAGGTGGTGGCTATGACCGGGGAATAAAGCCTAAATCATAAAACCACCTTTTGTCTTTGTCTCTTCCTTTTTCTTTCCTTGAATTCTTTCCTTTTCAGCATGACCACCAAATATGATGGTGTTATGAGCAAACCCTAACAATATGCACCAAGAATAACAACAGCTACCTTTTTAAACCTTAAAATTTCTTTCCACCCGATAAATTTAATTTCTATATCATTCATTAATAGGATAAGCTTACAAAACTTAGAAAATATTGTTGGAAATAAAATATTTTGATTAGTATTATAGAAATTCTTAATGTAAAAAAACAACCAAAGATTATTACTTTACTTGAGAGTCAACAATATATAAGACACAAAAAAAAAATTAAAGAAAACAATTAAATCAGATGAAGAAGAAGAAATGAAGAATGTATCAATTAAGAATGCTGTGGGGGAAGAGGTTCCAATAGTGGCTAATATGTAGAACAGCAACATCATAGTAATCAAGTTCAAACTCTAACAGGGAACATAAATAATAAACAACTAACTCATATGAACAATGCACATATAAATGTTTAATATATACAATATGTAAATAACAAAATGATATAATACATATGTCCCAAACAGGTTAATTGTACATAATGTTCCATAAACAATGAAAGTGCAATAAAAAAGTAACAGAAAATGGTTAGAAAGATTTACTGTGTCTTTATGATTTTCATGGCAAGGTGTAATAAAATGTTGGAGACTGTTGAGTTTATTCTGCTATATTATTATATTATATCATATTATATTTCATTATATTATATTATAAAGTTAGATTCATGTCAATACAAAACTATATTATTCTTATATATTCTTATATATTATTTATTCTGTTATATTGACCAGAAATTAAGATTTACTGTGTCTTTATTGGTTTCATGGCAAGGTGTATAAATGTGGTGAAAAAGTTTTAGACACAATAGGGTTTATTTCTGTTATATGGCCAGAAATATTTATTCTGTTATATCATTATTATATTATATCATATATAGCATAGATTCATGTCAATATAATAATATATTATTCTTATGTATTATTATATCATTTATTCTGTTATTTCCTTGAATGTTTGAGATGAGGCTTGATGATTACTATTATCTGCGTTATTCATCCGAAACATTATACAGATAACAATGAAGATGAGGACAATAGTCCAAATAACACAGATAATAGTAATTTATTCTGTTATATGACCAGAAATTAAGATTTACTGTGTCTTTATTGGTTTTCATGGCAAGGTGTAATAAATGGTGAAAAAGTTGGAGACAGTTGAGTTTATTCTGTTATATGACCAGTAGAAAGTGCGTGGTGTAATGGTTAAAGTGATGCGAAATGGACTCGTCGCCCCAAGTTCAAATCCTGGATGTGGTAATTGCATTTCACTTAGCGCTAATACCCTTGGGAAAGGTATGAATCCTACGCTCCCTCCAGCTATGGATAAATAGTAGGGCAGACTGGGCTCTTTAACCTTTGTTAGGCAACCGGTCTAGGAGAAGGAAAACTCTGAATTCAAACCTGTTGAACTCCGCTTAAGAAATTGACCTTGTGTCACATCCTACTCATGCGGAGGGGTTGGTAAATATATATATGACCAGAAATTAAGCATGTCGTTCTTGCTCCACAAGTAAGGTCTGAAAAGATTTAGCTCTAATTTGTTTAATGAATGGAGACCAAAGAAAAAGTTTTAAGGGTCTGAATTATCATGGGACAAATAGACATATGATGTAAAGCTAGGCCCACAACCCAAGAGAAGACAATAATTTTTGTTTCCTTACAGAGTCAAGGGCATCCGTACTGTCAGCATGATGATGATGATAAAAATCATTTTACTTAGAAGTGTCCCAGTGAATAGTTTTCTTCTTTTTCTTCATCGTGTATAATTTCTTAACACAGCATTGCTACAATTCATTAATGAGAGTCAGCACTTTGTAAAAAGAAATCATTTAAAAGCAACCCTTTAGAGAAAGCGTTAATGACATAACATTAATCTATTACTATACTTTGGAGAGAATGTTTCAATTATCTCCCTTAGGGTGTAATTTTCTTAAGAAAAGGAAGATTTCTTTAGAAACAGGTTTTGCAATCAAAGGTCCTTGATATATTTAGCTTTTGTCATTCAACTTGTTTATAGGATTCATTTGGAAATATTTCTTAAGGGCTCTTTCATGAAATGTTTCATCAAATTTACTTCCGATAGAAAGAAAAATAATTATAAACAAGAAAAATCTTCAATACATTGTCTTTTCTGCTATATTCATGCTTTTCTTATAACAATAGTTTTCTCTTCTACAACGGAGAAAGTCCTCACCTTTGCCAGGAAATTGTTTTGAAATGATTTGAGTAATAGCCATAGACAGATATGAATCTCAAGAAAGAATTCAAAGCAAAAGGAAATATATTTTTAATTAATTCAAAACATTGTATTAAATAGATTTTATGGACAGTTTGTAGCTTTATGAATTAATTCTGTTGTAGAATATTTAGGAGAAATATGTTTATGAATGTTTACACCTTTTAAATTAAAAGTTTACACCTTTTAAGATAAATTGTATGTTGAGTTTTACAACATTTTTGAGTTAGTCATTCTTTATTTTTAAAAAAATAAGTTTTTGTGCTCAAGAATGGAGTAAAAATTTAGAGGAAAATCATTTTCATGGCATTTTTTATAGTAAATTACTTTCTGTAGCAAATCATTTACAGTTTTAGGAGGCATCCATAGTGTAATGGTTATAATCATAGGAAATGGACACAGTGACCATGTGGCAAGGGAATTTCTCCCTGGTCAGTGATCATGTCTTGTCCGAGTTAAGGCCTAAGTTCTAATGGCCGAGAGAATCTCTTTGGGGTTGGAAGTGGGTTCTTTTTCCCGTACATGCATGGAGGGTTCTTCCGGTGAAGGCTCATGGGAGTTTATTATTTTTTTCTTTTCTTTTAATTTTATATTAATCCCCACACCATAAAACCCAATGACTTTGTCATTCTCCAAGAAAAAATAGTCTCTTAGTCTTAGAATCCCCTAAACAGTGTAAATACAGCTTGAACATGAGTGAAAAGTATTACCTTGTTTAGCTATTAGTAGAACAGACACTGTAGTAAGTGTAAACACTAAAAGATATTTAGTATTTGGAAATCAAAGTTTTGCAATGCTCAAATTTAAAAGCATAAGGATTTGGTCTTAGCCAAAGTGTAAAAAAGACCTTTTCAACAAGGAGGCCCTCTGGGTCTGTCACATTTCTCTTATCATCCAGTGAAACAATACTTGATTTTGGATGGTCATTGGTCACCACGTTCTTAGTAAGATAATAATATATAGATATTTGAACCCAACCCGATCGGTGCTAACAAGGTAAACTACATGTTCATTCTTCTTAAAACTGTATTCATTTGAGTTTGAACAAGTTATTTTCTAATAAAATTTTTAAATTATTTCTTACCAAGTCTCACACATAGTTTGTGCATTTAAGGCAAATAAGTAACCCAAGAAACCCCTTTTTAAATGTATGTTTTATTACTTTTTGTAAGTGAAAATTCTTATGAGGTGTAAACATTCCCTGTTGAATTTATGACCGTACGTTTTTATTTGAAATTTATTTTGTCTTGTTCTGTGTTGTATTGTTCTTTTAGATATATATTTATCATCCTTTTTGGCAATTTGTAACTTGGGCAAATTTTCATTTAATTGTAGTTTCACGGCCGCACTGTGTAAATAATAAAGAACTATCATAAAAACGTAATCTGTAAGTCTTATCGCACAACCTATTATGCAAGTAAATTTGGGTGGATTTGTTGGGTAGCAAGAGGTTTAATGTTTTAGGTTTAAAAGGTGGCTGGTTAGTCTTGTTGTGTGTTCCTAGAGTTTGCTTTTAACCCCATCTTATTTGGTGGTCTCGCTGAAAAGGATTTCAAGGAAAGAAAAGAGACAAGGGCAAAAAGTATTTTTATAATTTCGGCTTCATTCGTAGGTCATAGCCACAACATATATCTCCCTGGCTATAGTAGCATCTCATACCAGTTAAGGCTTAAGTCTGAAATGTCTGAGAGATTATCTTGGTGATCGGAAGTGGGTCCTTTTTCCCACACATGCTTGGAGGGTGCTTCCATCCTGAAGGCTCATAAGAGTTTGTTATTTCTTTTATTTTACTCCCCACAGATTCAGTAGGGTGTAAAGTCAGTGGGCAGGCCATAACAAGGGAAGCCAATATCTTATTGATATACTGGGTTAAAGTGTAGTTGATCCTAAAAGATGATCATGATTATTATTTCATTTGTCTCCTGAAAATTAATTGTTAATATATATGTAATCTTTCTAGTGAATATGGTTAGCGGAATAAGAACAGGATACCCCCGTGGAATAAATAAAGGGTTAAGTTCAAAGTTCTGTGATGGCTCCCGAATACGACAAGAAAGTTCCCGAGTTCGGAAAGAAGGTTCCCGAGTCCAAGAAGGTCCCCGAGTCCGACAAGAAATACCTGAAGAAGGCCGGAGGGTATATCGGCGGAAACGTTGTACAAATAACAATGAAGATGGGGACAATAATCCGAATAACACAGATAATACTAATCTTCAAGCCTCATCTCAAACATTCAGAGAAATAGGGAATAAAAGTTTATTGAATACATACTACATATAATATCATAGGTTACATTGAAATTTAGCAATAAATGAAAGGTCTGTAAGGATTTAAATAAAATTAAAAAAGATAACAAACTACCATAAGCCTTCACCAGAAGAACCCTCTGAACATGTGCGGGAGAAAAAATAAAACACTTCTACCCCCAAGTGAATATCTCAGCCATTCAAGTTTATGCCTTAACTGTGTCTAGTCACTACTACTGGCCAGGGAGATATTTTCTTGCCATGTGGTGGCTATGATCAGGGAATAAATTCTAAATCATATCTTTGTCTTTTCCTTTTTCATTCCTTGAATTCCTTCCTTTTCAGCTCAACCACCAAGTGATTAAAAGCAAAACTCTAGGAACACGCATCAACAATAACAAGCTACCTTTTAACCTAAAACATTAAACCTCTTGCTACCCCATAGTTCCAATGTTATTATCAACTTTATTACTTTTATTACAGTATCAGCACTTCACTCTCCTTAATTTAACTCTCTTTAACTCTATTGATATAAATAGAAGTAGATGGAGATATATAGATAGGGACTTTTTGCTGTAAGCTCTATTATTTGTAAGACAAGTACAGTGGTTCACAAGTGAACTTCTTTGAAGTAAGGTATGAAAATTAGTTTTTAGGGTAATTCTTTCATAAACTAATAGCCCAAACTTTCAACCCCAGCTATGAGTTAAATTGTATCACAGGATGACTTTGCCATTATTTGGCATATCAATCATGATATTTAAATTAAGAAACTGCATACAAACCAAACATTCACATAGAATATTCTATATAAAAATATTAATATATATAGAGATATATGTGTGGTTCAGCTGAAAAATTCATAAACTGACCAAGATAC
This sequence comes from Doryteuthis pealeii, assembly GCA_023376005.1. Classification (NCBI taxonomy): domain Eukaryota; kingdom Metazoa; phylum Mollusca; class Cephalopoda; order Myopsida; family Loliginidae; genus Doryteuthis; species Doryteuthis pealeii. Next base: position 11,339,183 of record CM042157.1, read on the forward strand.
TCTCAGGGAATGTGATCAAATGAAGTTTATTTTATTATTCAACATAATCCCTCTTGCAGTCCACACACTTCTTCCATGCTGCTGTGCTTGGTTTTGATTTGAGCCATCAACATTATATATGACATTATCATATAAACTTTTCAACCCATTCCCATACATACATACATACCAAAACCTCTGCAGGAGTAGGATGTGACACAAGGTCAATTTCTTAAGTGGAGTTTAACAGGTTTGAATTCAGTTTTCATTCTCTGAGACTGTTTGCCTAACAAAGGTCTTCCCTGCTATTCACCCATAGTTGGAGGGAGTAGAGTTGGATGCATACCTTTCCTGTGGGTATTAGTGCAATATGAAATTCAAACAAGCTCATCAAGGATTTGAACTTGGGTCATCAAGTCCATTTCCTACAGTAACAACCATATATATAGAGAGAGAAGGAGAGAAAAAAGGAGAGTCTGTGAGCGTGCATGCATGTGTATGCTTGTTTGAATTCTCTGTCTTTTCTTTCTTCTATTTGCTTCCATGACAAATGGACCTAGATGACATTATGCCTTCCCAAACACCATAAGCTCTTTCTCTTTTTACTAAACAATACATTCATGTTACAGGAATTCAGATTAATCTTCTTTTGCAGACATTGTTAATATGTTACAATAAATGAGCAGAACAAATATTAAGTGATGATGGTAATATCATACAAATCAAAAACAAAATCACCTCCTATGTCACATGACACTTAAAACAAGGATTTTTTTTATATCCATTTCCTTAGTGGAGGTGTGTTGTGTACTGCTTAGAGTCATAGGAAATGGATTCGTCAACCAGAGTTCAAATCCTTGATGAAGCTACAGTTCACATAGCACTAATACCCTTGGGAAAGGTATGAATCCAACTAATCTCCCTCCAGCTATGGGTAAATAATAGTGCAGACTGGGCTCTTTAACCTTGGTTAGGCAACAGTTTTCAGAAGGAAAACTCTGAAATCAAACCTGTTAAATCCACTTGGGGTGGTCACTACTAGAATAGGCTCAGACTTAATTAGTGATCTATTTCAATTTTTTTTTAAATTAAATAAGGAGACCAATTCATTGTTTATGGTAATCATGGATTTTTTTTTACATGATAGTCAGCCATACAAAGCTAAATAGTCCCAACTGACCTGCTATTTACACAATAGCTGGATGGAGTGGTAGTACCTGTTAGGATCTTATTTATTGTTTAAATAGATTTAAAAAATGAGTTCTAAAAAATTGGATACCAACTATTGTATCACACTCTAACAATTTGTTTAAAAAACTATTTAGTTCAATTCTTCCTTATTCTGGTCAAGTCACACTGAAAGCACAAGTTCCTGCTAGATCACCAAAGTTAAGCAGCAATAAGACCGTTCAATACTTAATTGGGTGACCACTTAGTCAATAGTCGGTACTGTAAGCAACCTGAGTCTTTTGATTATCAAAATGATTTGATTCAGCATTAAATGACCTGAAAAGATTGTAAAACCAAATAGAGGATGGTTGTGATACAAAGGTTATAAAGCACAGTCTTCCCAACTATTTACCCATAGCTGGAGGGAGAATAGTTGGATTCATACCTTTCCAATAACTTGATTTGGCCTTAAATGACCCAAAAAGTGTTGATATGCCTAAAACAAATCAACCAACTAATTCTTCTTCTGATTTCAATTTTTTTTAAAGATCTTACCAGTTGCCAGTCTCACTAATAAAGATGGATTTTGATATTTATCAAATTTGACATTTCCCTATTATAGTCTCATTTGCTACTGTTTGTTTTTTTATAAATAGTAACTAGATATTTAGATCCTATCCAGGAATGACTGATCCATTTAAATTTCAAAGTTCAAAACAAAAACAAAAAGACTTCCCATATCACATGACAATGATATTCATCTCCATTTATCAGAAAGAGGCCTACAATACACTAACTTCATCCTCTGTAAAATGGTATGACAATAAACTGGATCCAATAGTGAGGCCCTGGAGCTCTTGAGAATTTGGGGTCACTGCTTTGTTGCCATTACTCCCAGATCCACTCTGTCTTAGAGTGATAGTACTTGTTAGGGTCTCGGATCTATTTGAGAATTATTAGTATTAGATAGGAATACTGGAAACCATGTAATTGTGTACAAATTTTGTAATAAGAATAGTTACCTTAACCTGTAAATTATATTATTAGTTACAAAATAAGAATAGACTGACTTCAATATTAAATAACCCTACAAGGGTTGACTACAAGGGTCCCAACTAAAGCCGACTAACTCCTACCTTGTAACTTATCCTGTATAATTCATTTCTAAGAAACTACTGAAATGTATTTACGGTTAGTTTGAAATGTTCAGGGAAGAAAAAAGAAAAACACTGGAATGCATGGATATGATTTTACTGCATCCTTTTAGATTTTTGTGCATCAAGACATGTACCTATCAGCATCTCTGATAATATCAAGGTCAGTAACTTCATCAAAAATAATGAAAAGAAATCTGAGGTTATTTCCTATAAGTCTAACATAAACAAAGGGAACCACTCTTGACTAATGAATTATTTATTTATTTTCCCATTAAACTAACTCTATACCTCAACCCTGTCTTCTTTTTTCCGAGTGGATCAATAAATAAATAAATAATTTATCAGTCAAGAGTGGTTCCCCTTTGATCATGTTAGACTTATAGGAAATAATCGAAATCTGATTATTAACATGGAAAAAAAAGCAAGAAACTTTTAAAAAATAAAAAGGGAATATGCTTTGAATGAAATGAGGACTGTTTCCATTATGCTTGTTGATAATCTTATTTATTGCAATCTCCTGGAGTCAAATTCCACTGGGAAATATTTTGCAGCACGAAGCTTACACATTTTTAGTGTGAATCGTTATTTGCACCACCCACCTCTCTGAACAAGTGTTAGGAACATAAAATCTAAATGTAATTTTGGGTGTATATTGTTTTTTGTTTTTTTACAAACATTTTATTCATTTTTGATTTTTTTAAATTCCCCTTTTACTCTTCCTCTTTTTTTTTTTCTTTTTTCTTTTTCGTGTGTTTTCTTTTTTTCTTCACCTTTTGAGATGCTGATTAATTGATTGGTATGTGATGAATGGGAAAAACCCTGTTATGTAAGCAATCAGTGTAAACTAGATGAATAAAACAAATATCCAATGTTTTAGAGAAGAAAAAGAAGAAGAAGAAGAAGAAAAAAAAAAGACATGGCAAAATTAGAGAAAGAAAACAGAATTATTTGATCATTTCAGCAGTTAGCTTTCTATAAATCCGAGAGATTCTACTTTTATTTTTATTCTCCTGAAAATAGTGTGAATCACAAAATATTGAATCAAATAATCATAAATAGCTGGGCCCATGGAAATTCCACAGTGTTGATAATTGTTATCAGTTGTTTGCAAATCTCAAAGGCTGTAATGAATTTTATCTATACTTATTGTTTCCTGGAAGAGGCTGGTTGCATTTCACATAGTGCTAATATCCTTGGAATGGTATTAATCTAACTATTCCCCACCCAACTATAGGTAAATAGTAGGAGATACTGGGTTCTTTAATCTTTGTTAAGCAACCAGTCTAGGAGAAGAAAACCTCTAAACCTGCTTAAGAAATTGAGCTTGTGTCACATTCTAATCATGCAAAGGAGTTAACAGACATATATATATATATATAATATATATATATATATATATATTGTTTCCTACTTGTGACCTTATATAATATTAAACCAAGCTTTGTAAATATCATTCATTGACCCATAGACTCCTACCAGGTAACACCACTCTAGGTTAGTGGACATGGGAGTAATGGCAGGAAATAAGTGACTCCACTCCCTGGAACTCCAGAACTGGAGCTTCACTTTAATGATAATAAAATGTCCATTGCATAAGCTTAAGATTATCATATAGTACCTAAACAATGAGAATGGAATCATCTGTTTTTCCTATAAATAGTGTCTGATGAAACATCAGAAGAGAAAAACAAGATCTCGCAGGACTTGTTGATTCAACCTAGCAACTGCTAATTACTCTGTTTATCTTGTATCTTTGCTTAGTAAACCTTTTTTCCCTATACTCAATAATTGTTGTGTTTCTTCCTATTATGTCTCTGTTAACTTTGGTACTTGAGTTAGAACAATAATAAAAACCCTTAGAGCAATATCTTATCATTCATATACAAATGACAGGAATTAAAGATGTTAAAATCATAGATTAGCTGTATCTATCATTTGAAAAGTAGTGTAGATAAGATTTTATCCATAATGTCAACTCAGTGTAATTGACAGTTTAAGGTCAGCTTTCATTGGAGGAAATTAAGTCAGGTGACTAAAATTTTAAAAGTTACATGAAATTTAGCTAAGAATCAGTTAACTGAGGGCAGTTAAAGGCTCCATATTGATTTCCATCTCTGGTCTGACTAGCTCCCCAGGGATTTTTGGAATGAATTATATTACGTGCATATCAAACAGCAAATTTAGTCTTTCTTATTCATCCCAATGAAACCATATGGGGCCTATACATAAGATGTAATAGTGGGAAGCAACCACTGACTGACTGACTGACTGAGAGAGAGAGAGAGAGAGAGAAAAGATGCTATATAATAAAAGTAGTAAATAGATATTTTATTCCTGATATGGTTTACTTAATAATATCTTGATGGACTAGGCATGCAGGACTCTGTTGGAGAAGCAAGGACGAGCTCATAAGTGACATTCTCCTGTGGATGCCAACACATGGGCATGCTAATGTGGGCTGCCCACCGAGGACTTACATTGACCAACTATGTGATGATGCTGGTTGCTGCAAGGAAGACCTCCCAGGGGCAATGAATGATAGTGAAGGTTGTCGAGAGATTGTCATGGATATCTGTGCTACTTGCACGACATGATGATGAATAGTATCTTTATAGTAATCAACATTTCTTTAGAAACTTCTGTTAAATATCAAGTCACTTTCAATTTAAAGAATTCATATTATAATCATTCAGAATCATTATCCTGATAATAATGAACAGGTTACACAAACAGTACAAATACACATGACTCTCTCTCTAACCGGCTTTATCAATCATCACCCCCTGGCAGGTCTTCCATACAACATCCAGAATCCACACACAGCTTATTGATGTAAGTTTATGCTGTTCGGCCTTACTCTTTTTGCTGTTCGGCCTTAATTTAGAGAATAAAGCAATCTTCTATTAAATTTGAAACTTATATGTTCGAGTTCAGTGTTTATGGTTATCCTACTCAATTTAATTTTCTCAAGAGACGTAAATATCAAATGCTAATTTGAGAGTACAACCCCTTATTTATCTGCTGATTTACAATGAATTATGATATGAATTTAATTGATAGAATGTGACTCAGCTACATCTTAAAAGCCACTAATGGTGGCTTTTAAATAAGTTTATTTAAAATGGTGGGTTTACTTCAGCAAAAAATAGTAGTTCTTTTGATCAGTATAATGATGGTAAGACAAGATAAGATTGCATTAGATATTTTTCTTATCAAGCTGTGACATACACATATATTAGAAGAATTTAGTTTCATTTTCTTTAGTAACACAATTGTAAAGATATAGATAATGTAATGAAATGTGACAACCTTCTTGCTGCTATAAAACGCATCCTTCAATATTCTGACATTTCTGTCATGTAGTAAATTATGTGGTGAAATTATGCAAAACTGTTTATAATGGATTTAGTTGTGGGAAGTGTGCAAAAAGTTTGTAGAAATGAGTGATAATATAGAACTGTTTAAAATGCTATTATTACACTCAGCATTTGATGATGATCAGTTTAGCTAACTACTTTAACAAAATAACAACAAATCTGTTAAGAAAGAAATGAAGTTACTACCTGATTAAATTAGGATGTCGTCGGCGCGGCCTAAAGTCGGTATCAGCCAATCAGCGAGGGAGTCTATCCCCTTTTCACTAGCGCTAGACCAAGGAGATTATGTTAGCGTCTGAGGTGGAGCGCCACACCTACCATCAGCTCCTTACTTTACCACACAGATCCCTGTGCTACTCATACGCTGAGTCGGCGAGAACCGGTATCGAACTAGGAACCTTGTGGTTTTCTAGCCGAACGCTCTACCGACTGAGCTAACCCGGCCCTATGTAACTAACTCGGCCCTATGTAAATTATGATGTAAGTATATAAAATAGAGTTAGGTAAGTCTCTCATCTAATCTATTAAGGTAACACACTCTTCAAAGTAGAGGTAAAAATATTTTGACAGGTTTTACTTCTTCTATATTGTGATTGCATACACTTTTCTTCAGACAATGAAAAAGTTCTTGTAATTTACAAGATCTTTTAATTCCTATTTAACAAGCAAGTCAGAATGTTTTCTTGGTGTTCAATAGTAAAGTACTTTCTGTCTATATGTTCATATTGTAGGTATTTACCCAAGTCTTTGGCATTGGTAGGATGTGACACAAGGTTACAAGTATTGGGGCATCCAACGAGGATCAAATTCGCTATTCAGTAATAATGGATCTGCAAGACTAGCCAGTTAATTATTACACCGTGATGTTGTATCCCTGCTTGAAAGAAGGGCTCTGGAATCCAAGAAGATCTAAGTGAAGTGATGGAAAAAAAAATTAAAAAATACCTAAATTGTAAATAGTAAAAGACTTTCTGTCTATATTGTTGAAAATATTTTTTCTCTTTCAAAGAAATACCGACCATTGAACTAAAAGACGTCATCAATAAAAAGGGTAGGGAAAAAATGAAGCTACGAACAGTCTTATTTCTTACACGTTGTCGTCCGTTTTCGCCCAAAAGGGTGGACTAATCCAACAATGGTTCTTCTCAAGTCAGAAGTTGATGTGAGCAAAGAACAGCAAACTTTTTCGCCAAAGTAATTCTCTAGAACTTCCGTGTTTCAATTTCCAAGGGACTTGGCAGGCACCCGCTAACAATAAGGTACTTTTCTCAATGAAGTACCTTCAAGGGACCAGCCAATGTTTATATACTAGCTGCTTAGTCAGCGCTAAGAAATGGACACTCTGCTGGTTGTTGCCAGAATCAAATACGTGTCTTTACGCCTCACTTCTCATTTCCAAAGAAGGAATTTTAGGGTACACGTGATGGATTTCAGCCCCCGAGCCAGCAACAGGGGCCCTTTTTTTCCATTTGTTTTCGTATAAAAATACGAAACAAGACACATTGAAAGGCAGACAAAAAATAGGCATTTAAATGCCATACAAAATTTCTCTTGAATAAAAAATTTCCTACAATATGTTAATGCTGTATTTCTACTTGAAAAAGAACTCAGAAATTTCAGAAAAGCTCCTAAGGTCACAAGTATGGGGTTCTAGTGAGGATCAAACAAGTATGGGAGTAGCTGTGTACAAGGGAAAAGCATATGTAACCTTAACTAAGTTTATTAACTTGTAAAACACAACTAGACACAACAAGTACTTGAAGGCAGTACTCTCAGTTATTTATCTCCTTCACTGAGGGGGTGCTCATGCAGTGTATGTGGCTATGCTCCCTCACTGAGGGGTTTTCTTCAGTCCGGGTTGACTGAGTGGCGCGAACCCGATTCTACAAGGCTTACTCATTAGGACCAAAAACAGTTAAGAGGAAGTTCTTACCAACTGTCAAGGGGCGTTAATCTCCCTACTTCCTGTACCCTGGGCACAGGAGAGTTCTAGCAATTTAGTAGTAATGGATCTGCAATGCTAGCTTACAAACTATTTCCTCATGATGTTGTATCCCTGCTTGAAAGAGAATTCTGGAACCTTAGTGGAGCCATGGAAAAAAAATTTAATTGAGAATAGCTAAACTGCAAAGTATTTCTAGCCAAACATTATTGATATCAAATGATTTCAATTAAATCAACCAATGCTAAAATTTATATATTGTTAATTATTTTGGAGCTTCTTCATCAGGTCACACTGACAGCACAGATGCACATGAGTCTCTCTTGCTGCCCATCCCTATTGGTGATCAAACCTAGGTCTGACACCATAACACCTTCAAGCTACATCTGCAAGTGTTAATATTTTCCTTATTGTCATTGTGTCCTAATGAATTATGTAATTTAATGTTCTTCTCTTAAAAATGTAAAACTCTATAACAGAGTGGTTGTTATGTGGGCATACAAAAATCCTACAATGAATATTTTTGTAAAATATGTTTTCTAGATTAAATTTCATGTAGTAAAAACAATAATACAAAAAAAAAAAAAGCAGGTACACTTGCTTATTAGATTATGAATCCTAAGGAGAATACGAGAACTGATCAGCTTGTAAAGTGATTCGTCCAGTCTTATAAGAGGGATTAATAAAAGATCAACAAAACAGTTCCTAGTTCAGTCCATTAAAAAAATATAGGATCCAATAATGAAATTGTGGTTAGTAAGAATAATATGGAAATATTGAGTTCAATTAAAAAAATCCCTACGGATCAATGGAGGTATCATGAACCTTGGAAATAATAAAAAATACACAGATTAGTTGCTTGCATGCTGGTTTGAAATGAAATCATTAATGAAATAGAATACGCTCTTGACGAATGAAAACAAATAAAAACATATGCATATTGATAAGTTTCTATGAATCATTAAAGCTTCAAGTTTCAAGAGACACCCACATCCTATAATGGTTAGTAAGTAAGTCTTGAAAATAAGGCCCAGTTTAGCTCAGTTGGTAGAGCATCTGCCTAGGAACCACTTAGTTCAGGGTTTGATACCAGCCCTCTCTGACTCAGCTCATTAGTAGCACAGTTTGGATCTGTGCAGTAAAGAGAGAAGCTGACATTAGGTGTGGTGCTCCACCTCAGAGGCAAAAACAATCTCCTTAGTTGAGCACTCATGAAAAGGAGATAGGCTCCCTCACTGCCCAGCTAATACTGACAATAGGTCACTCCATCGACTATACTTTTACTGAGTAATGAGTTTGATCCTCTCTATGCCAAATCTAAGTAATGCTTGGTTTTCAAAAAAGCTCTCACATGATTTAGTATATTGGTATAATAATATTTGTCATTCATTTTCATTTTTGCTGTCCATCGTATCCAATGATGATACTGTAGCGTTAGTTTCGTATTTGCCTGGGAGAGTTGTCTGCCCGGTTTAGTTTGCTGGTGCCCGCTAGGGGATATAGTATTTAAGTGGCTGGTTCAAAACGCTTCTCCCTCTTTTCCTGTTCCTGATACTACGAGACACAGGGGTTAGTTAAGGTCTACCCTGTCTCGTTGGGGCGTTTGGCCCCCCTTACATTACTGTAAGTGAATTAACACAGCATGGACTATCCCTAGTCTCATGTCTGTGGCTTTTATATGTTATCTTGTACCATTCATGAATGTGTTATCTTTCTACATGTAACTTCGTCTTACTTATGTATTTTGTATCTTGTTATATCCATGTGCTGTACTATATTAAATGTTTTGTCTGTCAACCTTCGTCGGAGTCATGTATCCAATATGTATAACTTTGCAACTTTCTTACAATACCATGCAAATCTTTTTCCTCCTATTTATTTAGTCTCTGGTTGTGTCTTGCCAATTGCCTATGGGGATGTTTGTGTCCTCCAGGTTTCTCTTGATGTTGTCTTTGTACCTGAGCTTTGGTATAATAATATTAATACAGGATATTTACCCCAAAGATACAAGCAGAAGTGAACACCGTGTAAATATGAGTATTAGATCTGTCATCTTGTGGTTTATACATGTTGTTATTGGGTGAACCTTAAGATTTAATCTATAGCCAACCTTGAGATGAATAGAAGATATTATACATGGTGTAATGGTTATTGAGATAGACTGATGGACCATTAGTAGTGTGTTTGATTTTCACCTGTTGCCCCAAATATCTGAAATGAAATATAAATAACAATAAAGATGAGAACAACAGTCCTTGTTTGGTGGAGTGGCTTAAAGTGTGTATCTGCCAGACATTAAGGAAGTCTATCCCCTTTTCACTACCACTAGACCAAGGAGATTGTTTTGAGTGTCTGAGGCAGAGCACCACAGCTAGCATCATCTCACTTTATGCACAGATCCCTGTGATACTCATACGCTGAGTTGGTGAGGGTCTGTATTGAACCTGAAACCTTGAGGTTCCTAGTCTGACACTCTACCGACTGAGCTAAACTGGCCCTAATAATCTAAAAAATACAGAATATTGTTTTACACAGGGTGTTGAAAACTATAGATTTTGTTTTTGGTCTGGAGGTTAGTGTCACTTCTTTGTATCTTGTATTCTTATTTGATTTTTAAAATCTTTTGTATATATATGCTGAGTTGGCGAGGGTCTGTATTGAACCTGAAACCTTGAGGTTCCTAGTCTGACACTCTACCGACTGAGCTAAACTGGCCCTAATAATCTAAAAAATACAGAATATTGTTTTACACAGGGTGTTGAAAACTATAGATTTTGTTTTTGGTCTGGAGGTTGGTGTCACTTCTTTTCATTCTGTATTCTTATTTGATTTTTTAAATCTTTTGTATATTGTCGGCTTTATTTTGAGAGATTTTAGCATCATGATGAAAAATCACATATAACAACACTGAAAGATTAATCAATAAGAGTTTGTGTAAAAACCCATTCGGATGGTTTATAACATCTGTAAAGTGTTCTTTGGTATCCGCTTGTTATTTGTCTGGTGAGCAGGACAATTCATATGCTTGCTGTTGCTAAGTGATGACATTAGGATCAGGATATGTCCAACCATAATAAACATCTTTGCTAAAGTGGCACCGGAAGCCCGTGCCTACAAGAAATTCACTCTGCTTCGACCAGGGCAATTTTTTTTTAGTTCTGTTGTTCAGAATTTATTTAGCTTTAACAGGTGACATTTACTAATTCTACTAAAAACATTTATTTTTCATTCATTGATTTTTTTTTTTTTTTTTTCGTTCACTAAGATTGGTAACTTTTAGTTGCTGTTATTACTTTTTTTTTTTTTTACTCCTCTTTGACTAATTGCATATCAAGTTAGCATTTGTTTGTTTGACTTTAAGACACTGATTTGCATTTAAACATTTCATTTGATACATTCTTTGATTATTTCCCAGTTAGATTATTATTCAAGTCAGGTATGGCAAAAGGCATGTATAACTTGTGATTTTTAATCCTTTAGAGCAGTGATCTTTAAAGTGCACAAAAACTGGTAGAGTCCATGATCAGTTATGACTGTTACACAACAGAAATAAATATCTGTCCTGATTCACTAATTCACTACACCCACTCACCAACAAAACAAATTAAAATACTTCGGAACATAATCTAACAAAGATGTTTAGTTGAAGAAATGTAACATCAAAGGGATGTTCACCCAACAGTAGCTTTAAACAAAATAAACAAAACATGTCTTTGCACATGAGGCTCCACGCAGGCTTCTGGGTGAAAAACTAACTTTGCAGACAATTAAAAAGATAGAAGGTGAACAGAGTAATTAGCAATTGCTAGGTTGAATTAACAAGTCCCATGCGATCTCGTTGCTTCTTTCTTCCAAGGTTTCATCAGATATTATTTAGAGGAAAAACAGATGATTCCATTTTCATTATTTAGGTAGTATATAACAAATGGTTTATGTTCTCTTTTTTTATCCAACCAATTACCAAGGATGCAAGTTCAAATATCACCAGACAATTATTCTTTATACCTGATCCATAAGATAGATATGACTTATTTTTGTTTGTTTTATTTCTGTTGCCAGTAAGAAAAGAAATTATGGAACCGGGCTTAAAAAAGAAAAGAAAATGGTCAATTTGATTTCCCAGATTTGTTTGAGATAAAATGTGGGTAAATCACGGGGGTACCTAGTGTACCTGGTTGGATACAACTGTCACACCCACAGCTGCATACTTGTCATTTTTTTTTTTAATAAAAAATGTTCTGTGAGAATCAATTCTTTTTAGTATTATCTGTGTTATTCAGACTATTGTCCCCATCTTCATTGTTATTTGTACGTTTTGGCCAATATACCCTCCGGCCTTCTTCAGGTATTTCTTGTCGGACTCGGGAACCTTCTCGGACTCAGGAACCTTCTTTTCGAACTCGGGAACTTTCTTGTCGTATTCTTTTTCATCATACTATGTTGGATAGTCATCTGCTTAGATTTGCCGCTATCATTTTTCCTATTCTTCTAATGTCTCTTATATTCTGCTGGGCTGTATCTGGTTCTCTTTCTGGATTCTCCATTGGGGGTTTCTCTCTCTGGTTTGGGTTCCATCTTTGTTCTTATTATAATAGGAAATACAGAAATATTAATTTCAAGTACACATAATTTTATTCATTTCCTTGCTATAATATTAACATGAGCACTCAAGAGAATCATCAACAGCAGACACAGAATCGTCATCTGCCCAGAAGGGCTCTCTAGTTGACTCTAACTAAATTCTTCTCTCCCAAAAGTCACTGAGAAATATGACTCTACAAGCTAATGAGAGCTCTGCTCCAGGTCAAATTGGGGTTAAGAGTTATCAATTTAAACTCTCGGGGATTTTCTATTTACCATCAAATTTGAAATTCTAAATATACTTCCTTACAAAATTGATAGTCTATGCATATCATGATGTAACACCTTAATTAACTTAGAATTTAAAATATATTATGATAAAACATAGAATTTAAAATACATTGATCATATGGAAATCAGATCTTTCTGATGAGATAAAGAGAGAATTCTTCCAAGCTGTGGCCAAGTCAGTGCTACTGTATGGCTGCACCACAAATAAAATTCTTAGAGAAAATGTTAGACAAAGGATTTTGTGTGCGGCTTTGAACAAGTCTTGGAGGCATAAAAAAGTAACTGTACTGCCACTTACCTCAGCAAGGATGAAGTTGTAAGTTATAAAAACCTACATGAATCAGCTCTGTGCAGATTCTGGATGCTGTTTGGAAGACCTGCCAGGACAGGTGGTGTGAAAGTGTTATGGGAATCTGTGCTGTCAGCTCAATCTGATAATGAGGATAAAAAGCAAAATTAATTCAGAATTAGAGCCACTAAAATGTTTCATATAAGAAATTCACACAATTTAAGATTTATGTCTCTTTCTAGTTGTAATAAGAACACAAAATAAAAAGTCAATGATTAACGATTGTTAAAGTCAGTCAGTCAGTCAGTCAGTATACTATTGGTTGGACAACAGCAACTGCTAAGCACAACTGAACTAGCCAGTCAGTCAGTATACTATTGGTTTGGACAACAGCAACTTGCTAAGCACAACTGAACTAGCCAGTCAGTATACTGTTGGTGGACAAAAACTGGCTAACACAACTGAACCTAGCCAGTCAGTCAGTATACTGTTGGTTTGGACAAACAGCAACTGGCTAAGCACAACTGAAACTAGCCAGTCAGTCAGTTATTACTGTTGGTCTTGGACAAACAGCAACTCGGCTAAGCACAACTGAACTAGCCCACTCAGTCAGTATAACTGTTGTGTTGGACAACAGCAACTGGCTAAGCACAACTGAAATAGCCAGTTCAGTCAGTATACTGTCTGTTGTGACACAGCAAACGGCTAAGCAAACTGAATAGCCATGTCAGTCGTATATTGTCTGTT
>CM042157.1:11352815-11692419 GCA_023376005.1 Doryteuthis pealeii
TTGCTTTTTAATCCCATCTTATTTAGTGCGTCGCACTGAAAAAAGAAAGGAAAAAAAGAAGAGAGAAAGAAGAAGGTGGTTTTGATGATTTAGGCTTTATTCACGCGGTCATAGCCACTATGCAGTAAGGAAATATCTCCTTTGTTTTTTGAATATATTCATCTAAACAAGGCCAAATGATCAGATTCAGTTGAAGTTTATGATGATATAGCAATTGAGATATAAAGGAGAATAGGAAGAATGATCGAAGAGTTAAGGTGTGAACAAAATGAGAATATGGATGGAAATGCAAGTTACTCACTTTTGTAAGGAGAATTAGATACTTATTGACCCCCCACACTTCAATAACGCCAAGGCACATGGATTGCCGGAAAAAACACTCTAAGGGCCAATTTGTTCCACTCTGAGATTTCTGCGTTGCTCTTGGTAAAAAACAATTGGAGTGGAAACTTGCATTGGAAACAAATGATTGTTAAGAAGCGATGAGATGAGGTTCTCAACACTAAAGTAGATAATCAATAACTGGCTAAGATTTCTTCTTCAAACTGTCAAAGTTGACCTTTACCTTTAGTCTTCATTCACATAATATTATTGACATCTGTTCAGATATGATCAGACTATTTAATATAAACAAAAAATGTAGTCTCATACCTAGGGCAAGGGGGTGCCTTATTTATTTTCCAAAGGACCACTTTGGGACCTCACATAAGTATCACGGCGTCCCTTCTATTATTTAATATATATATATATATATATATATATATATATTTATTTTACCGACCCCTCCGCCATTGAACAGGGTGTGACACAAGGGTCAATTTCTTAAGCGGAGTCCAACAGGTTTTTGCTTCTCATAGACTTGGTTGCCTAACCAAAGGTTAAACAACCCATCCACCCTTACTATTGCCCATAAGCTGGAGGGAGGTAGGGATTCATGCCTTCTCAAGGTATTAGCTGCTAATTGAAATGCAATTAACTACAGTCTAGGATTTGAACTTGGTGACGATTCATTCCCCATGACTTAACATTACACTACGCGCTTCCATATTATTCTATTATTTAATATAGTCTTTCAAAAATCCTGTTTAGGTATCACCATCTACTGTTTGCTTTCTTAATCTTCTTCATGGTCTGAAGCCTGTTTCTTTTTTAACTAGACATAGCAGTGTTCTACATTAGAATAAACATATTAAAATGAAAAAACAAGTTATTCGAGGATGGTTTTATTATTAGTGAGGTATTCGCCAATATCAAAAGTTTTGGTTTATATATTACACCATCATCAGGGCCTTGTTAATATTGTGATGTAATTTCTAAAAATATTCAATATAAATACATAATAAAAGAAATAAAACTTAGCTGTTAGAGCAATTGATAAAAATATTTAAGAATCAGCATTTAAATTTAGAAGTAGCATTTTATTTAAAACTAGTTCATTTTTTAGACATTACATTAAATCTAATAGCACATGGCAACCATATAGAAAACCAAACAACCCACTAATATACATAACAATTAAATCTGATCAACCACCTACAATTACAAAATACATTCACAAGTCAACAGTGCAAAGACTAGCAACTAATTCTAGCAACGTTAATGTTTTCTCTAAAGCTATAATAGAATATGAAAAAGTTCTAATATATAGCAGGATATAATCTAAACTGATTTATACTCAAAACAACAATAATGTTAACAAACGAATCAGAAATAGAAACATAATATGGTTTAACATTCTCTACAGTAAAAACATCAAAACAGACGTGGGATCAATTTCGACAAAAAGTAACTTGAATTAGAAAGACAAAGTATTATACACATCAAAATTATTAGTAATAGTCTTCTAAAAAAAAAGCCTTCTAATTTACTCATTTGGTCACACATTACAGAAGCTCACTCAATGGATTCACACTACTGAGTAACTCTACAGTGTCTATATAAATACATGCACAGTAAAACCTTTCCTGATTAGTTGCTAAGTTACATCAAGGCTGAAAAACTGGGTCTGAAGATATTCACTATATTCCAAGAGGTGCTTCTTGTGTAATGGTTATTGTCATAGGAAATGGACAAGGTGAACAGTTGGTTATTTTTATTTTACGGCATATCAACCACTTTTGGGTCATTTAATGCCAAATCAAGTCTTTTTTTATATCTGGTTTTATTTACAGTACCTGATGTTACCTAAATAGTCACCCATCTAAGTAGTAAACAGGCTCATCGATGCTTAACTTTGGTGACTTAACGATAAACAAATGTAATGTGAACAGAGTTCAAATCCTGTACATTTGCATTTTTCATAGCCCTGTTACCCTTGGGAAAGGTATGCATCCAACTATTCTCCCTCCAGCTATGAGTAAATATTAGGGTGGACTGGGTTCTTTAACCTTGGTATAGCAACTGGTCTAGGAAAAGGAAAACTTTAAAATCAAACCTGTTAAATTTTGCTTCAAAATTGAGCTTGTGTTGCATCCTGCTCATGGTGGACGTGTTGAGTAAATATATATATTCCAGACAGACCTTAATCTTTTCTACAAAAACATATATTTTACTCATTTATATATTTTACTCTTTTCTGAAAAAAAATTGTTTGTAAACAGCTAAGTTTTGTAAATTTCTTTCAATAATCAAACTGTAAATGAAATAAAGTCATTTTTTTCTATTTTTCTTTTTTTTTTTTTTACTTTTTTAATCTTATTTTATTCCAAGTAACATTTAACAAAAATCAAACTTCAAAGTTTTATTTTTTTATTTTTTTGTTTTTCAAGCCAACCAATCAGGTGAATGGTGCATTGATCAATAATGTATGATCATTTATGAAAGGCTGCTTGACCTTTGGTAACATTTAAATGGAAGCAACAGAAGAGGTGCAAGAGATGGTTATGCTCTGCTGAACACGCCACTTATAAACCAAAAGTTCAGCTTGTATATATTTAACATCAGATTAACATCTTATTCCTCTTATTATAATTTGTATCACTCTTTCCATCCATAATAATAATAATTAATCATTATTATCATCATTTTACCTGTAATATTTGTCATCAGGTTTCTGTCTTATGTTCAGTATTATTTTTCATAGCATTTAACATGATATTTTATGTTCAAAACATTATACCTTCAAGCCATAGAATAAGTGACATTTGGACCCTTCTCAGGTTCAACCACGTTCAAGATAGTGTTAAAACTTTGCCCTTTTTTGTTAACCCGCTTTAGGTCAGTGATAAAGTGCTGGAAACACTTTACTATATGCAAGATTTTAAATCAGTATATATTTTATATGCTAATCATTAATTTCAAAAGAAAAAAGTTTAGTCTTAGGGACAAAAAGTTTATTTTTAGGAGACATAGAGAAATAAAAATAATTCTAAACAGGCAAGTATATATAATATTAGCTACCTAAAAATATTTTAGTTCTACTGTGGAAGGTGCACCTTGAACACCGAAACCATCGTAGAGAGAAAAACTTTTCTACAACTATAAATGCTCTATATTTTACAAGATATATGGAGCCCTTTTGGATTAACTACTTATGCTACTGCAATGAAAACGTGGTAGTAACTTTTTGATGAATATATATATATATATATATATATATATATATATATATAATGTTAATCCCGAAAGTAAGATCTCCGAAGTGCTGGTGATGCAGGGAAATTATTTATGTGCCTAGTTCCTATTAGCAACACTGTTGTGTTTGTTGTGCATATACCAGCCTCTGTGCATGGCTCATGACCACACACAAGCTTGACTTCACTGTCGTTTCTAATAGAGTTCTCAACTGACACTACTGCAATGTGTGATGTTTGTGCAGTTATTCAGTTTTTGAATACAAAGGCATTAAACCAATTTAAATTCATCCCCAATTAACAGAAGGGTATAATGATTTGTGCATGGATTTCAAAAACGTTTGCAAGTGGTTAGGATGTTTGCATTGACAAAAAGGTTCAACACTTCCTCAATGACATTACGGCAATATGGTGATTATGTAGAAAATTAGATGTTAAAACTTCATGACAAATTAACAAGGACAATTTTATTGCCTGAGCAAAATTAGAATGAATACACAAATGACATCAGTAATATAGAGGGTTGTGTAAAGGAAATATCTTAAAAGGAAAATAGTCTTTTATTAGAGAATAAAAATGGCTACCCAGTGTCACCTGGGTAAAGGGGGGGGGACCTAGTTTATTGATTCGTTTACTTTTCAGATTTATATCAATGACAATAGACCATAAACGTTTCTATAATTTCTAAATATTTTGGAGACCTAACTTTGGGATTATGCTATATTTACACCAGCTGATTCAAGAAATTTTCCTCAGTTTGCAAGAACCTGAAATATCAGCCAAGGTCAGGTTGGTCTAGAAACCAAGGATTCTGTGTCTGTGCTCCAAATCTGGGGAGTAGCACTCAGAGAGTATCAGCCGAGCTTAGCATCTCACAGTTCAGTGCAGTTCATTACCTTCATGACTTCAGCAAAAGCATCTGGAGCTCCTGAATTGTGTCTGACATGACCAAAATATTGCAAAACCTTTGATTTAGGCTAGAAGTTCTTTTCAAAGCCAGTATGAAATAGTTTAGACATTGTCTAAATATCTTTAAGTTTCAGAAAAGTTAAATTGAATGTTTTTAGATAAAAGTTACAGACTAGGTTTAAACCAAGTGGAAAGAAAGTGAAAGTAGCAAATAAATTTCTTTCTATGATTCATCAAGAATTATTCTTCAACTTTTTAACATTCAGTTGTGCTGATGAGGGTTATCAGCAGAATTCATGTTGTTTTGCTTATTGAAGCCTAATTAATGGTGTTTCTCCGACAATTGATGGGAGAATATGTTGACCCTTTTCAACTTTGCTTAAAAGATTGCTTTATCATATTCAGCTTCTGAAATTATTTCCTGAAATGTCTTTATTGATTATTGATTAATTCTCAAAGAAAATTGGACGTTAACGTTCATGGTGTTTTGTTTAAATCTGAAATTAAATGACATATAACACAAAATTCATATTTAATTTCCGACAGTTCAAGTAAAGTCTGCAAAGCAGCTTATTGTTGGTATAAACAAAACAGTAAGGGAGTCTATCCCCTTTCTGCTATCACTATAGACCAGGGAGATTGTTTTTGCTAAAGTGAAACGCCACACCTATCGTCAGCTCTCAGATACTTTACTGCACAGATCAGATTACCTAAGCTGTATTACTCCTGCGCTGAGTTGGCAAGGACCATTATCAAACCTGGAACCTTGTGATTCCTTGACGACTCTGGACTATTGTTGGTATCAGCTGAACAGTGAGGGTGTCTATTTCATTTTCACTTGCACTAGACCATAGACATTTTGATTTTTTGCTTAGGTGGAGCGCTACAGCTATCGACAGCTCTCAGATACTTTACTGCACAGATCAGATTACCTAAGCTGTATTACTCCTGTGCTGAGTTCGCAAGAACCATTACCAAACCTGGAATCTTGTGATTCCTTGACAAAACTGGACTATTGTTAGTATCAGCTGAACAGTGAGGGTGTCTATTCCATTTTCACTTGCACTAGACCAGGGACATTTTGTTTTTTTGCTTAGGTGGAGCACTACAGCTATCGAAAGCTCTCAGATACTTTACTGCACAGATCAGATTACCTAAGCTGTATTACTCCTGTGCTGAGTTCGCAAGAACCATTATCAAACCTGGAACCTTGCAATTCCTGGGCAAATGCTCTACCAACTAAGCCTGCCCATAAATTTAGATATTTTTGTCAAATAATCTATCTATACTCTTTTGATTTTTATTCCCATAATGTTTAAGCCAGTCTATTGAATTATAGAAGGCCATAGAATTGATTGTCCAACATATTGCTGTCACAATAAAAACAACAAAAGTTTAATTCTTCGAATGATATTGATTTATCTCAGCATCAGTTGGAGTGTCTTTATCACAAATATTGATGTCCTTGAAACTGCCAAAATGTCTAGTATTGAAGTGATGTTGCTCAAAGCACAGCTGTCCTGGGAAGGTCACGTTGCCAGAATAGGAGAACCCTACCTTCCAAATATTACACCTTCTGTTGAGCTGGCTAATGGCCACAGTTTCAGAGGAGTGCCATGAAAAAGACACAAAGATATCCTTTTAAGGACTCACATCTCTTGTAAAATCAGCCACCAACAGTGGACAGCATAGGCTGCCAAAAAACAAAAAACGTTGGCAGCAAGCCATCACCAAAACCACCCCACTTTGAAAACAACCATAGAATGCAAATGAGGAAAAGAGACAACTTTTTCCAATTCTCAATTATAGGGAATTATAGGGGATTAAATTAGAAAGACTAACAAAACTAAATAAGAACAAATATAAAAAATATTACACTTATTTTAATGTTATTTTAATTGATAAATAAAGATTAGGATTCATACCTTTCCCAAGGGTATTAGTGCAAAGTGAAATGCAATTACCACATCCAGGATTTGAACTTGGGGCGACGAGTCCATTTGCCATAACTTTAACCATTACACCATTACTCCATCACTGTCTTGGCTGACACTGACAATAAGCTACTTCACTGACTTTACTTTCTATTTGTGTTCTATTTGACTCTTTATGTGTGTATTTATTGAGTTTTATATACACAAACTCATAACACATATACAAAAGTACAACTCAAAAGGTTAGGGAATTTGAACATAAAAAAAGGAATTACAGACCTTGAAATCATGTCTCTTTAGTATGTTGTGAAATCATGTCTCTAGTATGTTGTGAGAAAATTGCACATTTTTAAACTGATAAATAAAGATATAGGCTGTATATGGTGAGAATAATTTGCATAATGATTTTAATAAAACTGGGTTTGATAAATAATTATTTGCTGTTACTGATTTCTAACATTATAATGTTATTCTTAAACATTAAAAGCAATTCTATATATAATTTTACATAGAAATCAATTAAAATAACATTAAAATAAGTGTAATATTTTTTATATTTGTTCTTATTTAGTTTTGTTAGTCTTTCTAATTTAATATAGTATCTTATTACATTAAAACTTAAATACTTGCACCCAGGGTTGTGCAATCATTTGCTAGTATAAGTCAAAAATTGAATTTGAAAGTATAATCTAGTGGAAGTCACATCATAAAGTGACTAATATAGCCAAATGGGTAAAAATCATTTTAAATACTTGATTTAAATATTAGAACGTATTGTTCTCTCTATCATGTAACATTGATCATTATAAATTGATGTCTGTGTTTGAAAACTATCAAGTCCAACCAGCCTACGTCATCGTGTAGCCTTGTTCAGTAAGACATCTTCAGTACAGGACGGAATCCTGGTGGATGAGCAGTCCATGACATGCAACACTCCCCTTAAATCCTTATTTAGGCTAGACAAGCGGTCAGAGAGGCCCCCTTTGATCAGTTGGTTGGTCATGTCAAGCCCTTGCACCTATATGATTGCCCTGACCCTATTGCCCTTATGGTAAACCCCCTTTTTTATCATATGGGTGCTAGAAGGCAGTGGCTGAGGCTCTTCATGTCCTGGAATGGTGATTTTCCAGTTCTGGAGGTCTGAGGAATGTGAAGCACCCCTTCATCATCATTACTCTCAGGTCCACTCTGACTCGGAGTGGTAGTACCTGTTAGGGTCCCATCTATGGGTTAAATAGGAAAATGTGATTATAAAAAAAATTGAATATCCATTAAGAATAAATTTTATTTCAAAACTTTGTTAACATTAAATGACTTACAGAGGTTGATATGCTGTAAAACAAAACAAACCAAACCAAACCTTCATTACAGAACATTACTAACCACTTGTAACACGTTTTATCATCCTCAGTACCTTCTTCCTAAATTGTATAAATCTTCTTTTTTTTTTTTTTTTTCGCATTCCAACTGCATTTTTATTTCTCTGAAAATATGAATAAAAAAAAGCATAATATTCCAAAATGTTGCTTTGTTTTCAACCTTCAATATTAGAAACAAAAAACAAAAATGTTCCAATTCTGACAAAAAATGTTTTTTTAAATGCACAGTGATATGACAGATGTCACAGTACAATCAATATCAATCCTTTTGAATGAATTTAAAATGAAATGCTTCTGATAGCAACAACAAAAACAGAACCCACTTTTTATTTGAATATATGCAATATATATTTATTTTCTACTTTCTATCTGAGTTCTATTTTATTCTTTGTGTGTGTATGCATTTGTTGAGCCTTATTCATGTATACACACAAACAAACATATAACACTGTAATGAAAAACAATAACACCAATAGACTTTGGAATGCTTTCTTCTACTTAGAATAATTTGTACACTTATTAAGGGTTTATATAGTTTAGTATTTCCTAGAGAGTTCTCAAAAGGGGAAGTAATGCTCAATTAACCACACAAAAAAGTGCTGTTCAAAAATTGGGGGATTTGAACATGAAAAAAAAGCAATAACATATCTTGATATCAAGTTTCTACCCATACTCAGTTGGTAGAGCATCTGCCCAGAACTACAAGATTCTGAGTTTGATATATATATATATATATATATATATATTTACCAACTGCCCTGCATGAGCAGGATGTGACACAATGTCAATTTCTTAAGCAGAGTTCAACAGGTTGGAATTCAGAGTTTTCCTTCTCCTAGACTGGTTGCCTAACCAAAGTTAAAGAGCCCAGTCTGCCCTACTATTTATCCATAGCTGGAGGGAGATTAGGATTCATACCTTTCCCAAGGGTATTAGTGCAAAGTGAAATGCAATTACCACATCCAGGATTTGAACTTGGGGCGATGAATCCATTTGCCATAACTTTAACCATTACACCATTACTCCATCACTGTCTTGGCTGACACTGACAATAAGCTACTTCACCAACTTTACTTTCTATTTGTGTTCTATTTGACTCTTTATGTTTGTATTTATTGAGTTTTATATACACAAACTCATAACACATATACAAAAGTACAACTCAAAAGGTTAGGGAATTTGAACATAAAAAAAAGGAATTACAGACCTTGAAATCATGTCTCTTTAGTATGTTGTGAAATCATGTCTCTAGTATGTTGTGAGAAAATTGCACATTTTTAAACTGAAACAGTTGTTGCTGTCCCCTGATTAAAGAGATTACCACGTCTAGGTATTTTGAAGTAAAAAGGGAAAACCCTATTTTTCATTTAAGCAACTCTAATCTATACATATATAAAGGGCAGTTGTGTGTATGTATATGTCCGGGGGAAACTTTGAAAATAAAACAATTAACAACAAAGTAAATATATATACACATTAAATATCACCAGGGCTTGGTTTTTGAGAAAAAAATAATGAAGGTTTGATTTATATTTATTATATAATTAAAAAAAAAATTTAGATGATAACAGACTATTTTTTTTTGGGGGGGGGGATTTAATATTCTAAATAGTAGACATTGATTTTTCTTTTCAGAGTGGCTAGATCAATGCAAGGTCTTTGTTTACGTAGGGATTTTAATTGGGTATTCTACAAGTATCCAACTCAAGATTCAGTAATAATGGATCTGCAGGACTAACTTTTTAAAAATCCTCCCCCCTCTACCCAGGCGATGCCAGGCAGCCATTTCTAGTCTATCATATATGAAAAAGAACAATCATTCCTGTTGTTTTTTGTTTTTTTTACTGTAGTCCTTTGCCTACTGTTTTGCACTTTCACTAAGTGTAGAATTAGAAGTCTATACTACATTCAAATTGAGCTCATTGTTAAAATTCAACAAATATTTTAGCAATAATACACACACACAGGATTGGGTGAAAAGTTATTGGTCCAACCAGAAAGGAATGAACAATAACCATGCACATGAGCCTTCACACGGGAAGAACCCTTAGAGTATATGCGGGGGGAAAAGGACCCACTTCCAACTGACTAGATAATCTCTCGGCCATTCAAACTTAGGCTTTAACTGGGTCTAGACACTACTACTGCCCAGGAATGAATTTCCTTACCACGTGGTGGCTATGACCTATGAATAAAGCCTAAATTCAAAAACTACCTTTTGCCTTTATCTCTTCCTTTTTTTTTCTTTGAATTTCTTTTCAGTATGACCACCAAATATGATTGGGTTAAAAGTAAACCCTAGGAATATGCACTATTTAACCTAAAAAATGAAACCTCTTGCCACCCACGCACGCAATTCTATTCCATTATTCAACATATTTGATACATTGTTTCTCAAGTTTCTTTAAACCTTCCATACAAAAAATCAATACAATCTTTTTTTTGTTTTTTAAATGCCCTTATTTTACTCATCATGTCCATGATGGCCAGGATTCAACACCAAGTCAATTCTTGAGTGGAGTACAGCTAGTTTAAATTCAATTTTCATTCACCTAGATCAGTTGCCGCACCAAGACTAAAGACCTAAGTCTGACCCACTGTTTACTTGTATCTGGAGGGAGACAAGATTGATTCATGCCTTTTCAAAAGGCATTAGTGCAAAATGATATGTAAACAGCCTTGTTAAGGATTTGAACTCATTTTACTAGATCCATTTCATATGACAATAACCATTACATTACATATATGAGTGTTATCTATCTATATATATATATATAAAATAGAAAAACAAATTATTCCAAAAGAGGAATTTATTCTTGATAGTGAAGTCAACATTATTATATATTTTTTTTACTTACATTATTACAGTTTTTTTTAATAAACCTTCATTAGGACTTTAAGATGGAAAGATTGTTGTTTGAACGGTGATGGATATATATATATATATATATATATATATATATATAAGATTATTTGAAAGACTCTGATCCAGTTGAACTGAAAATTTCTTTATTCTCCAAGTTATAGGGTTTGTGGTGTAATGGTTATCATTGTAGGAAATGGACAAGGTGAACCAAGTTCAAATCCTGGACGAGGCTGTTTACATTTCCCACAGCACTTATACCTTTGAGAAAGTTTAGTCCAATTATTTTCCCTCCAGTAAGAGTAAATGGTGGGGCAAAATGGGCTTTTTAACCTTGGTATAGCAACTAGTCTAGAAAAAAAGAAAACTCTTAATTAAATCCTGTTAAAATCCACTTAAGAAATTGACCTTGTATCACATCTTGCTCATGCAGAGAGGATGCATGCACATATATATATATATATATATATATATATATATATATATGAAAAGTCATTGGAGTGGCCTAAAGTTTGTATCAGCCAGACATCGAGGGAGTCTATCCCCTTTTCACTAGCGCTAGACCAAGAAGATTGTTTTGGGCATCTGAGGTAGAGCGCCAACCCTACCATTAGCTCCTCACTTTACCGTACATATCCATGTGCTACTCTTACACAGAGTTGGCAATGGCTGGAATCGAACCAGACACTCTACCAACAGCTAGCCGGCCCTATATATATATATATATATATATATATATATATATATATATATATATATATATATGTGTGTGCATTATTTTAAGATATGTTCTGTTAAAGTGATTATCTTCTATGTGAGAATTTATTTTTATTTTTTTTATTGAGTGTATTATTTTTTGTATATATTTTCTAGACAGATAAAAATGAAGATTAATTAAGCTGTTTCAGTTCCTGGTAATAAATAGATTATATGTGCAGAAATAAGGTAATATTTATAGAAACAGATGCTATTTTTATACACTTCCTCGAAGCAGATAATATTAATTGAACTTTGACATTTTCAAGATTTACTTTGATAATGATGCAGATTTTAGAGATAGTTAATGATCCATCTTCTTTTTTTTTTACATTTGAAGATATT
This sequence comes from Doryteuthis pealeii, assembly GCA_023376005.1. Lineage (NCBI taxonomy): Eukaryota > Metazoa > Mollusca > Cephalopoda > Myopsida > Loliginidae > Doryteuthis > Doryteuthis pealeii. Next base: position 11,364,574 of record CM042157.1, read on the forward strand.
TTTTGCATTAAAAAGAATATTTACCCTTTACTTCTTATATAAAGGGCTGGATTAGCTCAGTTGGTAGAGTATTCGGCTAGAAACCACAAGGCTCCTAGTCCGATACCGGCCCTTGCCAACTCAGCGTATGAATAACACAGGGATCTGTGCAGTAAAGTAAGGAGCTGATGGTAGGTATGGCGCTCCACCTCAGACACAAAAACAATCTCCTTGGTCTAGTGCTAGTGAAAAGGGATAGACTCCCTCGCTGATTTGCTGATACTGACTTTAAGCCGCCCCGAAAATTTACTTTTTTTTACTCCTTATATCTTAGAGAAAATAGTAAATCTTTTTAAGAAAATCCATTTTCAAATGTTGATGTTTCTTTTAACTGTAAGCCAATAATCATTTTCTACCCTGTCGGCTGGGATGTTAGAATACACCGACTGCACCTCTGCAGAGGTTTAGGACTCCCTCAATGGGGCCACCTGTTGGCCGTGGGTGGCAACTAGTGATGCTTAAGGATGGAATGCTGGTGGATGAGCAGTTTATAACATGAAATACTCCAATTAGACCCTTACATAGGATAGACGGGTGGTCGGAGAGGCCCCCTCCGATCAATCAGCTGGTCACGTGAAGCCATAGTACCTATATTATTGCTCCAACCTTATTGCCCTTATGGCAAATCCCCAACCCTTTTTATTATATGGGTGCTAGAAGGCAGTGTCTGAGGGTCTTCATATGCTGGGAATGACATTAAACTTTATCTGATGGTGATGTTCCAGTTCTGGAGGTCTGGGGAATGTGGAGCACCCCTTCTTCACCATTGCTCCCTGGTCCACTCTGATCCAGAGTGGTAGTAAATGTTAGGGTCCCATCTATAGGTTAAATAGAAAAATGTGTTTATAAAAAAAATTGAGCATCCATTAAGAATGAATTTATTTCAAAACTTTATCGGAAATAAATGACCCACTGAGGTTGATATGCCATAAAATAATACAAAATATCAAACCAATAATCATTTTGAAAACTTCTATTTACTCTTATTTATCTCTTTTTTGTTTGTTCTCTAATCATAGATTTATGTTCAGTTTTTCTTTTTATCTTAAAGGGTTGAAAAATGATATATCTTAGTGTGTGAGCTTATCATTTATGTATTTTTGGAAACAGTCACAAGAGAAACCATTGTCAAAAAGTAAATTTGTAATCAACTTTAAAATTGATAGATGAGATTATAATCTTCAATGTACAACCTCATTTAATAAATGAATGCTAAAAACATGGGCATGGATATAACAAGAATTGACATTTGATTAATATAGTTGATAATACAGGAGTTCATTAGGAATACAATAATAGACAATGTATTTGGGTTAGTTTCAGATTATTTAGAGTTCTAGTTAGAATAAGGTATGAATGAAAAGGGAAGCTTTTAAGTAAGTGATATTAAAGGCTGAATCTTTTCAAAGGGAATCTTATCTTGTCATGATTCACACCAGCTCTTTTGGCCGTGGGTGGCGACTAGTGATGCTTAAGGATGGAATGCTGGTGGATGCGCAGTCCATAACATGAAATACTCCAATTAGACCCTTACATAGGCTAGACGGGTGGTTGGAGAAGCTCCCTCTGATCAATTAATTGTGATTAATCTCATGCTTTTGTCTAATGATTGAAGCTATGTCTCTTTTATGAAAGAATGTTATATACTGAACTTTTTGCATACCAAATCAGATATAACGTTATATACCTTTCTTACTTCTTACTCTGTCGTCTATTCTTCTGGTTGGCTTTGCTTCTGATCGTCTATCATCTATCTTGGTCTGGTATATCTTCTAAGGTCTGGTCTTCTTGCTATGTTCCTGCTGGCTGGTCGTCCTGGATTCATTTCTTAGTCTTGTTACCAAGACATTCATCAACCACAAGAACATTTTACTTATATAAACTTTTATTTCCTTAACTATACATTTCACATAACTAAACATCTGACTAACATAGCGCGCACGCGAGTCCCAGCCTTAGGCAGAGTACAAAATGGTCGAATGCTCTGCCTGACGTCCAACTTCAAACTGGGGACTCTGAAAAATGTCCCACGTGATTTCACATATTTGGCGGGCTTCTATAATTTTCCATAGAATGACCCAGCCATGGTATGAAAGGGGTCATCCCCTCAGAATTACAGGGGATTGACAATAATCTTATGCAACCACATAGATTATGTAACAAGAATCTATTTTGATATTCTTATATCATTTTAAATTTTAAGGTCCAAACTGCACTCACCTGTCATTGGACATCCCTAGGGTAAATAGTGTGGCAGACTGGGTTATTTAGGCTTGCTTAAACAAGGGCTGGTTTAGCTCACTCGGTAGAGCATTCGGCTAGAAACCTCAAGGTTCCTAGTTCGATGCCAGCCCTCGCCAACTCAGCGTATGAGTAGCACAGGGATCTGTGTGGTAACGTAAGGAGCTGATGGTAGGTATGGCGCTCTACCTCAGATGCAAAAACAATCTCTTAGTTTAGCACTAGTGAAAAGGGGGTAGACTCCCTCACTTTTTGGCTGATACTGACTTTAGGCCACCCCGACGACTTTAAACAAAGAATAAAAGAGAAAGAAAACTCTGAATTCAAATCAGCTTTACTCTGCTTAAACATTCACATTGTGTCACATCCTGCTCGATTCTTTAGACCTTTGAACCTTGCTGTTTTCTAAGTGAGGAGAATTTGAAAGCCAAAGAAGCTGAGGTCCTCTTCCATGCCAGGTCGTTTTTAACTAGCACAAGAAGTTTTTTAGCCTCCTCTACCTCATGCCCTTACACAGAGGACTTAGAACAGCTCAGTGTATATCTCCTCTCCAAGCTCATATAAAACAACTAAAAACCACTGATTATGGTACTTTTTGACATGATGTCTTTATATTTTGATCACATCCACTGAAAAAACTATTTGTTTGTTTTTTTAGAAATTTTTAAAAGACATTACTTTACCTTGATTCCCAGCTTACGAATAAAAATCTCCAAATAGTGACATTTTGATTACATCCATTAAAACAAATGTTTTCTTAGAGATTCAAAAAATAAGTACCTTTTTTTTATTTTCAGCCTCAAAATAAAAATATTTAAATAAATAATTAAAAAGGCATTTAAATTTTAATTACTTTTTTCTTGTTTCCCAATTTTCAATTAGTTTCTTTGAGGTTTGAAAAAGATGTCTGTAGAATGAACACACCAAGTTCCAATTACTGTCGAATTGGTAAGACAAGGCAACAAGGAAGTTGTAACTTAATATGGATCTATCCTTGTTGCAATCCTACTGCAGAATGCCAAAGTATTTATGAAGTCTCATAAAATCATAGAAACCAAGCAGCCAATCAGGACTGAAAGAATGGAATCACCCAAATACATGAATGGACTATTCTTGAGTTTCATAAATACCAGCTGTTTTGGGCACCAGTCAGTAGTGCTTAGTTGCTGTTGTTCAAATCAACAGCATACTCAGCTTATAACACAATTTGGATGCTAATCACCCAATACATTTCTACAATGTCTTTTTTTTTTACCTTCATAAATTCCAAATAATCAAATTAATGAATATAAAGCTGCAATCACCTTTCTGAGATATCACTTAATTATTTAAGCTGAATATTTTGATGAGAATATCATTCGGGTAGAAGAAGCTCCTTGAATTTGCAAACAACAACACATTTAGACATGCACAAATGCACCAGACTTTATTGCCATAGTAACTGATTGAATTCTTTTGTTGGCTTCTGAACAGAGAAATGATTAATTTCACTTGCTGTGTATTTCATATGTTGTATTAATCAACTGGCTTTTAATTTTACATAACTTCCATATTTAAGAAATAATTAAGCCTTTGAATGCACAAGATCATCCCTGAGGATGAAAATGATCCATAGTTTGTAATTATTAAATCCTATCACAGATTAATAAAGAAAATGTTAGACCAAGAAAAACCCATTACACAGATTTGTTGGGATGCTGTATAAGGGCTTCCATAAATGGTTTGATGTGTATTTGCCAAGTGTGTCCATAGTCCATTGGTGTGTTTAGCTGATACAGCTATAAGAGATCTATTAGTGAAATAGATCACTAATTAGGACTAAACCTATTCTGTTAGTGACCACCCTAAGTGAATTTAACAGGTTTGAATTCAGAGTTTCCTTCTCCTAGATTGGTTGCCTAACCAAGGTTAAAGAGCTCAGTCTGCCCTACTATTTACCCATAGCTGAAGGGAGAGTAGTTTGATTCCTACCTTTCCCAAGGGTATTAGTGCTATGTGAACTGTAGCGTCATCTAGGATTTGAACTCAGGTTGACAAGTCCATTTCCTCCAATTCTAACCATTACATTTGGGTCTAATTAAATATCAAATCTTTTTCCATCATTCTCATTTCTTTTATTTATGTACTGTCAACTATACTAGACTGAAAAAATTATTTTCAGTTTTAAAGTTTGTTCTGTATTTTTTCTTTATGATTACAAATATGATAGAAGTAAGTGATCAAAATTCTGGACCTTGATACCAATAAGCACCCCAGGTGAGACCTAGATTTAAAAGGACATGTTTTTCTTTTCACTGTTAAAAACCAGTTGTTGTTAACAGACGATTTTTAGACGCAGTTTTTAAAAAATTATAAAACTATAAATGAAAGACGTTTTTATATTAAAGACACTTTTTTCTTTACTTATTTCATGTTGTTAATTCAATAGCAATTCTTTTTAATTATAAAACTTTTAACGTTAGACATGTTTAACACGGGAATAGTTAAAGCTATAAAAAGTATATTATAAAGTTATAATAATAACATCTAACATTAACCCGTAAATCTAACCCTAACTCCTAACTCTAACCCGAGCAAAATCTTTTTTTTTAAATACTTTTTAATATTAACTATCCATAGAGGCACATAGAAAATAAATAAACATGTTTTTCATTTTTAGTTGTTTTTTTTTTTTAATAACAATATTAGTTTATCTTTAGTTCAAAATTAATTTTTTCACATATGCTAACAACAACAACATGAAATAAATAATCTTTTTTTAATTAAAATCAAAAACTATTTTAGTATAAAAATGTTACTGGTTTTTATTGGCCGGCTATTTTGTTTACTAACAACCGGTGAAAAGCAAAATTCAGTTCCTTTCAAAACGGATTTGGGCTGGGGTGCTTATTGGTATCAAAGTCCAAAATTCTTTATGAGCAATCAGACAGTTAATTTGTTGTGAAGTACCTTTGGGCCCATCCAATCACTACAGACAGGTTTATAGAATATTGATGAGTTCTTCATCAGTTCTGCAGCTGCAGAACATGTGCTGAAATAATAAGTGAATTATTGTGCACTTCATGTTGTCTCATTTGGAGTCAAGTAATTCATTGAACTTTGCATACATTGTGAGTAATTTGTTTTTGATTTTCTTGGTAGAATAAACAATCTGAATACTGATGTGTTTTGGTGTGAGGCTGAATATATATATATATATATATATATATATATATATATATATATATATATAAGTAAAGAAATAACAAAAGACTTAAGATTTAGCATTATAGAAATCTATGCTAAATCTATAAGTCTTTTGTTATTTCTTTACTTATATATTTGCTCTGTGACTCTAACATTAAGAGCACACATTGAGCTCTCAAACTGCGACAGTTTTTAAAAAAACTCTTGTGACGTAAGGAAGATTTCTTCTCTGGACTTTTGGACTATATATATATATATATATAAGTGTATTTAGGCAGCATTTTTTCTTTTAAACAAGTTTCATTGAATTGAACAGACAATTCCTGTCTTACAAGTCTTTCGTCGATCCGTTCTAATCTTCGGCCATCCTTCTGGTGTCAGGTGGAACTGGTATACAAGTCCACTGAATGTTTCGTCACTAGCGCTTTCGCAATGCACTTTGCCAAGGAATAGTTTTCATGTCTCGTTTTTTTATGGCACAGGTTGTTGGAATAATGGAATTAATGTATATATAATATATATGGGCGCGTAGGCTAGTGGTTAGAGTCGTGGAAAATGGACTCGTCGATTCGAGTTCAATTCCTAGACGAAGCTGTTGGCATTTCAATAGCGCTAATACACTTGGGAAAGGTTTGAATCCATATATTCTCCCTCCAGCTATGGGTTAAATAGTAGGGCAGACTGGGCCCTTCAGCCTTGGTAGGTAACCAGTCTAGGGAGAGGATAACTCTGAATTCAAAATTCCTGAGGTAGGTCATTGATTGGGTTTGTGGGAACACTTGATGCACCAATTCTTTCCTATCGACTGTGCCAAAAAGTGTGGATGGTCCAACACAAGCCTTCACCACTATAAACAAATCACTGTGTGGGTGTCTGTGAACCCCTCATGCATCGAAAAACGACGAGAGAGTCCATAATATATAGGTTATTTAGAGAGTAACCCCAAAACAGGACACAAAAATGCTGTCCATTGATTCAATAGATATCTGTTTTGACTCGTGAGAAGAATGAATGTCAATATTTATTGTCATAGGAAATGAACCTAGCGGACTTGTAGAATAATCAAACTAAGTTCCAATTACGTTGGATTGGGAAGACAATGCAACAAGCAGTCGTAATTGAATATGAATCTATCTTGCGGCAATACTACTCCAGAATGCCAAGGTATTATAAAAGCCCCACAACATCATAGAAACCAACAGCCAACCAGGACTCAAGGAATGGAATCACCCAAATACATAAATGACAATTCTTGATTTCCATAAATACAAACTATCTTGGGCACTTTTGAGTTGTGCTTAGCCAGTTGCTGTTGTTCAAACCAACAGTATACTGACTGACTTCAATAGGACTCAGTTCAATTCCTAGACAAGACTGTTAGCATTTCATATAATGCTAATATCCTTGGGAAAGGTATGCCTCCAACTTCTCTCTCCAGCTTTGAATTGATAGAAGGGAAGACTGGGTTCATTAATCTTGATAAGGCAAACGGTTTATGAGACACAAAACTCTGAATTCAGGCCTGTTAAACTCTGTTTAAAAATCTTGCAGTACGTGGGGGACTAAATATGTCAATGTATAAAAATAGAATTTATTCATTCCATTTGTATGATTTTTTAAACAGCAATCTCTCTGTTTCTTTTTTTTTATTTCTATTATCAAGACATTAAGATCAATAAAAGAACAGAACAACCATTCCAAAGAATAAATAAATAATAAGTAGAACTCCTGCTGGAAACTCAAATAGGAAAGATTTTTGCTTAACCTTTCTGTTTGATTCAGTTTCTGGATGGTTGACCCCCCAGACATGATTTCCAGTTCTCAAGTTCTGAGTAGTATCCCACCCTGCCATAAATGTGATGTGAACTAATTTTTAGGTGTTAATTCTTCCATTTGTACTTACCCACCTCAACCATTTTTACTTACAGCTCTTCTAGACTTAATGGATCCCCACCCATAATACTTTTCTGGTGCACAAAATCCTCTAAATTAATAGACAAACATAGTTTTATCAAATGCAATAGATTTCATACCATCTATGTCCTTTTATCTGCATCAATAAAGCTTCATCTTAAATTATATCAGGAAAAATCATGAATATTAATGGAATGCTTCTCTTTTAACCATTTCAGTTGCAACACATTTTCTCCTTTTTCTTTATGATAAAATAAAGAGAAATATTATTCAATAATTTCACTCACCCACATGTATAAATATTGAGAGTGATAATATAGTTTACTGGGCTGGATTTGCTCAGTCGGTAGAGCATTCAGCTAGAAACCACAATGTTCCTAGTTCGATCCTGGTCCTCGCCAACTCAGCGTATGAGTAGCACATGGATCTGTGCGGTAAAGTAAGGAGCTGATGGTAGGTGTGGCGCTCCACTTCAGATGCTAAAACAATCTCCTTGGTCTATAGACTCCCTTGCTGACTGACTGATACCGACTTTAGGCCGCCCCGACGACTTTACTTTACTTATATCTATAAGTAAAGAGTTCTCAATAGCAGAGAGCATGTATATGTAAGGTAGAGTAGAAGAAAAGTTAGTGATGCTTGGCAACAGTCATTTTCTCGCCTACAGAATTATCATACCAGGGAGAAACTGGTTACCAAGGGCCATTTAATTCATCTTAAAACCACATAGGTGAGAAACTGACAGATGCCAAGCACCACTGACTTTGTCTTCTCTACCCTATTTATATATATATATATATATATATATATATATATATATATTATGCAGATGATTTTTAGATCTGTTATCTCCAATATTGTCCATAAGTAAGTACTCATCCACATTTAACTGGGAATTAAGCAAATCTTGGTTAGCTCAGTCGGTTAGAGCGTTTGGCTAGAAATCACAAGGTTCCTAGTTCGATACCGGTCCTCGGCAACTCAGCGTTATGAGTAGCACAGGATCTGTGCAGTAAAGTGAGGAGCTGATGGTAGGTGTGATGCTCCAGCCCAGATGCAAAAACAATCTCCTTGGTCTAGCGCTAGTGAAAAGGGATAGACTCCCTCACTGATTGGCTGATTACCGACTTTTAGGCCGCCCCGACAACTTTACTGCACAGAATCCCTGTGCTACTCATAACGCTGACGTTCCGAGGACCGGTATCGAACTAGGAACCTTGTGATTTCTAGCCAAACGCTCTACCGACTGAGCTAACCCAAGATTGCTTAATTCCCAGTTTAAAATGTGGATGTAGTACTTACTTAGACAATATTGGAGATAACAAGATCTTAAAAGCATCTGCATATATATATATATATATATATATATATATATATATAATATATAAAATAGGTAGAGAAGACAAAGTCAGTGGCTGCTTGGCTCTGTCAGTTCTCACCCTCATGTGGTTTGGGAAGATGAATTAAATTGGCCCTTGGAACCAGTTTCTCCCTGGTATGATTAAATCTGTAGGCGAGAAAAATGACTGTTGCCAAGCATCACTAACTTTTCTTCTACTCAATTTACATATTACATGCTTCTCTGCTATTGAGAACTCTTTACTTATAATATAAGTAAAGTAAAGTCGTCGGGGCGCCCTTAAAGTCGGTATTCAGGCCAGGTCAGCGAGGGAGTCTAATCCCCTTTTAATAGCGCTAGACCAAGGAGATTGTTTTAGCATCTAAGGAGAGCACCAACACTTACCATCAGCTCCCTTTACTTTACCGCACAGATCCCTCGTGCTACTCATAACGCTGATGTTGGCAAGACCAGTATCGCAGACTAGGAAACATTGTTGGTTTCTAGCTGAATCTCTACCGACTGAGCAAATCCAGCCCAGTAAACTATATTATCACTCTCAATATTTATACATGTGTGTGAGTGAAATTATTGAAAATATTTCTCTTTATTTTATCATAAAGAAAAAAGGAGAAAATGTGTTTGCAACTGAATGGTTAAAAAGAGAAGCATTCATTAATATCATGATTTTTCACTGATATAATTTAAGATGAAGCTTTGATTGATGCAGATTAAAAGGACATAGATGGATATGAAATCTATTGCATGATAAAACTATGTTTGTCTATTAATTTAGAGGATTTTGTGCACCAGAAAATATAATGGGTGGCGGATCCATTAAATCTAGAAGAGCTGGTAAGTAAAAATGGTTGAGGTTGAGGTAAGTACACATGGAAGATAACACCTAAAAATTAGTTCACATCACATTTAGCAGGGTTGGATACTACCTCAGAACTTGAGAAACTGGAAATCATGTCTGGGGTCAACCATCCAGAAACTGAAAATCCAAACAAGAAAGGTTACAGCAAAAATCTTTCCTATTTGAGTTTTCAGCAGGAGTTCTACTATTATTTATAATGCTTTGGAAATGTTGGTCTGCTTCTTTTATATGAATCTAATGTCATTTGATAATAGAATAAAAAAAAGAAACAGAGAATTGCTGTTTAAAAAATCATTACAAATGAATGAATAAATTCGTATTTATAACATGACATAATTTAGTCCCCCACGTAACTGCAAGATTTCTTTTTAACAGAGTTTAACGGCCTGAATTCAGGTTTTCGTGTCTCATAAACCGTTTGCCTTATCAAGATTAAGTGAAACCAGTCTTCCCTTCCTATCAATTCAAAGCTGGTGAGAGAGAAAAGTTAATTGAGGCATACCTTTCCCATAGATATTAGCATATAATGAATGCTAACAGTCGTTCTAGGAATTAACTGAGTCTATGGAAGTCAGTCAGATACTGTTGGTCTTGAACAACAGCAACTGGCCTAAGCACAACTCAAGAAATGCCCAAGATAGTCAGGTGATTTTGAAATCAAGAATTGTCCCATTTATGTATATTTGGTGATTCCATTCCTTGAGTCCTGGTGAACTGCCTGGTTTCTATGATGTTGTGGGGCTTTATAAATACTTGGAATTCTGTAGTAGTATTGCCGCAAGATAGATTCATATTCAAATTACACTACTGTTGCATTGTCTTCCCAATCCAACCAGTAATTGGAACTTAGTTTGATATTCTACAAGTCCGCTTAGGTCATTTCCTATGACAATAAAAATATTGACATTCATCTCTTCTCACGAATCAAAACAGAATCTTATTGAAATCAAAATGGACAGCATTTTTGAGTCCTGTTTTGGGGGTTACTCTCTAAATAACCTAATATATTATGGACTCTCTCCGTCGTTTTTTCGATGCATGAGGGTTCACACACACAATGAACACCCACACAGATTGGTTTATAGTGGTGAAGGCTTTACACCTGTGTTGGACCATCCAGCACTTTTTGGCACAGCGATAGAAAGAATGGTGCATCAAGGGTTCCCACAACCCAATCAACGAAACCTACCTCAGAATTTTGATTCAGAGTTATCCCTCTCCTAGACTGGTTACCTACCCAAGGCTGAAGGGCCCAGTTCTGCCCTTACTATTTTAACCCATAGCTGGAGGGAGAACTATATGGATTCAAACCTTTCCCAAAGTGTATTAGCACTATGTGAAATGCCAACAGCTTCGTCTAGGAATTAACTCGAACGACGAGTCCATTTTCCACGACTCTAACCACTAGCCTACGCGCCATATATATATATATAATTCTGCCTACATTAATTCCATATATTCCCCCCCTTAATCACAACCTGCTGCCCCCCCCCAAAAAATCACCACTACTTTGTTCAAAACTACTACCTTCCAAAAAACCTTCCCCAACTACCAAATTGATCATTACCACCACTAATTCCTTGCTTCTTTCTCGTTCTCGTTTAAAAACGAGACATTGAAAACTATTCCATCGTTCCACCTAGGATGGCAAAGTTGCATTGCCGAAAGCCTAGTGACGAAAACATTCAGTGGACTTGATATACCAGTTCCACCCTGACACAGAAGGAGGCCGAAATTAGAACGGATCGACGAAAAGACTTGTAAGACAGAATTGTCTGTTCAATTCAATGAAACTGTTTAAAAGAAAAAATGCTGCCTAAAATACACTTATATATATATAATATAATAGTCCAAAAGTCCAGAGAAGAAATCTTCCTACGTCACAAGATTTTTTTAAAACTGTCGCAGTTTGAGAGCTCAATGTTGTGCTCTTAATGTTAGAGTCACCAGAGCAAATATATAAGTAAAGAAATAACAAAAGACTATAATTTAGTCATAGATTCTATAATGCTAAATCTCTAAGTCTTTGTATTATTTCTTACTTATATATTATATATATATATATATATATAATATATATTATATATATATATATATATCAGCCTCACACCCAAAAACACATAGTATTAGATTGTTTATTTCTACCAAGAAATCAAAAACTAAGTTACTCAAACAATGTATGCAAATTCAATTGAATTACTTGACTCCAAATGAGACAACATGAACGTGCACAATAATTGCACTTAGTTATTCAGCCATTTCTGCCAGCTGCAAACTGATGAAGAACTCATCAATATTCTATAAAACCTGTCTGTAGTCATTGGATGGGCCCAAAGTACTTCACAACAAATTAACTGTCTGATTGCTCATAAAGAAATTTTGGAACTTGATACCAATAAAGCCCCCAGCCCAAATCCGTTTTGAAGGAACTGAATTTTGCTTTTCACCGTGGTTAGTTAAACAAAATAGCCGGCAATAAAAACAAGTAACATTTTTATACTAAAATACGTTTTGAGTTTAATTAAAAAAAAGATATTTTATTCATGTGTTGTTGTTAGCAAAATATGTGCGAAAAAATTAATTTTGAACTAAGAAAACTAATATTGTTATTTAAAAAAAAAAAAAACTAAATATGAAAAACAGTTTATTTATTTTCTATGTGCCTCTTATGGATAGTAATCATAAAAAAGTTATTTAAAAAAAAAGATTTTCTGCGGGTTAGAGTTAGATTAGGGTTAGATTTACGTTAATGTAGATTTATATTATACTTGTATAATAGTACTTTTATAGCTTAACTATTCCGTGTTAAACATGTCTAACATTAAAAGTTTTTATAATTAAAAAGAATTGCTATTGAATTAACAACATGAAATAAGTAAAGAAAAAAAGTGTCCTTTAAATATAAAAACGTCTATTCAATTTATAGTTGTATAAAATTTTTTTAAATTTATTTTTAAAAAACTCCGTCTAAAAAATCGTCTGTAAACGACAACTGGTGTTTAACAGTGAAAAGAAAAAACATTTCCTTTTAAATCTAGGTCTCACCTGGGGTGCTTATTGGTATCAAGTCCCAGAATTTTGATCACTTACTTTCTATCATATTTTTTAATCATAAAGAAAAAATACAGAAACAAACTAAAACTGAAAATAATTTTTCAGTCTAGATATAGTACGAGTACATAAATAAAAGAAATGAGAATGATGGAAAAAAAGATTTTGATATTTAATTAACCCAAAATATCCATCTATCAGCTGGGACCTGTATACAGCGCAGATTAGAGGCTGAGGTGGCAGTGTAATGGTTAGAATTGAGAAATGACTTGTCAAACCTGAGTTCAAATCCTAGATGACGCTACAGTTCACATGAGCACAATACCCTGGAAAGGTTAGAACCAAACTACTTTCTCCCTTAGCCTATGGGTAAATAGTAGGGCAGACTGAGCTCTTTAACCTTGGTTAGGCAACCAATTCTAGGAGAAGAGAAAACTCGGGAATTCAACCGTTAAATTCACTCAGGGTGGTCACTACAAATAGGTTTAGTCCTAATTAGTGATCTATTTCCACTAATAGATCTCTTATAGCTGTACAGCGAAACACACCAATGGACTATGGACACACTTTGCCAAATACACATCAAACCATTTATGAAGCCCTATACAGCATCCAACAAATCTGTGTAATGGGTTTTTCTTGTCTAACATTTTCTTTATTATCTGTGATAGGATTTAATAATTACAAACTATGGATCATTTTCCATCCTCAGGGATGATCTTGTGCATTCAAAGGCTTAATTAATTCTTAAATATGGAAGTTATGTAAAATTAAAAAGCCAGTATGTAATACAACATATGAAATACACAGCAAGTGAAATTAATCATTTCTCTGGTTCAGAAAGCCAACAAAAAGAATTCAATCAGTTACTTATGGCAATAAAGTTCTGGTGCATTTGTGCATGTCTAAATGTGTTGGTTGTTTGCAAAAATTCAAGGACTTCTCTACTCGAATATATTCTCATCAAAATATTCAGCTTAAATAAATTAATGAGTATCTCAGAAAGGTATTGCCAGCTTTATATCATTAATTTGATTATTTGGAATTTAGTTGAAGGTAAAAAAAAAAAGACATTGTAGCAAAGTATTGGTGATTAGCATCCAAATTGTTTTATAAGCTGGAGTATTGCTGTTGATTTGAACAACAGCGACTAAGCACTACTGGACGGCCCAAAAACAGCGTCGTATTTATGAACTTCAAGAATAGGCTCCATCATGTTTTGGGTGATTCCATTTCTTTCAGTTCCTGAATGCTGCTTTTCTATGATTTTATGAGACTTCATAAATACTTTGGCATTCGCAAGTAGGATTGCAACAAGATAGATCCATATTAAAGTTACAACTTCCTTGTTTGCCTTGTCTACCATTCGCACGAGTAATGGAACTTTGGGTGTTCATTCTACAGACATCTTTTTCAAACCTCAAGAAAAACTAATTGAAAATTGGGAAAACAAGAAAAAAGTAATTAAAATTTAAATGCCTTTTTAATTATTATTTTAAATATTTATTTTGAAGGGATTGCTGAAAAATAAAAAAAAGGTACTTATTTTTTGAATCTCTAGAAAACATTTGTTTTAATGATGTATTTTAATCAAAAAATGTCACATTTGGAGATTTTTTATTCGAAGCTGGAATCAAGGTAAAGTTAACTGTCTTGTTAAAAATTTCTAAAAAAACAAGACAAATAACTTTTCAGTGTATGTGCAAAATATAAAGACATCATGTCAAAAAGTACCATAATCCAGTGGTATTTAGTTGTTTGATATGAGCTTGGAGAGGAGATATAACACTGAGCTGTTCTAAGTCCTCTATGTAAGGGCATGAGTAGAGGAGGCTAAAAAAGCTTCTGCTGCTAGTTAAAACGACCTGGCATGGAAGAGGGACCTCAGCTTCTTTGGCTTTCAAATTCTCCTCACTTAGAAAACAGCAAGGTTCAAAGGTCTAAAGATTCGAGCAGGAATGTGACCACAATGTGAATGTTTAAGCAGAAGCTAAAGCTGAGTTTGAATCAGGAGTTTCTTTTCTCTTTATTTTTGTTAAAGTCCTCAGGGTGGCCCTAAATCAGTATCAGCCAAAAAGTGTGAGGGAGTCTACCCCCTTTTCACTAGTGCTAAGAACTAAGGAAGATTGTTTTTGCAGTCTGAGGTAGAGCGCCATACCTACCATCAGCTTCCTTACGTTACCACAACAGATCCCCTGTGCTACTCATACGCTGAGTTGGCGAGGCTGGCATCGAACTAGGAACCTTGAGGTTTCTAGTGCGAAGTGCTCTACCGAGTGAGCTAAACCAGCCCTTGTTAAGCAAGCCTAAATAACCCAGTCTGCCACACTATTTACCCTAGGGATGTCCAATGACAGGTGAGTGCAGTTTGGACCTTTAAAATTAAAATGATATAAGAAATTCAAAATAGATTTCTTGTTACATAATCTATGTGTTGCATTAAATTATTGTCAATCCCCTGTAATTCTGAGGGATGACCCCTTTCATACCATGGCTGGGTCCTTCTATGGAAAATTATGAAGCCCGCCAAATATGTGAAGTCACGTGGGACCTTTTTCAGAGTTCCCCAGTTTGAAGTGGACGTCAGGCAGAGCATTCGACCATTTTGACTCTGCCTAAGGCTGGGACTCGCTGTGCGCGCTATGTTAGTCAGATATTTAGTTATGTGAAATGTATAGTTAAGGAAATAAAAGTTTATATAAGTAAAATTCTTGTGGTTGGATGAATGTCTTGGTAACAAGACTAAGAAATGAATCCAGGACGACCAGCCAGCAGAACATAGCAAGAAGACCAGACCTTAGAAATATACCAGACCAAGAAGATGATAGACGATCAGAAGCAAAGCCAACCAGAAGAATAGACGACAAGTAAGAAGTAAGAAAGGTATATAACGTTATATCTGATTTGGTATGCAAAAAAGATCAGTATATAACATTCTTTTCATAAAAGAGACATAGCTTCAATCATTAACAAAAGCATGAGATTAATCACAATTTAATTGATCAGAGGGAGCTTCTCCAACCACCCGTCTAGCCTATGTAAGGGCTAATTGAGTAATTTCATGTTATGGACTGCGCATCCACCAGCATTCCATCCTTAAGCATCACTAGTCGCCACCCACGGCCAAAAGAGCTGGTGTGAATCATGACAAGATAAGATTCCCTTTGAAAAAATTCAGCCTTACTATCACTTACTTAAAAGCTTCCCTTTTCATTCATACCTTATTCTAACTAGACTCTAAATAATCTGAAACTAACCCAAATACATTGTCTATATTGTATTCCTAATGAACTCCTGTATTATCAACTATATTAATCAAATGTCAATTCTTGTTATATCCATGCCCATGTTTTTAGCATTTCATTTATTAAATGAAGTTGTACATTGAAGATTATAATCCTCATCTATCAATTTTAAAAGTTTGATTACAAATTTACTTTTTTGACAATGTTTCTCTTGTGACTGTTTCCAAAAATACATAAATGGATAAAGCCACACACAAAGATATATCATTTTTCAACCCTTTAAGATAAAAAAAAAAACTGAACATAAATCTATGATAGAGAACAAACAAAAAAAGGAGATAAATAAGAGTAAATAAGAAGTTTTCAAAATGATTATTGGTTTGATTTATTTTGTTATTGTTTTATGGCATATCAACCTCAGTGGGTCATTTATTTCCGATAAAGTTTTGAAATAAATCATTCTTAATGGATGCCTCAATTTTTTTATAAACACATTTTCTATTAACCTATAGATGGACCCTAACATTTACTACCACTCTGGATCAGAGTGACCAGGGAAGCAATGGTGAAGAAGGGGGGCTCCACATTCCCCAGACCTCCAGAACTGAACATCACCATCAGATAAATTTAATGTCATTCCCAGCATATGAAGACCCTCAGACACTGCCTTCTAGCACCCATATAATAAAAAGGGTTGGGGATTTGCCATAAGGGCAATAAGGTTGGAGCAATAATATAGGTACTATGGCTTCACGTGACCAGCTGATTGATCGGAGGGGCCTCTCCGACCACCCGTCTATCCTATGTAAGGGTCTAATTGGAGTATTTCATGTTATAAACTGCTCATCCACCAGCATTCCATCCTTAAGCATCACTAGTTGCCACCCACGGCCAACAGGTGGCCCCATTGAGGGAGTCCTAAACCTCTGCAGAGGTGCAGTCGGTGTATTCTAACATCCCAGCCGACAGGGTAGAAAATGATTATTGGCTTACAGTTAAAAGAAACATCAACATTTGAAAATGGATTTTCTTAAAAAGATTTACTATTTTCTCTAAGATATAAGGAGTGTAAAAAAAAGTAAATTTGTCGGCGGCCTTAAAGTCAGTATCAGCAAATCAGCGAGGGAGTCTATCCCCTTTCACTAGCACTAGACCAAGGAGATTGTTTTGTCTGAGGTGGAGCCCATACCTACCATCAGCTCCTTACTTTACTGCACAGATCCCTGTGTTATTCATACGCTGAGTTGGCAAGGGCCGGTACGGACTAGGAGCCTTGTGTTTCTAGCCGAATACTCTACCAACTGAGCTAATCCAGCCCTTTATATAAGAAGTAAAGGGTAAATATTCCTTTTTAATGCAAAAAAAATATCTTCAAATGTAAAAAAAAAAGAAGATGGATCATTAACTATCTCTAAAATCTGCATCATTATCAAAGTAAATCTTGAAAATGTCAAAGTTCAATTAATATTATCTGCTTCGAGGAAGTGTTATAAAAATAGCATCTGTTTCTATAAATATTACCTTATTTCTGCACATATAATCTATTTATTACCAGGAACTGAAACAGCTTAATTAATCTTCATTTTTATCTGTCTAGAAAAATATACAAAAAATAAATACACTCAAAAAAAAATAAAAATAAATTCTCACATAGAAGATAATCACTTTAACAGAACATATCTTAAAATAATACACACACACACACACAACACACACATACATATATATATAATATATATATATATATATATATATATATATATATATTATATATATATAGGGCCGGCTAAGCTGTTGGTAAGAGTGTCTGGTTCGATTCCAGCCATTGCCAACTCTGTGTAAGAGTAGCACATGGATATGTACGGTAAAGTGAGGAGCTAATGGTAGGGTTGGCGCTCTACCTCAGATGCCCAAAAAATCTTCTTGGTCTAGTGAAAAGGGGATAGACTCCCTCGATGTCTGGCTGATACCAACTTTAGGCCACTCCAATGACTTTATATATATATATATATATATATATATATATATATATATATATATAATGTGCATGCATCCTCTCTGCATGAGCAAGATGTGATACAAGGTCAATTTCTTAAGTGGATTTTAACAGGATTTAATTAAGAGTTTTTTTTTCTAGACTATTTGCTATACCAAGGTTAAAAAGCCCATTTTGCCCCACCATTTACTCTTACTGAGGGAAAATAATTGGACTAAACTTTCTCAAAGGTATAAGTGCTGTGGGAAATGTAAACAGCCTCGTCCAGGATTTGAACTTGGTTCACCTTGTCCATTTCCTACAATGATAACCATTACACCACAAACCCTATAACTTGGAGAATAAAGAAATTTTCAGTTCAACTGGATCAGAGTCTTTCAAATAATCTATATATATATATATATATTATATATATATATATCCATCACCGTTCCAAACAACAATCTTTCCATCTTAAAGTCCTAATGAAGGTTTATTTAAAAAAAACTTAATAATGTAAGTAAAAAAAAATATATAATAATGTTGACTTCACTATCAAGAATAAATTCCTCTTATTGGAATAATTTGTTTTTCTATTTTATATATATATATATAGATAGATAACACTCATATATGTATTGTAATGGTTATTGTCATATGAAATGGATCTAGTAAAATGAGTTCAAATCCTTAACAAGGCTGTTACATATCATTTTGCACTAATGCCTTTTGAAAAGGCATGAATCAATCTTGTCTCCCTCCAGATACAAGTAAACAGTGGTCAGACTTAAGTCTTTAGTCTTGGTGCGGCAACTGATCTAGGTGAATGAAAATCTGAATTTAAACAGCTGACTCCACTCAAGAATTGACTTTGTGTTGAATCCTGGCCATCATGGACATGATGAGTAAAATAAGGCATTTAAAAAACAAAAAAAGATTGTATTGATTTTTGTAGGAAGGTTTAAAGAAACTTGAGAAACAATGTATCAAATATGTTGAATAATGGAATAGAATTGCATGCGTAGGTGGCAAGAGGTTTCATTTTTTAGGTTAAATAGTGCATATTCCTAGGGTTACTTTAACCCAATCATATTTGGTGGTCATACTGAAAAGAAATTCAAAGAAAAAAAAAGGAAGAGATAAAGCAAAAGGTAGTTTTTGAATTTAGGCTTTATTCATAGGTCATAGCCACCACGTGGTAAGGAAATTCATTCCTGGGCAGTAGTAGTGTCTAGACCCAGTTAAAGCCTAAGTTTGAATGGCCGAGAGATTATCTAGTCAGTTGGAAGTGGGTCCTTTTCCCCCCGCATATACTCTAAAGGTTCTTCCCGTGTGAAGGCTCATGTGCATGGTTATTGTTCATTCCTTTCTGGTTGGACCAATAACTTTTCACCCAATCCTGTGTGTGTGTATTATTGCTAAAATATTTGTTGAATTTTAACAATGAGCTCATTTGAATGTAGTATAGACTTCTAATTCTACACTTAGTGAAAGTGCAAAACAGTAGGCAAAGGAACTACAGTAAAAAAAACAAAAAAACAACAGGAATGATTGTTCTTTTTCATATATGATAGACTAGAAATGGCTGCCTGGCATCGCCTGGGTAGAGGGGGAGGATTTTTAAAAGTTAGTCCTGCAGATCCATTATTACTGAATCTTGAGTTGGATACTTGTAGAATACCCAATTAAAATCCCTACGTAAACAAAAGACCTTGCATTGATCTAGCCACTCTGAAAAGAAAAATCAATGTCTACTATTTAGAATATTAAATCCCCCCCCCCAAAAAAAATAGTCTGTTATCATCTAAATTTTTTTTTAATTATATAATAAATATAAATCAAAACCTTCATTTTTTTTTCTCAAAAACCAAGCCCTGGTGATATTTAATGTGTATATATATTTACTTTGTTGTTAATTGTTTTATTTTCAAAGTTTCCCCCGGACATATACATACACACAACTGCCCTTTATATATGTATAGATTAGAGTTGCTTAAATGAAAAATAGGGTTTTCCCTTTTTACTTCAAAATACCTAGACGTGGTAATCTCTTTAATCAGGGGACAGCAACAACTGTTTCAGTTTAAAAATGTGCAATTTTCTCACAACATACTAAAGAGACATGATTTCAAGGTATGTAATTCCTTTTTTTATGTTCAAATTCCTTAACCTTTTGAGTTGTACTTTTGTATATGTGTTATGAGTTTGTGTATATAAAACTCAATAAATACATAAAGAGTCAAATAGAACACAAATAGAAAGTAAAGTCGGTGAAGTAGCTTATTGTCAGTGTCAGCCAAGACAGTGATGGAGTAATGGTGTAATGGTTAAAGTTATGGCAAATGGACTCGTCGCCCCAAGTTCAAATCCTGGATGTGGTAATTGCATTTCACTTTGCACTAATACCCTTGGGAAAGGTATGAATCCTAATCTCCCTCCAGCTATGGATAAATAGTAGGGCAGACTGGGCTCTTTAACTTTGGTTAGGCAACCAGTCTAGGAGAAGGAAAACTCTGAATTCCAACCTGTTGAACTCTGCTTAAGAAATTGACATTGTCACATCCTGCTCATGCAGGCAGTTGGTAAATATATATATATATATATATATATATATATCTCAAACTCAGAATCTTGTAGTTCTGGGCAGATGCTCTACCAACTGAGTATGGTAGAAACTTGATATCAAGATATGTTATTGCTTTTTTTTCATGTTCAAATCCCCCAATTTTGAACAGCACTTTTTGTGTGGTTAATTGAGCATTACTTCCCCTTTTGAGAACTCTCTAGGAAATACTAAACTATATAAACCCTTAATAAGTGTACAAATTATAAGTAGAAGAAAGCATTCCAAAGTCTATTGGTGTTATTGTTTTTCATTACAGTGTTATATGTTTGTTTGTGTGTATACATGAATAAGGCTCAACAAATGCATACACACACAAAGAGTAAAATAGAACTCAGATAGAAAGTAGAAAATAAATATATATTGCATATATTCAAATAAAAAGGGTTCTGTTTTTGTTGTTGCTATCAGAAGCATTTCATTTTAAATTCATTCAAAAGGATTGATATTGATTGTACTGTGACATCTGTCATATCACTGTGCATTTAAAAAAACATTTTTGTCAGAATTGGAACATTTTTGTTTTTTGTTTCTAATATTGAAGGTTGAAAACAAAGCAACATTTTGGAATATTATGCTTTTTTTTTATTCGTATTTTCAGAGAAATAAAAATGCAGTTGGAATGCGAAAAAAAAAAAAAAAAAAGATTTATACAATTTAGGAAGAAGGTACTGAGGATGATAAAACGTGTTACAAGTGGTTAGTAATGTTCTGTAATGAAGGTTTGGTTTGGTTTGTTTTGTTTTACAGCATATCAACCTCTGTAAGTCATTTAATGTTAACAAAGTTTTGAAATAAAATTTATTCTTAATGGATATTCAATTTTTTTTTATAATCACATTTTCCTATTTAACCATAGATGGGACCCTAACAGGTACTACCACTCCGAGTCAGAGTGGACCTGAGAGTAATGATGATGAAGGGTGCTTCACATTCCTCAGACCTCCAGAACTGGAAAATCACCATTCCAGGACATGAAGAGCCTCAGCCACTGCCTTCTAGCACCCATATGATAAAAAAGGGGGTTTACCATAAGGGCAATAGGGTCAGGGCAATCATATAGGTGCAAGGGCTTGACATGACCAACCAACTGATCAAAGGGGGCCTCTCTGACCGCTTGTCTAGCCTAAATAAGGATTTAAGGGGAGTGTTGCATGTCATGGACTGCTCATCCACCAGGATTCCGTCCTGTACTGAAGATGTCTTTACTAACAAGGCTACACGATGACGTAGGCTGGTTGGACTTGATAGTTTTCAAACACAGACATCAATTTATAATGATCAATGTTACATGATAGAGAGAACAATACGTTCTAATATTTAATCAAGTATTTAAAATGATTTTTACCCATTTGGCTATATTAGTCACTTTATGATGTGACTTCCACTAGATTATACTTTCAAATTCAATTTTTGACTTATACTAGCAAATGATTGCACAACCCTGGTGCAAGTATTTAAGTTTTAATGTAATAAGATACTATATTAAATTAGAAAGACTAACAAAACTAAATAAGAACAAATATAAAAAATATTACACTTATTTTAATGTTATTTTAATTGATTTCTATGTAAAATCATATATAGAATTGCTTTTAATGTTTAAGAATAACATTATAATGTTAGAAATCAGTAACAGCAAATAATTATTTATCAAACCCAGTTTTATTAAAATCATTAAGCAAATTATTCTCACCATATACAGCCTATATCTTTATTTATCAGTTTAAAAATGTGCAATTTTCTCACAACATACTAGAGACATGATTTCACAACATACTAAAGAGACATGATTTCAAGGTATGTAATTCCTTTTTTTTATGTTCAAATTCCCTAACCTTTTGAGTTGTACTTTTGTATATGTGTTATGAGTTTGTGTATATAAAACTCAATAAATACATAAAGAGTCAAATAGAACACAAATAGAAAGTAAAGTCGGTGAAGTAGCTTAATGTCAGTGTCAGCCGATGGAGTAATGGCGTAATGGTTAAAGTTATGGCAAATGGACTCGTCGCCCCAAGTTCAAATCCTGGATGTGGTAATTGCATTTCACTTTGCACTAATACCCTTGGGAAAGGTATGAATCCTAATCTTTATTTATCAATTAAAATAACATTAAAATAAGTGTAATATTTTTTATATTTGTTCTTATTTAGTTTTGTTAGTCTTTCTAATTTAATCCCCTATAATTCCCTATAATTGAGAATTGGAAAAAGTTGTCTCTTTTCCTCATTTGCATTCTATGGTTGTTTTCAAAGTGGGGTGGTTTTGGTGATGGCTTGCTGCCAATGTTTTTTGTTTTTTGGCAGCCTATGCTGTCCACTGTTGGTGGCTGATTTTACAAGAGATGTGAGTCCTTAAAAGGATATCTTTGTGTCTTTTCATGGCACTCCTCTGAACTGTGGCCATTAGCCAGCTCAACAGAAGGTGTAATATTTGGAAGGTAGGGTTCTCCTATTCTGGCAACGTGACCTTCCCAGGACAGCTGTGCTTTGAGCAACATCACTTCAATACTAGACATTTTGGCAGTTTCAAGGACATCAATATTTGTGATAAAGACACTCCAACTGATGCTGAGATAAATCAATATCATTCGAAGAATTAAACTTTTGTTGTTTTTATTGTGACAGCAATATGTTGGACAATCAATTCTATGGCCTTCTATAATTCAATAGACTGGCTTAAACATTATGGGAATAAAAATCAAAAGAGTATAGATAGATTATTTGACAAAAATATCTAAATTTATGGGCAGGCTTAGTTGGTAGAGCATTTGCCCAGGAATTGCAAGGTTCCAGGTTTGATAATGGTTCTTGCGAACTCAGCACAGGAGTAATACAGCTTAGGTAATCTGATCTGTACAGTAAAGTATCTGAGAGCTTTCGATAGCTGTAGCGCTCCACCTAAGCAAAAAAACAAAATGTCTCTGGTCTAGTGCAAGTGAAAATGAAATAGACACCCTCACTGTTCAGCTGATACCAACAATAGTCCAGAGTCGTCAAGGAATCACAAGGTTCCAGGTTTGATAATGGTGCTTGCCAACTCAGCGCAGGAGTAATACAGCTTAGGTAATCTGATCTGTGCAGTAAAGTATCTGAGAGCTGACAATAGGTGTGGCGTTTCACTTTAGTAAAAACAATCTCCCTGGTCTATAGTGATAGCAGAAAGGGGATAGACTCCCTTACTGTTTTGTTTATACCAACAATAAGCTGCTTTGCAGACTTTACTTGAACTGTTGGAAATTAAATATGAATTTTGTGTTATATGTCATTTAATTTCAGATTTAAACAAAACACCATGAACGTTAATGTCCAATTTTCTTTGAGAATTAATCAATAATCAATAAAGACATTTCAGGAAATAATTTCAGAAGCTGAATATGATAAAGCAATCTTTTAAGCAAAGTTGAAAAGGGTCAACATATTCTCCCATCAATTGTCGGAGAAACACCATTAATTAGGCTTCAATAAGCAAAACAACATGAATTCTGCTGATAACCCTCATCAGCACAACTGAATGTTAAAAAGTTGAAGAATAATTCTTGATGAATCATAGAAAGAAATTTATTTGCTACTTTCACTTTCTTTCCACTTGGTTTAAACCTAGTCTGTAACTTTTATCTAAAAACATTCAATTTAACTTTTCTGAAACTTAAAGATATTTAGACAATGTCCAAACTATTTCATACTGGCTTTGAAAAGAACTTCTAGCATAAATCAAAGGTTTTGCAATATTTTGGTCATGTCAGACACAATTCAGGAGCTCCAGATGAAGGTAATGAACTGCACTGGACTGTGAGATGCTAAGCTCGGCTGATACTCTCTGAGTGCTACTCCCCAGATTTGGAGCACAGACACAGAATCCTTGGTTTTTAGA
The DNA here is from genome assembly GCA_023376005.1 of Doryteuthis pealeii. Classification (NCBI taxonomy): domain Eukaryota; kingdom Metazoa; phylum Mollusca; class Cephalopoda; order Myopsida; family Loliginidae; genus Doryteuthis; species Doryteuthis pealeii. Next base: position 11,388,943 of record CM042157.1, read on the forward strand.
CCAACCTGACTTTGGCTGATATTTCAGCTTATTGCAAACTGAGGAAAATTTCTTGAATCAGCTGGTGTAAATATAGCATAATCCCAAAGTTAGGTCTCCAAAATATTTAGAAATTATAGAAACGTTTATGGTCTATTGTCATTGATATAAATCTGAAAAGTAAACGAATCAATAAACTAGGTCCCCCCCCTTTACCCAGGTGACACTGGGTAGCCATTTTTATTCTCTAATAAAAGACTATTTCCCTTTTAAGATATTTCCTTTACACAACCCTCTATATTACTGATGTCATTTGTGTATTCATTCTTCATAATTTTGCTCAGGCAATAAAATTGTCCTTGTTAATTTGTCATGAAGTTTTAACATCTAATTTTCTAAATAATCACCATATTGCCGTTATGTCATCGAGGAAGTGTTGAACCTTTTTGTCAATGCAAACATCCTAACCACTTGTGAACGATTTTGAAATCCATGCACAAATCATCGTACCCTTCTGTTAATTGGGGATGAATTTCAATTGGTTTAATGCCTTTGTATTCAAAAACTGAATAACTGCACAAACTTCACACATTTCAGTAGTGTCAGTTGGGAACTCTATTAGAAATGACAGTGAAGTCAAGCTTGAGTGTGGTCATGAACCATGCACAGAGGCTGGTATATGCACAACAAACACAACAGTGTTGCTAATAGGAACTAGGCACATAAATAATTTCCCTGCATCACCAGCACTTCGGAGAGCTTACTTTCGGGATTAACATTATATATATATATATATATATATATATAATATATATATATTCATCAAAAGTTACTACCACGTTTTCATTGCAGTAGCATAAGTAGTTCATCCAAAAGGGCTCCATATATCTTGTAAAATATAGAGCATTTATAGTTGTAGAAAAGTTTTTCTCTCTATGGCAGTTTTGGTGTTCAAGGTGCACCTTCCTCAGGAGAACTAAAATATTTTTAGGTAGCTAATATTATATATACTTGCCTGTTTAGAATTATTTTTATTTCTCTATGTCTCCTAAAAATAAACTTTTTGTCCCTAAGACTAAACTTTTCTCTTTTGAAATTAATGATTAGCATATGAAATATATACCGATTTAAAATCTTGCATAGAGCAAAGTGTTTCCAGCATTTTATCACTGACCTAAAGTGGGTTAACAAAAAAGGGCAAAGTTTTAACACTATCTTGAACGTGGTTGAACCTGAGAAGGGTCCAAATGTCACTTATTCTATGGCTTGAAGGTATAATGTTTTGAACATAAAATATCATGTTAAATGCTTTGAAAAATAATACTGAACATAAGACAGAAACCTGATGACAAATATTACAGGTAAAATGATGATAATAATGATTAATTATTATTATTATGGATGGAAAGAGTGATACAAATTATAATAAGAGGAATAAGATGTTAATCTGATGTTAAATATATACAAGCTGAACTTTTGGTTTATAAGTGGCGTGTTCAGCAGAGCATAACCATCTCTTGCACCTCTTCTGTTGCTTCCATTTAAATGTTACCAAAGGTCAAGCAGCCTTTCATAAATGATCATACATTATTGATCAATGCACCATTCACCTGATTGGTTGGCTTGAAAAACAAAAAAATAAAAAAATAAAAAAACTTTGAAGTTTGATTTTTGTTAAATGTTACTTGGAATAAAATAAGATTAAAAAAGTAAAAAAAAAAAAAAGAAGAAAAATAGAAAAAAATGACTTTATTTCATTTACAGTTTGATTATTGAAAGAAATTTACAAAACTTAGCTGTTTACAAACAATTTTTTTTTTCAGAAAAGAGTAAAATATATAAATGAGTAAAATATATGTTTTTGTAGAAAAGATTAAAGTCTGTCTGGAATATATATATTTACCCAACACGTCCGCCATGAGCAGGATGCAATACAAGCTTAATTTTGAAGCAAAATTTAACAGGTTTGATTTTAAAGTTTTCCTTTTCCTAGACCAGTTGCTATACCAAGGTTAAAGAACCCAGTCCACCCTAATATTTACTCATAGCTGGAGGGAGAATAGTTGGATGCATACCTTTCCCAAGGGTAACAGGGCTATGAAAAATGCAAATGTACAGGATTTGAACTCTGTTCACATTACATTTGTTTATCGTTAAGTCACCAAAGTTAAGCATTGATGAGTCTGTTTACTACTTAGATGGGTGACTATTTAGGTAACATCAGGTACTGTAAATAAAACCAGATATAAAAAAAGACTTGATTTGGCATTAAATGACCCAAAAGTGGTTGATATGCCGTAAAATAAAAATAACCAACTGTTCACCTTGTCCATTTCCTATGACAATAACCATTACACAAGAAGCACCTCTTGGAATATAGTGAATATCTTCAGACCCAGTTTTTCAGCCTTGATGTAACTTAGCAACTAATCAGGAAAGGTTTTACTGTGCATGTATTTATATAGACACTATAGAGTTACTCAGTAGTGTGAATCCATTGAGTGAGCTTCTGTAATGTGTGACCAAATGAGTAAATTAGAAGGCTTTTTTTTAGAAGACTATTACTAATAATTTTGATTTGTATTATACTTTGTCTTTCTAATTCAAGTTGCTTTTTGTCAGAATTGATCCCATATCTGTTTTGATGTTTTTACTGTATAGGGTGTTAAACCATATTATGTTTCTATTTCTGATTTGTTTGTTATCATTATTATTGTTTTGAGTATAAATCAGTTTAGATTATATCCTGCTATATATTAGAACTTTTTCATATTCTATTATAGCTTTAGAGAAAACATTAACATTGCTAGAATTAGTTGCTAGTCTTTGCACTGTTGACTTGTGAATGTATTTTGTAATTGCAGGTGTTGATCAGATTTAATTGTTATGTATATTAGTGGGTTGTTTGGTTTTCTATATGGTTGCCATGTGCTATTAGATTTAATGTAATGTCTAAAAAATGAACTAGTTTTAAATAAAATGCTACTTCTAAATTTAAATGCTGATTCTTAAATATTTTTATCAATTGCTCTAACAGCTAAGTTTTGTTTCTTTTATTATGTATTTATATTGAATATTTTTAGAAATTACATCACATATTAACAAGGCCCTGATGATGGTGTAATATATAAACCAAAACTTTTGATATTGGCGAATACCTCTAACTATAATAAAACCATCCTCTGAATAACTTGTTTTTTCATATTTTACATATGTTTATTCTAATGTAGACACTGCTATGTCTAGCTAAAAAAGAAACAGGCTTCAGACCATGAAAGAGATTAAGAACAGCACAATGACAGTAGATGGTGATACCTAAACAGGATTTTGAAGACTGTATTAAATAATAGAATAATATGGAAGCGCGTAGTGTAATGGTTAAAGTCATGGGAAATGAACTCGTCACCCCAAGTTCAAATCCTAGATGTAGTAATTGCATTTCAATTAGCACTAATACCCTTGAGAAAGGCATGAATCCTACTCTCCCTCCAGCTATGGGCAAATAGTAGGGCGGATTGGGTTGTTTAACCTTGGTTAGGCAACCAGTCTAGGAGAAGAAAAAACCTGTTGGACTCCGCTAAAGAAATTGACCTTGTGTCACACCCTGTTCGTGCGGAGGGGTCGGTAAATGTATATATATATATATATTAAATAATAGAAGGGACACCGTGATACTTATGTGATGTCAAAGTGGTCCCTTTGAAAATAAGTAAGGCACCCTTGCCCTAGGTAGACTACATTTTTTGTTTATATTAAATAGTCAGATCATATCTGAACAGATGTCAATAATATTATGTGATTGAAGATCTAAAGGTAAAGGTCAACTTTTGAACAGTTTGAAAGAAGAAATCTTAGCCAGTTATTGATTATCTAACTTTTAGTGTTGAGAACCTCATCCATGCTTTCTTAACATCATTTGTTTCCAATGCAAGTTCCACTCCAATTGTTTTTTACCAAGAGCAACCGAAATCTCAAGAGTGGAACAAATTGCCCTTAGAGTGTTTTCCGGCATCATGTGACCTTGCGTTATTGAAGTGTGGGGTCAATAAGTATCTAATTCTCCTTACAAAAGTGAGTAACTTCATTTCCATCCATATTCTCATTTTGGTTCACACCCTTAACTCTTCGATCATTCTTCCAATTCATCTATTATATCTCATTGCTATATCATCATAACCTTCAACTGAATTCTGCTCAATTTGGCCTTGTTTAAGATGAATATAATTCAAAAAACAAAAGGGAGATATTTCCTTACCGCATAGTGGCTATGACCCGTGAATAAAGCCTAAATCATAAAACCACCTTCTGTCTTTCTCTCTTCCTTTTCTTTCCTTTCTTTTTCAGTGCGACCACTAAATAAGATGGGGTTAAAAGCAAACCCTAGGAACATGCACCAAGAATAACCAGCTACCTTTTAACCTAAATTCTTCCGATTCATCTATTATATCTCAATTACTATATCATCATAAACTTCAACCGAATTCTGATCAATTTGGCCTTGTTTAAGATGAATATAATTTAAAAACAAAAATAAAATATTGCTAAAATTAAAGAACTGAAAATTAATAAAAGATTATAGAGGAAACTATAATATCATAATATTATAAGAGTTACTGTTCTTTGTCTGGGCACAAAACCCTACACATAATATAGATGTCTTCTATGTATTTCTAACCTTTCTTATGAATTTGATAAGAAAAATGTTTCTCCTGTTCATATCAAGATTGCTGATATCATAGAGACACCTGGATATACTGCAATCTATCTAACCAATGGTATATTTCTCACTGACACACCTTTGTCATTTGAATTATACTGGTACGAAAGTTGGTAAATATCTATACATTTACTTTTTATAGTTTTCTTAAAAGTGAGAAAATAAAAACAATTTCAGATTGGATTATTTCCTATAAGTCAAACATGATCAAAGGGGAACCACTCTTGACAGATAAATTATTTATTTGTTTTCCCATTAAACTAACCCTAACCTGAACTCCATCTTCTTTTTTCCTAGTAGATCAATAAATAAATAATTTATCAGTCAAGAGTGGTTCCCCTTTGATCATGCTAAACTTATAGGAAATAACATCAGATTGTTTGGTTTGTTTATTTTGTTTAAGTATAATATCAACCTTTGTGGAATATCTATTCATCCATCCGGTGGACATGACTAAGCCATCGGAGAGGAAGCTGTCTCAGTAGAGAACACAAGTTGGAGAGTTGAACTCTCTCTAGAACTTCTGTTGTTCATGAGGGCTGGTATCGAACTAGGAACCTTGTGGTTTCTAGCCAAACATTCTACTGACTGAGCTAACCCACTGACTCAGCGTATGAGTAGCACAGGGATCTGTGCAGTAAAGTAAGGAGCTGATGGTAGGTGTGGCACTCCACCTCAGGCGCTAAAAAACAATCTCTTTCATCTAGCGCTAGTGAAAAGGGGATAGACTCCCTCGCTGATTGGCTGATACCGACTTAGGCCACCCCGACGACTTTACTTTTTTTAGAACTTCTGTGTTAGTGATCCTGGCCTTTCAGGTGATGCCCAGTATACATCTAAGGCAGCGAAGATAGCAGCTATTGAGACCTGTAACTTCTGTTAAAGTTGGTGAAGCTTAATTTAAAAAAACAACAACAAATAAACATGACTTTCTGACCAATTAAAGGCATTCCGGAATATTATGCATTCATAAGAAATAAAGCCTTTAGGACACTTTTAACCCTAGTGAAACTATCCCAAGAATTCTAACCCAAATGGTTATTATTGCGTTTTACTAGCAGGGAAGGAATACTGGCTATCACTCTATTACTCGGAATATAACACACATTATCATTATGGTGATATAGCTCATTTCATTATTCCATATGCATTCATACTTGTCAGACACAGCTTTCATATTCATACAAAGACTTTGTAATGAACACATTTCATTTATCTTATTCGTCGAGAAAGACAGAAGGTGGTTTTATGATTTAGGCTTTATCCACGGGTCATAGCCACTATGTGGTAAGGAAATATCTCCCTGGTCAATAGTAGTGTCTTCGAGCAAGTTTTTATTGCTTATTGGGATGATTACTGTTATATTGAGAACTCATGAAAACATGGTTGTCTTTTACAATCTTTTTTTTACATTTTTGGTATCTGTGCTTTCAATGACATTGTTACTAGCGTCACTCTGGTTTCTGTTTGGTTATAAGTAGCCATCATACAGAGTAGTTTGCATGCCTTTGACATTTGGTGATTTCCAGGTGACCTTCGTGCATTGTATCTAGAGTTTCTAACTGTAGAGACCATGACATTACTATCCTGTTGTCATACATCAAGAGTTCTTGAGTGACCGCAAGATGTTGTTTTCTTCTCCCAGTATGTTTTAAGAAGTAGCTGAAATGGCATCATTGAAAGCCACCCAATTCAAAAAGTGCATATTGCATCATTGTCATGTGGAGTTTTATTGATTTTTATATTCACTTATCCCCTCCACACACGCAGGATGTGACACAAGATTAATTTCTTAAGCAGAATTTAACAGGTTTGAGTTCAGAGTTTTCCTTCCCCTAGATTGGTTACCTAACCAATGTTAAAAAGCCCAGTCTGGCCTACTATTTACCCATAGCTGGGGAGAGGGTAGTTGAATGCAAACCTTTCTCAGTGGTATAAGCGTTATGTGAAATGCAAACAGTCTTGTCCAGGATTTGAACTCGGGTCGACGAGTCTATTCTCTACGACTCTAATCATTACACCACGCACCTCGAAATGAGCAGTTTTAATTTCCATGAATCGTTGCACTGTTTCCTGCGTAGAGGTTATGACTGAATCGAAATACTCTGTCTTGTTTGATAAATGCATAGTCATCTTGTGTCGGCTCACTAGTAGGAGCACATTACGAGGCATCTGGCATTTTTTAGTGAACCCCGTGAACATATATTACTTCAGGGGAGTATCTGGCTATCTGAAGGTAAAATCTTAGGATCCTCAGTGGAAGTGTGGATAGGTCTGTGCTGGAGAGTAAAGGTACCTTCACTTCACCCTCAGCAAGAAAGTCTGGCTAGCAAAACGCCACAAGTTTGCAACCCTTTTTGTACCTTGTTTCTTTATCTTCAATTGTTGTTCTCGTCTTCTTTTGTCCGAAATTACTTGCTTTCCACCGGGAATTTTTAAGAGTCCGAAATATCTCTTATTCTTGATACCTTATATTTTTTATAAAAATTTTTTTCCCTTAACATGTCAACTTAAAACAGTTTTTCATTCAATCAACTTATTTGTTTTTGTATTTTTAATTCAAAATAGTTCTTAAATCTCTTCTTGCTGATGGACGCGTAAAAGAGTACAAGATTAAGATGTATAAAAGAATATATAATTATGTGGGGATTAAATAAAATTCAAATAAAAAAAATAACAAACTCCGATGAGCCTTCACCGGAAGAACCCTCCGAGCATGTGCGGGAAAAAGGACCCACTTCTACCCCCGGAGAATCTCCCGGCCATTCTGATTTAGGCCTTAACTGCGTCTAGACACTACTATTGGTCAGGTAGATATTTCCTTACCACATAGTGGCTATGACCCGTGAATAAAGCCTAAATCCTAAAACTACATTCTGTTTTCTCTCTTCCTTTTCTTTCCTTTCCAGCGTGAACACTAAATAAGTTGGGATTAAAAGCAAACCCTAGGAACACGCACCAAGAATAACCAGCTACCTTTTAACCTAAAACTTTAATCCTCCTGCTACCTCACAAATTACAACGTAAAATGATGATGTGTAAAATATTGTAACAGAGAAAATATTCTTAACAGTCTGTTTAATGATTTACACTTCTGACTCGGGACTTATACATTTGAAGCTGAAAAGTTTAAATTTCTTCTTTCTTGATTTTTTCCTTGAATTCGCCGAGGTGTAGAGATTTCTCCTTTGTTCTCTTGGTGATTTTCTTTTTCTTTTTCGACTTTGTATTTCAGTCATGAACCTTCGAGTAATCTGGTTTGTTTGTTCGATTTAGTTCAATCACATCGTGAATGTACTGCAAGATTTGAATTTGGGGTCTTGCGAACAATATTTCTGTGACAAGTTGGTTTCTTTTGTTCTCCACCGCTTTGCCGCCATGTTGTGACGAGAACTCGTGAAAACCATGACGCCTTTATTATCTGATCTTGCCGTGACGTAGTTGCTAAAGTCACGTGCCAAGTCTTGTGATGAGCCCACCAGTTGTTGGTAACGGTCGTTGCAAGGGTAGATATTTAGTCGCATTCACACTCGCCAAGGTCTAATACTATCATTAGTATATCCAATGGTACACTAACACTGAACAAAACGGACGGAAATACAAGATTAGCTGATATACACCTCTAGGACATTTAACACACACACACACACACACACACACACATACATACATATATATATATGTGAAGAGAGGAAGTAAATCCGACGGTATGTAATATATCAAGAAAAATGAAAAAACACAGGTTTAAATGGGTTAAGAGGTGAGTTTATTGGCCGACGCTGCAGTGTTTCGATCTATTAATTAGATCGTCTTCAGGGCATAAGATAAGAAATTATTTATCACAGAATAATGAGAAAGCGAGTGGTAATCCTTGTCATTCAGTCTGTTTAACAAATTCTGAAGTTTGAAAAAAGGAGACGGTTTTGAAATATGACATCAAATATTCTATTTTATGGTGTGAGTATGTAGCGCTGTTAGTGTGTGTATTGAAGGAAACATTGTGCATTTTTTTTAGGTATGTGTGTGTGTGTGTGTGTGTGTGTGTGTGTGTGTATAAATTTTTTCTGTAGCGATAAACGACAGCGGACGTGAAAACTCAAGGTTGTGTGTGTGTGTGTGTGTGTATTTTGCATCACTGTATATATATATACAGTGATGCAAATAGCTTTTTGATTTAGTGAGCGCTGGGACGCACATATTTGCTTTGACGGAGTTTCCGGGAAAAAATGTATGGGTTGCAACTAAAGCCGTCAAACTCCTACCTTATAACCTATCCTGTGAAATTAGTTTTAAAAAAAGCTATTGAAATGTATTTAAAGTTAGCTTGAAAGGGTTAGGGGAGAAAAAGAAATACTAGGACGCATGGATATGATTTCACTGTGTCCCTTTAGAATTTTGTGCTTCAGGGACAGATGAAATATGCCATTATTCTATGAACAATAGTGAAAATTGTTGTGTTCGATGTTTTAGTCATGTGGCTTTACATTTCAGTGCTGGGGTGAAATAAATACCTTGTCGGAGGTGGAGACAAAATCTTCTTTCTGTTCAACAAACAGCAATGAAAAGGCATGTCTACTTCCCTCGAAGAGCAGGGAGAAAAGAGGGTAAGAGATGATTTTGTATTCCCGGATGAACAATGGACAAATAATATCCAAAGACACGCCCACAAGTTCAAAAGCAGACATTTATTGTCTCCCCACAGTATAAACAATTAATTTCAATACTTGATCTCTTTGATTTATCAACAATTATTTCTTTACTATTTTTGCATTCACATTTGTTCAGTGACGTTGTTCATTTCAGTTATTCTCAATTCTCTCTTTCTTTCACTTCGCGACCGACTGATGTGAGAAATGGAAAAAACTTATTAAGGCAACCTAAGTTTGTTTTACAACATAAAGTTTAGGTCTTGTCAGAAATTCCATGTGAATTATCTTCCCCTGTCACTAGGGGGACAAATCGCCAATGGGATATTGGCGCGAGAATCAAAACCCCAGCACTAGTCTGTGGGCCCTCGTCCGGGACGGACGTACTTATCAAGGATATGTTACTGGAGAGAGACGTCAAAAGACACGCTCTCTCACTTAAGCCAAAATCAGGGCCTACTTATCAGGGAACCGTTACTAGAGAGAGACGTCAAAAGAAACGCACTCATCACTTACCCCCAAAACAGGGCTACTTATCGAAGAACCGTTACTGGAGGAGAGACGTAAAACTAACGTTCTCTCACAGACCAAGCTCTCATTACCAGGCCCCAAAACAGGGTCCATTTATCACAAGAACCTTACAACCAGATTCCGTCTAAGGCCTCGTACCAGCATACTACAGAAAGGCCGGTACGAACGCACACTGACCAAAGGAAAAACAACTACCGAGACGAAGTGTCTTAACTACATTTCCCACCGACGAGAAGAAAACTGTGTTATCTCCAGTACTACAACAAATCCCTCCACGGATGAGTCTTGTAGCAAATACCATTAAATTTGCAATAATTTTATGTCAATACAGTGTCTGCATTTACTTTTGTGTTGTTCCTTCTTTGTCCGACAATTTGCCTTCAACTACGGAGAAATAAGGGCTCCTTCGAATCCGTAAATACTCTTAGTCTATTATCCACAAATCCTCACACATATTTAAATACACTTGACGCAACAAATTCGGTAAACTGAACTTTCTTAAGTACATTTCTTTTTCTAACAAGCAGCTTCAACCTCCAATAAAAATTCCCCACCATCAGGAAATTGAGAAAACAACTTTTCTAACACTATATATATATATATATATATATATATAGTTTGTAGTGTAATGGGTGTAGTCGTTGGAAATGATCACGGTATCCTGAATTCAAATCAGGTACGAGGTTGTTTCCATGTCATAGGTATGAGTTCAACCATTCTACTTCCAGCTATGAGTAAAGAGTAAGATAGACTAGGTTTTTATCCTTGGTATGGCAACCGGTCTAGGAGAAAAACTCTGAATTCCAACTTGTTAAACACCGCCTAGTATATATATTGACATTTTAGAATAAGTTTTCACGTAAACAGTTACAGGTCTACATTTACAAGGGTGGTCTAAAAAGTGCTGTTGATGACTTCTTAACCAATGGGATCCAAGCACTGCAACACCGATGGAAGAAGTGTGTGGATCGTAAGAGGGGCTATTAAAAAAAAGATAAACCCGATTTTGTCACATTTCATGAGACTATCTCGATCAGCGTATGAACCTTTCAGCCCACCCTCGTGCACACACACACACACACACTATATATATATATATATATATATATATATATATATATACAAGAGAGTTTTATAATTTGCTTGAAACATTGTGTATATATTGGTTGGGAGGTTGATTTTGAAGGCTATCACAACGCAGGTGTAAAGAAAAAGAATAATAAGGTAACAATGGTGTTGTGTGTTAACCTTTATTTTATTCAAGAATAAAATACAGGTTAACACACAACACCATTGTTACCGTATTATTTTTTAAAGATATTATGAGAAAGCCAAGGGGAAAGTTTTTGCTTTTGACATTACAATTTAATCAGGGAAATTTGTGTAGCGCTTTCGGCAGATACAGTCCATCAATATTGAGCAAATTACCTGATCAATATAGTCGCAGATCCGTGAAAAATAATTAAGACTGTTCCAGTGATTTCATTCTTAATTTCATAATTGACATCATTCTTGTATTATTGTTTTTTATGAATTCATGACACACAATCAAATGTTGGCACTGCTTCACAATCAAATATCCTATTCTTTCTCTTTTATTTCATCCCTCTTCTCTCTTCTTCTTCTTTCTTTTTCTTCTTCACTTCTTTTTCTTTTCTCTCTATCCTTCACTCATCTTTCTCTCACCTCTTCTTTTTTTAATCTCTTCTTTTTCTTTTCTCGGTCTTCTTCACTCTTCTTTCTTTTTTTCTCTTCTTCACTCTTCTTTCTCTTTTTTCTCTCTTCTTTGCCTTTCTTTCTCTTTTCTCTCTCTTCTTCACTCTTTCTCTCTTTCTTTCTCTTTTCTCTTTCTTCACTCTTTCTCTTTTCTCTCTTTTCTTCCCTTCTTCTTTTTTCTCTCTTTTCTTCCCTTCTTTTTTTCTCTCTTCTCTGTACTCTTCTTTTTCTCTTCTCTGTACTCTTCTCTCTTTCTCTTTTCTTTCTCCTCTTTTTCTTCTTCCTTTTTATATTGATAAATAATTAAGTAAACATCTGTATTCACCATTTTCATCATGTTTTCTTTATTCCTGTGTGACATTACCAAAAGCCAAAAACACTGACAAAAAATAAAAATCTATTTCAATTTGCTCAGTATTAAACAAATAATATACCTGGATTAATGAAATGCTTGAAAAAAGGTAGACTGGGCCAAATGATGGCAATACATATACAGTTTCCAAAATAAGGGGTACACCAACAGAACTTTACACACTGTACTAAAGTCAAAACCAGCGTTGTTCAGCTAATTGTTGTAATTTAATTTTCTTTCAGTATATATTTCGCTCCCGGCTAGAGGTAGCTGTTAAAAAAAGTCGAGCCACACTGACGAGACGTAAACGTTGAAATACGTGTCTGTAGAGGACATATATATATGCTCTCAATTTTCTTGGTAGAATTGTAGGGAAGACATTAGTTGAACTTTCACCATTTAGCGTAAGGCATTTACCTGCCTGTTGTTTACAGACCTGAGTCCTCTGGTGATTGTAAAAATATACAGCCTGTATGTATGTATCAATTAATTGTTCGCTTCTGACTGACAGTCTCTGACAGCCGTACGGGTAAGGAGCTTGGCAGACGAATATTCTGTTAGGTTTCGCTCCAGGCTAGCTGTGGCTGTTAAAAAAAATCGAGCCGCACTGATGAGACGTAAACGTCGAAACACGTGTCTGTGTCTATATATATATATATATATATATATGAGGAAAAATGAGTAAAGAAAAGAAATGTAGATGGATAAAATGAATTTAATCGATATCACTTACACATGTGTTTCGGTCAGTTTATGTGTGTGAAAATATTTCGCACACATAGAAGAATCGACCTTCATCAGAGTGAACATTTATTTTGAAAATAAAAATTCAAAATAAATGTTCACTCTGATGAAGGTCGATTCTTCTATGTGTGCGAAATATTTTCACACACATAAACTGACCGAAACACATGTGTAAGTGATATCGATTAAATTCATTTTATCCATCTACATTTCTTTACTCATTTTTCCTCATATTGTCGGATTCAATTCCTTTTCCATATATATATATATATATATATATATATATATATATATATATATCAGGAAAAATCTCTTTATAATTCATAACATTTTCGTTAGTCAAAAATAGGATGGTATATGATCAGGCAAGACACCAGCTTATGCGCTAACGAAGCACAAAAATTCGCCGAAATTTCCACACTCTCTCTTTTTCTGGCAGACACTAGTTAGTAAGTCCACGTGGCTAGGATTCTTGCGTGGCCTTACGGACATAATTCTCCCTTTCATAGCATCGTCAGCTAACACATACGACGGACACTCAACGAAACCAAACATAATATCCTTTACATGGAGGACTTTCCACATTGTCCCGTGTGAATCTATCTCACGTGGTATCGATAGTTAATAGACTAGGGACAAGCAAAAAAAATCGGATACTACGAGTTTTAAAAGCGAATTAAGAATAATTAAATCTATTATTTAAGGTTAAACTTTCTCTAAATCGATAAGTAGTAACATAATAACCATCATTAAAAAAAGAAAAATATAATTACATATGCAGTTTATTTTTAAAAGATTTAAAACTATTTGTTTTTGTCAATTTCGACGTGATCCGCCATTTTGGCTGTTTTTCAATGGTTTTAAGCGCTTGTTTACAATTTTAACGTAACATTTAGGGTGGAAAAAAATTACCAAAAATAGACACAACAATCTTATTCACGTCAAAAGAGTGTTGCATAGAGGCCTATCTTAACGGTTATATACTATTGCGCCGACACGCCCAGTCTGTACTGAGCCTCCGCTCATGACCCTTTTCCCATGTAAACACGCGCTGCGTAAGAAAACCTCCACATATCTACATCATACACGTACTGAATATTGACTTCTATTATGGTTCTATCAACTACCAACCGGATGAAGAACACTGCCCTTCCCTTTGTCAATTACTTTCAATGAAAAACTGCCAAGAAAAGTATTTCGAAGAAAATTAAGGTTTCTTTTATTAATGATAAGCGTAATGCTATATATAGTCATCGGGGTGGCCAAAATCGGTTTCAGCCAAACAGCGAGGGAGTATATCCCCTTTTCACTAACGCTAAACCAAAGAAATTTTTTTAGCATCTGAGGTGGAGCACCCCACCTACCATCAACTTCTTAATTTACGGCACAGATCCCTGTGCAACTCATACGCTGAGTTAGCGAGGGCTGGTATCGAACCATGAACCTTGTGGTTCCTGGTCGGACGCTCTACTGACTGAGCTAAACCGCAAATTCTGGCTATAGTTATGCTGAACTTTCTCACTTTTATGAAACACTGCAAGTAAATGAATGATTCAGACCCTATTACCTTTAAGCACCCCTTTTTGATCTCGATTAAGAAAGGACATGTTTTTTCGTTTACACCGTCAATATCCGGTTGTTTGTTAGGGGTTAGGGTTAAGGGTTAGGGTTAGGGTTAGGGGTTAGTTTTATAATTTAAAAAAATCGTTTGTTAAAACAAGCGGATATTGACCGTGTAAATGAAAAACATGTCATTTCTTAATCGAGATCAAAAAAGGGGTGCCTAAATGTCATATGGTGCAATGCTTCTTAAGGGAAAATATGATTTTTTTAATACCTTGATGAGTTCATCCTTGCTTCTCCAGCAACACATGGGTGCGCCAGAGTGGGTCGCCCGTCAAAGACGTACATAGATAAGCTCTGTGCGGATACTAGATGCTGTGCAGGGACATCCCGGGGGCAATGAATGATAGGGAAGGATGGCGAGATATTGTCATAAATATCCGCGTTGTCAGCGCAACAGGATGATGATGACACCTTGATAGTGTTGGAAATATGGTTTTGGAAGGAATAATGACAGAAGAGAAAGACTTTGGTAGTTTTATTCCATCAATAATCTTTCAATTATAAACACGGGGTTCAGGTATGTGTCACCAGGATTTCACCTGATGGGAAATCCAAGAACCAAACTGACTATATTATCTGTCAACAAGTCCAAAATTCCAAAAATAAAACAAACTGTCTTGTATTTAAATCAACATATATTGATTCGGATCACTCCTTATTAGCTGCTCATGTGGTGATGTCTACAGTGAAAATAAGAAAAGTGAACGAAGTTCCCAAGACGCATGATGTTGACAAGCTGATGGATAAGCTCATTGCAAAGAGTTTTGGGATAAAGATTGGAGGATGTTTTGAACAAGTACTGCTTATAAACACTAATGACATTCATGAAAAGTTTAAAACAACTACTAACAAAGTTAAAAGTTAAGGTAGAATTAGTGAGATTTAAGAAACAAAACCAAGTTGAATGTATGACAAACGATTTGATAGAAATATATTCGTCTTAATGAAGGCTATAGATTAATTTTTAAGGCTCACCCAGTAATCACACGTGTAAAACACAAGATGGTAGGACCATATGACCTTTAAGCACCCCTTTTGCTTTGATGTTTCATAAGTACATTTTTTTTTCATTTACACCGTCAACACCCGGTTGTTTGTTAGGGGTTAGGGTTAGGGGTTAGTTTTATAATTTTAAAAAACCTTTTTGAATAAAAAGAATTTGTTTTTAAATAAATTAAACACCTCGTGTTATGAAAAGCAGTCCTAATGTGTTGCCTCGTTAATCCAATGGAAGGTATCTCATTGGAAGGGTTCTTCTGGTAGATTCTCATGGAGTTTGTTATTTTTTTATTTGAATTTTATTTTAATCCCCATAGATCTATAACTAATATCTATTGTAACAATCCCACAATATACGGTGTTCCATCCACCAGTGTCTTTGAGTAAATGTCCGTGTCAAGATCATGAGAGAGAGAGAGAGAGAGAGAGAGAGAGAGAGAGAGAGAGAGAGAGAGAGAATGTATCGTGTTAAAATAACAAAAAGAAAACAATTGGAAAAAAGAGAACTAAAATAGCTGATTTCAAAGCCAATAACAATTAATAACCTCTTTAAAACGGGTCGGAAAATAGGGGGCAGACCCAAAAAGTAACTTGCAGTGATCAAGAATAAAAAATGGTAAACACGCACACATACGAGCACGCAAATCAAGTATTAACCTACTGGAAAATCCACTTCGAAGAACATCTTAATACGACTCTCTCTTGTGATAGTTCAACTATCAATATTATTCAAACTCTGAACACAGCTCAAGCACCTATATATAAATACAAGCAGAGAGGAAATCAGAATGGTCGTAGTAATGATGAAATCACGAAAATCTGCTGGCAGTCGATATCACTCAGATGAGAAGTAATTGGGATTTTGCGTTTATCACTGCAAAGTTTGAACATTTTATTCACTTGGTGACATGAACATTGATCATCTGAAAATTGATTCACTGCCCTTGAAGTTATTTAATTCTCATGTTACTAAACCATTTTCGTACGCACCAGTTGTACTTAAATCTACTCATATTACAAAATCAAGTAATACCTTAATTGATTTAATACTATTTATTTTGAAAAAAAGGGAAGGTGGTGTTGATTTTCATGGGATTTTAAATCGCCGTCTAATTGTTTGGGATTATTCTCTGAAATAAGTTTAAACCATTATAAGAATAAAATGTCTGGTTCTTATAATACGTTAGAATGCACAGAGTAACCTTCCAACGTAGGTGAATATATTATCAGTTGCATTTTAGTCCCAAAAATTACAAATCAGCAATTAGTGATAAGTTACCATCTTCTTAGTAGTTAGAAGGAAAGACTAAAGAAATATAACGAGTGGGTGAATTAAGTTGAGGTTTTTAAATGCGAAATGATCAGTAAAAATAAAAACTGAAGATAATGACTGAAAGTTACTTATCTGGATGGTGAACGTAATTATTATATTTTTGCATTATTTGGATTTTTCGGACTATTGTCCTCATCTTTATTGTTATCTGTACAACGTTTCGGGTTATGTGCCCTCCGACTTTCTTCGGGTATTTCTTGTCGGATTCGGGTGCCTTTTCGTACTCAGAAACCTTCTTGTCGTAATCGGGAGCCATCAGAGAAGGCACCGGAGTCCAACAAGAAATACCTGAAGAAGGCAGGAGGGCACATTGAAGATATCCAATTCGAACAAAGAAGTAAAACATAACAATAGTACAGACTTTATTGTCTGAGCACATGGAGAATGACATGTATAAAAAGATATAAAATAGATAGGACGAAAATTCTTTGGAAGTGAGACAGAGTTCATAAAGAATATGAGAGTCACTTACTGATAGTTGAGGAAGCAAGACCCCCCACTTAATGGACAGAGACATCACGGGTCTAGTCCATGTTTTGTGGATGCTAGACCAAGAAAAGAGAGAAATTCCCGGGCTGCTGTTTAAATACCCAGCTAGTAGCATCACCTAGTATCAAAAAACCCTAGCGACAAGGACACAAGTCCATCCCAGCAGGGGCAGACAATCGCTACACCATTAATTTTACTGAGGTACTTAATTTAGGTCATTGGGCATTAAAATCGTGCATACACATTAATGTTTATAATTAGAAAAGTACAAAATTTAGTTTTTGAATGTTACTGATTAAATGATATAATTCAATAATTAAATCGATTTGTGGAACTTTTCAAAGTTTTTCATAAGTATGTACAAAAATTAGTCTTTAGAAAAATAGAATTATGTTTCAAAACACTCACAAGCTTAGGATTACATTTAAAAGATATTATTTCAAATGTAAACAAAAAACAATTTCTAAAACAAACGAATATTATCATATGCAAATCCTTGCTTCTTTTATCATTAAAATTAATTTCTCTCACTCCTCTCTTTCCTCTTTCATCCCATGCTGTTCCTAAAATCCTTTTAGTCTGACTAAGCTCATCTTATACAAAATCAAACCTATCAATGAGTTTATATTTTCCACCTCAGGCAGATGTATTCCTTTTACTTTTACTTAATTTTACCTTTAGTTTAATTTTATATTCAGAAATTATTAACTATAAACAAGAAAATTCTGAGCAACATAATTCTTTTGCTATATTATGATGTAATTGCAAATTTATTTTAATATTTATTCTATCCCCTTTTTTATGGCAAGAGTAAGCTAGTAAAAATATAAACAGTGCGAAAGTAATTGTCTTTCTTTGAAAATTCCATTTAAACACCAGCTGTTATAATAATCTGAAGAATAAAGGAATACAGGAAATAAAGAGAATACTTGATTTTCAATTAGACTTAATTAAGTCTGTTCTGTTCTTCAGATTATAAAGAAATGGTTAAGAAAGCTTAGAATAAAGGATAGCTGTCTCTGTAACAGCTGTAAAGAATATTAGATGTAAACTTGTATAAAATTCCTAGATTTAATGTGGATATTGGATTTTAATACATTATTATGGGTGAAAAACCTAAAATCAATTTAATAAAAAAAAATTCTCAATTAATTCAATGGTGTTTCTTATGGTTAAAATAACATTTCCCAGAATTCAATGTTTGAGTTTAAACAAAGGCCAGGATTTTAGATGAAGATATTTTTAAGGCCTTTTCTAGAATTTAGTGTTTGGGTCTAAACAAAAGCCAGGATTTTAAATAAAGATGCTTAAAGGTATTTAAAAAAAAAAAACCTTCCTCATTTCCAAGATTTGTGTAATACAATTTTTCAATCTTATTTTCTCTAACTTTGTACCACTAAGTTCACTAAATATAAATACTAAACAAAGCAAACAAGTGTTGGGATTACATCTCTCTACTAATAGCGGACACAAGTGGTAATTATCTCCTGTGTCTGTCAGTAAATGCTTGGTGGAATAGCGTGCAGCGTTAAAAAGTTTAGAAGTGGCAAAATCAAAATCTCTTTTCCCTTCAGTTTTAAAAGAAGTAACACACACCAGTTATGTCTTCTGTCTATTGGGCAAGGGGGCTTTGTCCCCCCCCCCCAGTATTTTGTGTTGCAATACACATAGGAACATGCTCAACATGTAAATTTCCTCTTTGACCAGCAGCTTTATCTACTAAAAGATATTTTTCTATTAGGAAATTTCTCATATAACTATAAATTATTGAAAGAGCTGTTAACTTAGGAAGCTTCACACCCTGTTTATGGATACATGCTTGTGAAATACTTATGCCATAAAATAAGGTGCCTACTTTGCTTATATGGGCACTTACACAGGACATTTTGATGGTATTATGGTTTGAATGTCATTATTCGAAAAAAGTTATCTCCCTCTAAAATTGGGTAAAATAGTAGGGCAGACTGGATTCTTTAACCCTGGTATTGGCAATCTGTTTAGGAGAATAAAAAATCTGAATTTAAACCTGTTAAACTCTGCTTAAAAACTGACATTGTGTTGCATCCTGCTCGTGCAGAGGGGTTAGATTTATACATAAATATTTTAATTTGAACCTATCTTTTATTTATTATACTATATGGTAAAATAAAATGACAACATTTTCTGAATTTATCATTGAAATAGAAATATTTAAAAAAGAAAGCAGGAATCCACCCATTTTCCTCCTCTTAGTAGAGTATCTGGAGATTATTAATTATTAAGTTTATTAATTAATTATAAGATTATTAAGTATTAGGAGAAAGGAAAATTTGTGGTGTATTGGTGTACCATTCTTCTGATATCACTCATCCAAAAAGTGTGGTTGGTTGTATACAAACTTTCATTAATTTAAACAAATCACTTGTATAAGCAGACTAGCTGTTCACATCTTTAACTAAACTGTTGGGCAATTATATGTTGTGCTTGATGGGCGAGTCTTTTTTTAAGGAGAGCAATGTTTAGTCAAATGTCAGAGATTGTCAGCACTTATACCTATCCAGAATCTATCATGTTCTATCATTAAATGTAAATGCTGAGTAAAGTCAAAGATGCCGCCAAAGAATAGGATCCTCTTTATCTATACTTGTTCATGGCATGTCACTTAGCTGATAGATAAGAAAAAAATCTCAATCTGTTTATATCTACCTATCTCAGCCTGTTCATATATGTCTATCTCAGTTTATTCATACATTATATATATATATATATATATATATATATATAGAGAGAGAGAGAGAGAGAGAGAGAGAGAATGAGATTAATCAATTTCAGTCTGTTCATATATATCTATCTATATGTATATATTTATGGATCAATAAGAACAGTTTCATATATATATATATATGTGTGTGTGTGGTTAAAAATAGAGGGAAAATGTGGAGGAAATAGAGGAAAAATGTGGATAAAACAACACAGCAACTAAATTCAAATCATATTTTGCCTCGGCCTTTTGCAAAGCTTTTTTTAATTCATTACTTTAGAATAAATTTGAGAAAGCTTTGCAAAAGACCGAAGCGAAATATCATTTGAATTAAGTTGTTGTGTTGTTTTATAAACATTTTTCCTCTATTTTCAATCACAATTTGTCGGATTTACCCAACCTCACATATACATATATATCTCAATCTGTTCATATTATTTTTATTTTTATTTTAGTCTGTTTATATCTATATATATATGTTAAAAAATCCTTTTGAATAGAAAAGTTTTTTTTATTTCTTCAAGTTAATATCATTTTTAATGTTTAAAATTCTTTCCTTTTTTAGTTCAAATTTTGAAATCTTGCTATTAAATGATAATGGCATTTTAAAATTTGACAACTGTAAAGTTTAGCAAAATAGTATCTTATGTCCAGGATTTGAACTCAAGTCTCCAGTTTTATTTCCTATGAAAATAAGTGTTAAACTAATCACCTCCCATAGCTGGTTATTGTAAATTTTTGCTGGTCTATGTGTATGTAAAATGAAAATCTTATTATAATGGAGATTGTGTGTTTTTTTGTGTGTGTAACCGAAAATATATCACTACTCAACTCACAATTCCCTTAGTTATTTGTGTCTCATTCTCCATGATTTTATTTTTATTTAAACCTCAATTATTAGTAAAATTGTTTTAAATTATTAATACTGTTAGGCTTATCTACATACTAATACATGCAATTGTATTTATATATTCAACAAAATAGTGGTTTACAATGTGAACGGGAAGGCTAATTTGCATATTGATATTAAAAATTTGATTTTAATAAATATGTGCTGGGTATTACTGATTTCTAATTGTTTGGTTTATCCTAATGAATATGAGCAGAAATCTCAGGGATAAATCTTTAAAAAGAAATCATTAACGAGAAGAAATAAGTGTAATTTTATTCTTCACTTCCTATTTTAACTAAATAGTTAAATTAGGAAAATTCAGCAAAGAAAGACAAAAGTGATGGAAAATGATGGAAGAGTTAGGTTTTAAAGTTGTTCTATTTTTGATTATAACCCCACTCTTTTTTGAAATTTTTTATCTACATTCTTATTTAGTTTAGTCTTTCTAAAGTAATATTTTACATTACATTAAAAGTGAAATACTTGCACCTGGAGAGTGCATATTTTTGCTAATAGAATTTTATTCATCTACTTATGTTTCACAATTTTATGGAAGACTCATTAAGATATACCATATTTGATGGCATATAGGATGCACCTTTTTTCAAAGATTTTGGCTCAAAAAATTGGCCTGAGTTTATACATCATAGGTGAAGTTTGAAGTTTTATTATTATTATTTTTATTATCTATTATAATTTCCTGCTATTGAGATGTCTTATGTATGCTTATTGCTTGCCTGTACTGCCAAATTGCTTTTATACAGCTATGTTTCTGCTTGTATGATGCAGAGCTAGATTGTTTTCAACAATATATGCTTGAATACACTAAAAACTTTTTTTCCTGAATCTGACCTGCTGAAATGTGTGTGCGTCTTATATACCATCAAATATTATGATTCCATGGATTGTAACTTGTTTTCTTAGAAAGACCAGTAAGGCATGATGGAGAAGTAAAAAAGAACTCATATGTAATATTCTCTTGTAGATTCCTTCACATGGACACACCAGTTTTGGACAACCAGCAAAAACTTATATTAACCATCTCTGGTAGGGGTGAATAGTTTAACAGTTATTTTAATAGGATATGAAACTGGTGACAAGGGTTCAAATCCTGGACAAAGCTATTTGTTTCACTTTGCATTTGGGAAAGACATAAATTCATTTGTTCTCCCTTCTTGTTATCCCTTCTGCTATGGGTAAACAGTAGGTCAGACTGGGTCCTTTAAGTAAGTAAAGTCATTGGGGTGGCCTAAAGTCAGTATCAGCCAATCAGCGAGGAAGGCTATCCCCTTTTCAGTAGTGCTAGACCAAGGAGATTGTTTTTGTCTCTGAGATGGAGCACCACACCTACAACCAGTTCCTTACTTTACCGCACATATCCCTGTGCTACTCATACGCTGAGTTGGCGAGGGCCAGTATCGAACTAAGAACCTTGCGGTTTCTAGCCGAACACTCTACCAACTGAGCTAAACAAATAACTAAGAGAAGGAAAACTCTGAATTCAAATTATTTGTACTCTGATTAAAAACTGACCTTGTATCACATCCTGTACATGGCTGGGGAGTTGGGTAAATACATATTTTCAACCAGTTCCTGTGAAGACACTGGATGCTGCCAAGAGGACTTGCCAATAGGGCTGGATGGCAAGAGAGATTCAAGGAAAACCATGCTGTCAACATGCCATGATAATGATTGCAGTAATAAATAATAATGACTGAAACTGTTGGATTTTGTGTAAAGTATTCAAATATCCTGTCTGCAGCACCAATGTTGGATTTTGTGTAAAGTATTCAGAGTTAGTAAGAACAGGGATAAGTACCCACTCTTCAGCTACCACTTTGCATTATGCTAGCAGCATGCAAGGACTGTATTAAGTTACAGCTTGCCTGTTGTTCTCGTCTGCTAACTCGACGGTAGTTAGAACCCCACTGTGATGGTGAGTATCATTGTTTCTATATCTGGAGGATAACTTCTACAGAAACTTGACCCATATCTATTATTAATATCAAATCTTTTAAAAATTTGAAAATAGGAATGTTAGGTAAGTGCATAAATTAAATGGCTCTGTACAGACACTAAATGTTGTCTAGAGGAAAATTGGGATAGATGGCAAGAGAATCAAGGGAAACCATGCTGCTAACATACCATGATAATGGTAGCAATAATGAATTATAATGGCTTAATAATGATAATAATATCATTAATATCAATTCTTTATGTCAAGGGCCGGTTTAGCTCAGTCGGTAGAGCGTTCGCCTAGGAATCCCAAGGTTTCTGGTTCGATACTGGCCCTCGCCAACTCAGCGTATGAGTAGCACAGAGATCTGTGCGGTAAAGTGAGGAGCTGATGGTAGGTGTGGCGCTCCACCTCAGATGCTAAAATAATCTCCTTGGTCTAGCGCTATTGAAAAGGGGATAGACTCCCTCGCTGATTTGCTGATACTGACATTAGGCCGCCCCGACGACTTTACTTACTTTACTTTTATGTCAATGCGAGAAACCTTAAGTAAATTCCTGTTATTTTTCGTTTCACTGTTTTCCATCCAGTGCTCAAATGAAGGTAGCAATATTGATAATCATTCATTTCAATACCTCATTCCCAAAATAGAAGAAAAAAAACTCCAAAAGTATTTTCATTCAAGGCAGTAATTTGTTTTCTAACAAGATCAAAAGGTAAATGTCTTTGATTTGCTTTTGACCATTTTGCAACACTTTCTCAAAGTAAATCAAAGACTGAGAGTACAATCTAACTGATGAGATCAACAAAACATTTCAATACTGACCATTCTTCAAACAGTTTTAAAAAATGTAGGTCTGTCTATTGAAAAAATATCAAAGTAATATTTGATCTAAAAATTAAAAAAAAAAATATTAACTTCAATTTTTATACTAATATTTACAATTTTTTTAACATTTTTTTATAAAAATAGGAATGTTTGAAATTTGTCCACTTCAACTATTTCATACAATTAAAACAACTTGATTTTTCAATGAATGACAGTTGTAAATTCTTGGATGAAATTTCTGTCTCATTCATATAATTTTTAAAAAGTGAATCATGCTCAAGTTATATATTTTTTTTGTTCTGTACTTCAAGACTCATTCAATATTTGAAATTAAAATTTTCAGTCAAAAACTGATTTCAAAACTGTCAAGGTTGAAAATAGATGTGAAAGCCTTCAGGTGCTATTTATGAAGATATATCATTAAGTTTACAATCAAATGATGAAAAGAAAAACATGTCTTTTTCACAACAAAAGATTTGTATACATAAGTTATGATAGTGTAGATATAGATCTAATAATCACATAGACAAGAGACTGACAGTCACCAAATGCCACAGGGAAAATCTGCACTATCATAACTTAGTCACATATCTTTCAGAATACAAGGTGTGTCAAAAAAGTTCCAAGTTTAAAGTTGTATTTACCAAGATAGAAATGGAGAATGAATGGAACTTCTTTTTCAGAATACAAGGTGTGTCAAAAAGTACCTTCAATCTCGATACTTTTTTGACACACCTTGTATATATACTAATATAAAATATGAAAAAAAGCTTTCATCATTGAATTAGCAGTTCCTTTGAGGAAAATTTTGACTGCGCACATCAGCATAAGTTGGAAAAATATGAAGATCTACGAAACAATGCTTCAGAAATGAATGGATAACTGATGTATTTCTTATCGAAGTTGGATGCTTTATTTATTACCAACTCAACCTTGGCATTTTTTACTAAACTTGGACTTTCTTCACCAGACAAGAGGAAATACATCAAAAAGATCCAGGATAAAGCTCTAACTGCATCAGCGTGGATATGGCAATCCTACAGTGTGACATCAAACCGACAAATTCTTGTCGTATCATAAGAATCTGCTATGGCACTCTGGATTTGTGGTAATGATGCTTCAGCCCCCAAACCATGTCTTAACCCAGTGTCATCATCTGATGAAGGCTTTGTTGGTTGCAATGCTACTGTGTAAATAGCAGTCATTGTATGAAGATTTTTTTTTTAAAGTTAATACACAACTAAACTGATGATCAAACCATATAGTCTCTGCTCACTTTGATTTCCTAGTCTTCTCTTTCTCTCTCTACATTCCATTATGAACTCTGGCAAGTTCACTTCCTGGGTTTTGATTGGCTGATGGTTTTCAGGGTGAGTAAAGATATGGATAAGTACCCACTCTTCAGCCATCAGTCTGCACTATGCCAGCAGCATGCAAGGACTGTATTTAAGTTACAGCTTGCATGTTGTTTTGTCTGCTAACTCGGCGATAGTTAGAATCCCACTGTGACGGTGGGTATTGTATAGTTTCTATGATATCTGGGGGATAACTTCTACAGTATGAAGATTTTAAAAAAAAATGTTAATACACAACTAAACTGATAATCAAACCAAATAGTCTCTATTCACTTTGATTTCCTAGTTTTCTCTTTCTCTCTCTACTGCAATTTGTTTGACTTTCTCAGCAACTGGCAAAAATCATGAAAAAGTTGGGGGGCGGGGATAAAGCTAAATGGCAAAGGTTCTACAGGAAACAGAAAAATGTAGTGTCTGGAGAAAAACAGGTTTTTATTTCTCTCCACTGGCCTAACCATTCTAATCAACAGGGGACTCAGATCTATATTAAAAAAATATATATATATTCATAACTGAAAGATTGTGAGTTCAGTCACTGTGCTGGGCAGTACCTTTCATTTTATTATCTCTACACCTACATACTTACATTCAAATTATGTTATAAGTAGGAAATGGACTTGGCGACCTGAATTCAAATCAATGACGAGGTTGTATGTATTACTCATAGTGGAAATAACCTTGAGAAAGGTATGTATTCAACTATTCTCCCTCTAGCTATGGGTAAATAGTAGGGTGGGCTGGATTCTTTAACCTTGGTTAGGCAACCGGTCTAAGAGAAGGAAAACTCTGAATACAAACCTGTTGAACTCCGCTTAAGAAATTGGCCTTTGTGTCACATCCTGCTCGTGCGGAGGGGTTTTATATATATATATATATATATATATATATATAATAAGTGCTTTATACGGTATAATTTTTAGAGAGCTAGATTATTAGACATATTATGGGTGATTGTAATTCTACTGGCATGTAGCAACAATTAAGTTAAGCTTAGTAGATAAATATATGCAGGAATATGATTTTCCTCCTTTTCTAATTAAATGTTCATGTGTTAAAAATCAATTCTTATATTGTTGAGACATAAATATATATTCTTTTTGATATTCTATCTTCTGCCAATTTATAAGGGTTTCAAATATTTCTAAGGTAAAGGTTAGTGCAATCATTCATGTACACACATATCTTCACGTTAATTTTTACATCCCCCTCTCCCTCTCTCTCTATATATATATGCACATGATTACATTGTGGTTCCTCCTCCAAGAAAAACACCCAAATGTGATCTTTGAACCAATTTTGCCAAGACACAATAATTCAATAAGATGAATGAAAAATTCTTGGGTTACGATTTATGAGTTCAAAATGGGCCATAAAACCACGGAAGCAACTAGAAACATTTGTTGTGTGAAAGGTGAAGGCACTGTTGATCACAGTATAGTAACCAGATAATTCAAGTAATTTTGTTTGGGTTGCAGGAATCCCAGTAGTCAGATAGGGTCAGGTAGGTCTAAAACCATGAATTCTGAGCCATAGAAGTAAATTTAGTGAGCGACACTCAGAGAGTATCAGACAAGCTTGGCATCTCACAGTCCAGTGTGGTCTAGTCACCATGTATTTGGGTGATTCCATTCCTTGAGTCATGATTGGCTGCTTGGTTTCTTTGATGTTATGAGGCTTCATAAATACTCTGGCATTTTGCAGTAGTATCGCAGCAAGCTAGATTTGTATTCAGTTACGATTACTTGTGGCCTTATCTTACCAAATCGATGGTAATTGGAACTAATATGATTATTCTACACTTTACAACCTTGGCAAGAGCATTCAGAACTGATAAAGTGTCCCTCATGTTACTATAATATGGAAAAACCTTTGACTCATTTACACCGTCAACATCCGGTTATTTGTTATGGCTAGGGTTAGTTTTATAATTTAAAAAACCTCTAAAAGTCGTCTGTTAACAAACAACTGGATGTAGACGGTGTAAATGAAAAAATGTACTTATAAATCAGCAAAGCAAAAGGGGTACCTGAAGATCATATGGTCCATATTTAATTCTAATGATAAACTAGATAAAGAAAACAGAACTAAAGAGTTATTCACACAAAAATCACAAATTCTATAGAGACAGAGTTATTCAACTATTCAGGCATTTTCAGGTGTTGTGAGAGGGTTAATAGTCTTTCTATGGGAGGCTGTATCTCCCTGCATCAACAGTAAGAAGAATGAGAGCCCCAAAATTAATTTTCTTATCCTGACAAATTATGCATATCTTCTATTACCTTGCCAATGTGCCTGAATCCCAATTTAAAAACTAAGAAAGAATGGTTAGGTTGCATACAATGTATGGACTGTACATATGTAGCCTTGTATGTTGAAAATCTAATCGGAATTTGTCATTAATCATTTATGCTGTGAAATACTTGGCAATCATAGATAATATATGTATTTTTGTTGAACAGTCCAATAAATATTCAATTTATATACAAGGTCTGATCAAAAATATTTAAATTGAATCTTGAACTGAAAAGAAAAGTGCACAGATGAGCAACACAAGGCACCTGGTGTAATAGAAAATAGACACCAGTTCAAATCCTGGACGAGTTTTTCATATTAGCATTAGCTGTTGGTCTATTATTGTTGTTATTATCATCATCATCATCATCATTATTATTATTATTTTCACTACTTTTGAGTTTTTCACATCAACATTAGCTGAGGGTATTTCACTGGAGGCTGAGTGACAAGTCTCCTCAGGTCTCTTGGACTCTTCTGAGTATTCTAGCAAATTGCAGCAGTGCAGTAGTCTGGATGGTCTCAATTCTTCCAGATCCTCTAGTCTTTTTTCCAAGTTTATTGGGACCGTTCAAATTGCACCAACTACAATTGGTATCACTTTCACTCTCATATTCCATAGCTTTTTTAAAAAATTATTTTTATTATTATTATTATTATTATTATTACTAGTAGTAATAGTAGTAGTAGAAGTCTTAATTTTGCTTTTATAGTGATGTCCTGGGTGAGTTTTTCACATCAGCATTAGCTATTGGTCTATTATTGTTATTAGTAGTAGTAGTCTTAATTTTGCTTCTACCGATATGTAAACTGAGATTGTCTTTAAGAGGAAAATAAAACCTACTCAATCACATGACATTCATAAACAATGAAATTATTTCTTATTCTTTGGAATTTCACAGAGGAATGTATGATCATTTTTGACACCTTTTTTTTTTCTTGTAACACGAAGAATGCAAAATAAATTGCTAAAATCAATATTCCCCTTATATATAACCTAGTTTTTCATTATCACATCATTGTTGATTTTTATCAGTCAGCATTCTATAATATTACTATTCTTTCATTCCTAGTTTTACTACATATTACTATATATTTTACTATATTTCATGCTTCTTACATTCACCAGAATGCATTCTTCATTATTCTCTATATCTTTTCAATTTTTCACACCACTAGTAACTAGTCGTCTTCAATGAAGTTTGAGTTATAGAAAGCCAGTCATGGGCAAACTGTGGCCCGCAGACCTGATGTGTCATTTTCTGAAGTTCCTACCTAATTTCACAGGGAAATAAAATCATTTTTCGTATTTCAAATATATAAATTTAAAACAACTCATGCTATTTTCATGAACATTTTTATTATCTATGTTGTATACTGAATCATATAATATTCAGTAGACTAGTACATCCAAATACAGTTTGTGCCAGACTTAAAGTAACTCACAACAGAGTGCTAAAATATCATGGTAGACGGTTTGTGTAATCTTTGCAGTTTCCGTAATCACCCTAATGTTCTAAAACAGCAGTGTACAAATAGTTTTGGACCAGCTCATTTATTCTCTATGAAAGGTAAGCTAGGCTAGTCCACAACATATGTACATTTTTATAATTTATTTTTATATTAATGCTAGTTTTCAATTCAAAAGAGACAAATGAAATTATTTATCAAATTGTTAAATATGGACCTGTAATTTAAAAAATAGTTTTAATAAAATTTTGATACACAGATTATTAAAATATTCAATTTTTTCATTGATACACGGATTATATTCATATTGAATACATTGATTTTTCAAGTATACATTTTTTTATTTCAATTATTCTGTTAATCACTTTGATATCAGTGATTATATTATATCAAGACTTTGTTTTTAGAGAAGAGTGTAGCATAACAATGGTCACATTACAAGAACATTGTTTGTTGCATAGGTCAACTCAAGTTGTAGTAGTAGTCGCCGTTAGTAGTAGTAATAGTTGTTAGTTCAGAAACAACATACACGCAAGGGTCTGTGTATTTATTTCTAGGCTCATGGGCTCTTTTTCAGAGAGAAGGAAAGACAGAGAGAGAGAGGGTATGGTCAAATTATTCTATCTTCTAACATAGTATCATTCTGTACTACTGTCCCAAAACCAATATGGGGGACTGCTAGGCATGTCTGCTCTCACCAGAGCCC
Organism: Doryteuthis pealeii; assembly: GCA_023376005.1. NCBI lineage: Eukaryota > Metazoa > Mollusca > Cephalopoda > Myopsida > Loliginidae > Doryteuthis > Doryteuthis pealeii. The sequence continues at coordinate 11,418,316 of CM042157.1, forward strand.
AGCCGAAGAAAGAGGCAGATCTTCTTCTCTCCTGTTTCTCGTTCCGGTGTCACATCCATTTCCGGTCAAAGCCCGAAACTTTTTTTTTTTTTAAATCTATTTCCGGGGTCATTCTTCGGTCAAATTACTGGCACCCAGCTTACTGTTTACTCTTCCAAATTTTTAACCTTTGTTCTTATTTCTTCTTTTTCTCTTTCTTTTTCAATCCCCGTAGACCAAAATAATTACATTACAAAAGATCATTTTACTGAAGAGAAAAAAAAATCAACTAGTGAAAATGGTTGAAGTATATATATATATTTTTTTATCAGCGCAGCCATCCTGATGATGAGTCCTGTCTCAAGTGGCTGGCTTCACAACAATGATTACTCATACCTGTTCTAAGTATTTTAGCTCATCTCAACACTTGGATGGTTGCAATTCTTTCTCAGATTACTGATTATCACAATCTATTTTCCAGATTCTTCAGAATTTTTCCAAGGGCTCCAACTATCTTTTATGTTTCAGAACTTTTTTTCCGATTTCTGGCAATGTCCAGGTACTTAATTAATTGTTTACTTTCCTTTACTTCTACTCTGTGATCTACTGGAATTGTAACTTTTATGAGTTGATTAGTTTTTTTCTTTTTGGTAACTTAAAATAGGTCTAGTCTTTTAGCTAGGATTGGACGATCCATTTTTATCACTGAGAGTTTTGTGCATTTTATTTTTCTGGATAGGTTAGTTGCTTCATAGGATTTTAACCCTTGCTGGGTTATTTTATGCCAAAGACATTTTGTTTTATTCATGATTTATGGGTATTGAACATTTTTTTTAAACACATTTTTTAAAACTAAATTTTTTCTATTTAACCCATAGATGAGACCTAAAAGGTACTACTACTCCAGATAGGTCTGGGTTAGCTTAGTTGGTAGAGCATTCGGCTAGAAACAACAAGGTTGTGGGTTCGATACCTGCCCTCGCCAACTCAGCATATGAGTAGCACAGGGATCTGTGCTGTAAAGTAAGGAGCTGATGGTAGGTGTGGCGTTACACCTCAGACGCTAAAAACTATCTTGGTCTAGCGCTAGTGAAAAGAGGATAGACTCCCTTGCTGTCAGCTGATACTGACTTTAGGCCATCCCGATGACTTAATTGATAATCACATAATTGATCCACAGTCAGAATGAGAGTGCTGGCTTAGTCAGGAGAGCATCAGCCAAGGAATCCCAAGGTTCCTGGTTCGATACCACCCCTTGCCAACTCAGCGTATGAGTAGCACAAGGATCTGTGCAGTAAAAAAGGAGTTGATGGTAGGAGTGGCGCTCCACCTTAGATGCAAAAACAATCTCCTTGGTCTAGTGCTAGTGAAAAGGGGATAGACACCCTCTTTGATTGGCTGATACCGACTTCAGGCCACCCCGATGAATTACTTATTTACTCCAGATCAGGATCAACTCAGGAGTAATGGCAATGAATGAGTACTCCATATTCTCAAGAGCTCCAGAACTGGAACTTCATTATTAGTTTAACATCATATCCAGGATACTTTTCAGGACCGATTCTCATCTGTGCACATAACACTTGTCTGTATCATCAATGTCACATGCACAATTCACAGTGAATCACATTCTCCACCCAATCATGCCTGTTCTTGTACCCCTTCTGTGCTAGCAACAATGAGCCTGTTCACTACATTATTGGGTGACCACATAAGCAACAACAGGAATGTAAACAACCTGAGTCTTTTGTTTATCAAAAATTATTCGGTATCAAATGAAACAACCAACCTTCTGTACTAGTTTGTGTGTTTCAGCTCTCTTTGCATAACTTATGATTGTTATTCCCGGAATCTAATCTATTTTACATATAATCTCAATACTTTTAAGACACACCTTATATATATATATATATATATATATATATATATATAAAGCAATTGGTAATTTGCTTGAAGCATTCTTAAGTATGTTATAATATATTAATAATTTGAGGGCCAATACAATGTGTATGAAAAATAAAAACAAAAAGATGTTATTTTTGACGAAAATCTGATGATGAAGTTTATGCTTCGAAATCGATAAGACAAAAATAACATCTTTTTGTTTTTATTTTTCATACGCATTGTATATATATATATATATATATATATATATATATATATACTCACACACATCAAAAGTTTTGCAATAATTTAGTAACTCATCTGCTTTATTCTTCAAGTCGCAAAAACAGCCTAGCATTTATAGTAGAGGACATTGCACTTTCCTATCTGTTCTTCTTTGATACTATGCTGATACCAGTTCTTGTTCTTTGAGGTAAAGAACACCTTCACTGAAGCTCTCTCTTCCTCTTGGTTGTTGAAGCATTACAAGCACAGGAAATGAGCAATTGTGCAAACGAGTAATAATCTGAGGGGGCTAGGTTTGGACTATATGCTTGGTGAAGCATCACTTCCTAGTTGTGCTACTCATATGCTGAGTTGGTGTGGGCTGGTATTGAACCAGGAACCTTGGAATTCCAAGGCAAGTGCTCTACCAACTGAGCTAAACTGGACCTTGTGAATATTATCAAATATTTCCACAATAAGATGCAACCAAAATAGAGAACTAAATAAATAGGGTTTACATCCATACGTGTGAAGTGACACTTAAAATTTTCTCACTAAATGATTTAATTGGAGGCATGTGGTGTAATGGTTATCATCATAGGGAATAGACTCTGTGACCTGAGTTCAAATCTTGGATGAGGCTGTGGGCAGTTTACATTGCTTACATACCCTTGGGAAAGGTATGTATCCAACTATTCTCTCTCTAGCTATGGGTAAATAGCAGAGAAAACTAGCCTCTTTAAACTTGTTTAAGCAAAGAGTTGGAAAACTCTTAATTCAAACCTGTTAAACACCATTTAAAAATTGACCTTGTGCCACATTCTACTCATGAGCAGGGGTTAGATATTCTAAAATCAAAATTTAATAGTTATCTCTCTGAGAAATTGTACTGATTGAGATGAGTGAGAGAACAAATTATCATTAGGTTTTATTTTGAAGGTAAAAAATAGTGAATGGAAAGCATGTGTTGAAATGTTTTAAAAAATCAATGGGGATTTCCATACTTAGTCAAAGGAATAACGGATTCTTAACTCCTAGCTTACATAGAGAACGGTGGGGAGCAAAATATTAAACTGTCTGTTAATCATCCCTAAGTATAAAACGAAAAAAGATGAACATGCTGGCTTGAATACTTCATTACCTTTGATATCTTGATCTAAGAATTTTACCAAATTGATATTAGGGTTATTTCCTATAACTCAAATATAAACAAAGGGGACCACTCTTGACTGATAAATTATTTATTTATTTTTCCATTAAACTAACATATTAAAGTAAATATGTAACTAATTCAATCAAAGAAGTATATTTTGATGAATAGGCACTGAATTTAATAAAATGTTCCTTTAAATCTTATGAGATCTTATCAAATCAATTTATAAGATCAATGTCAAAGATCACCTGAACAATAAGAATCATTTATTGATGTGCTAAATATAGTCTTACCTAAAACTCTTCATGTGCTAAATATAGTTTTACATAAAACTCATGGCAAGAACTGTTTTATAGGATAATAACGTTTCTGGTTTATGGTGTTTTCCTGGAACATCAAGTCACAAAAAAACCAAAAACGAATTCTTCCAGATATAAAAACTGTCTATTTCTTGTAGCTTTTAGGTCCAGACTTATTCTCACCTTATGTCCAACTGGGCAGCTGCAACTGGAAATTAAATCACAAAATGATATATGTCAAAGATAAAACAAGTGTTGTGTCTAAGAATTAGTTTTCTTCCAGAATCTGAAAGCTATTTGCTATGCCCCCCCCCACTACCTTTTAAGCAAACCAATGTTGATTATTCTGAACAAGTTTTTCTTGAATAATTTCCTGCAGCTAACTTTGATATAGTTCAAATAACCAAGGAACCGTTTTTCAATTTGGAACAAGGACAATAGCTCAAGAGAGTGACTGAAATAAAACTAATATTCTATCAAATTTTCAATATCTATCTATCTGCACATATATATATATATATATAGAACCTAAAATAAAGTTCTTCTTCAGGTGGGAAACTAATTTCCTTGCTTCTTGAAGGGCTTTCACTGGATAACTTTGAAACAACTAAAGGAAACTTTTTCAATTTGGAATTAGAACAAGAATTCAAAAGAATGACTGTTGATTTGGTTTCTTTGTTAAATGGCATATCAACATTCATTGATTATTTAATGAGAAAGCCATCCTTGTAGAAGAACAGTAATGGAACCTTTTAACCCATAGTTGGGAAAAGAGTGACTAAAATAAAACTAATATTTTATCAATTTTTATTTAATTGTGTCTATTTATCTACATTTGCTTATATATATATATATATATATATATATATAAAAGTAAAGTCGACGGGGCGGCCTAAAGTCAGTATCAGCCAGTCAGCAAGGGAGTCTAGTGCTAGACCAAGGAGATTGTTTTTGCATCTGAGGTGGAGCGCCACACCTACCATCAGCTCCTTACTTTACTGCACAGATTCCTGTGCTACTCAAAGCTGAGTTGGCGAGGACCGGTATTGGACTAGGAACCTTGTGGTCTCTAGCCGAACGCTCTACCGACTGAGCTAACCCAGCCCCTTTATATATATATATGCATAATTTCGAACATTTATTCAAATTTAGAAATTTAAAATTCATTTTCTACCATAATTTTGCACTAAATATAATTGTAACAAAGAATCTTATTTTTTAGATATTCATTATGAGAGATATGATTTTTTTTAGGAGACATACTACCCTATATGGCTTATGAATTTCATGAATTGATACGACCTCCAATTACCCATTCATTTATATATGATATTACAATATTATAGTGTTAGGTTAGATTCAAATACTGGTAATCTACAATATCTAGGTAAACATTAACATAACATATACATCAGAATTAGATATTAGACACAGAAAATTTTCTTGAGTCAATTTAAAAAATAAATCATGGAAGGGGGCAGTCATTGGCCATCATATATGTTACTGGTTTTAAATATGTATAAATTATAATAAAATCCATAATCTATAAAAAGATATCTTGTGGTAAGTAAGCTATCACTTGTAATATTCATCATCAAATCATCTGGCAGAATGGATTCCCATGAATATCTCTTGCAAGCCAACCCTATCGGTCATTGCCCCAGGCAAATCCTCCGTACAGGATCCAGTGTCTAATGTGGTAAAGTGAGAAGCTGATGGTAGATGCAGTGCTCCACCTAAGACACAAAAACATCTCCTTATTCTAACACTTGTAACAAGGGGATAGACTCCCTCGCTGTCTGGCTGATACCGAGTTTAGCCCACCTCGACGAGTTAAAACAAAAGCACTTTAAAGATAAAAGCAAGATGAACAAAAGGCTAAAAACAAGTATCAATAGATAGATAGAGAGAGAAATAAAGAGAGATAGAGAGAAAGAGAGAGAGAAGAAGAAGAAGATGGCAAAACCATAAGAAAAAATAATGTTTATTATCGATGGAAAGAGAGATAAAAGCGAGATGAACAAAAGGCTAAAAACAAAATAGATAGATATATAGATAGATAGTGAGAGAAAGAAAGAGAGATAGAGAGAAAGGGCGAAAGAAGAAGAAGATGGCGAAATCGTAAGACAATGCTGAAGAAATGCACCATCCCACCTTCAAGGGTAGAAGATCTGGCCTCCAACAGACAAGGTTTGGTAAGACGCCTGCCACACAGGAACTAAAGCGGCTCAATGTAAGTTTTTGCTGGTCTGCCAACACTGGTGTGTCCATGTATAGATATCCACAGAAGAATGTCATGGATGAATTTGTCCTTACTTCGACAAAAGAGTCTAGCATGGCTTGTCTGATAGGAGCTAAGTGAATATAGAGCTGCTTTTTTGTGGGGTCTGCTTCTAGGATTCATTTAAGACAGTGTACAACATCTTTGTGTTATTTCCATCTAGCTTTTTCTCCAATCATTTGTGGTGCAGCCATACAGTAGCATTGACACGGCAACAGCTTGGAAGAATTCTCTCTTTATCTTATGAGAGAGATCAGTTTTCCATAGGATCGATAATCTGTCAATAGCAGTCCATACATTTTCTGTACATATATGAAATTGATTTCTGTAGATGAGATAAGATACTATCTATACATATATAAAGGGTAGTTGTATGTATGTATGTATGTCGGACTGAATTTATGAAAATAAAACAATTAACAGCAAAGTAAATATATATACACATTCACTATCACCAAATGTTGCTTTTGAGCAAAAATGATGACATATTTGTGAAGATAATTAAAAGATAAAATTTAAATAGTAACAACATGTATTTTATTTTGCATTTGATATTTTAAATAGGAGACATTGATTTTTCTTTTCAGAGTGTCTGTGCACATTTTTTTCTTATGCCCTACCAGGCTGAATCGATGTCAGGTCTTTTTTTACATGGGGATTTTAATGGGGCATCCTGCAAGGATCCAACACATGATTCAGTAATAATGGATTTGCAAGACAAACTTTTTGCCCACCCCTTTCTATCTAGGCACGCCGGGTAGCCGCTTCTAGTCTTTAGATAAAGTTGAATAGATCTGGGCAATGAACTTTAAGATTTTTCTTTTACTAAATACCAACAAAAGTTCACACTCTACACATTGTAACATTGCCAATGTCTTCCAATTAAAACTCTTCTTTTTTTTTTAAAGAATAAGAAAAAATTTAAACTTCTTAACTACATAATATAAAATACTTGATGATTAAAAAAAATCTTGTGAACAAGAAAATTTGATACCAAGTCTACAGACCTAAATAAAAAAAAGATAAAAAGTACAGATAATGTATTTCCTTCCAAATGAATTTTAGTCTTCTTTTTTTCATTTAATAATACATTTCCAACTTTAAGAATTCTAATTTATTTTCAAACCATAAACAAATGATTAACATTTCGTACACAGAATGTAATTATTACAGCTTACTCAAAATGATCTTTTGATACAATTCTGTTTTTTATTCTTTCATGGAGAAAATGTTTTGAGTATTTTCATAATAAAATATTTACATAAAAGCATATTAAAAAGAAAGAATCAATATAATGTCTATTGCCACTCCATGAAAAATTTATATCTCTTGCTTCCCTTAAGTATATCTAAAGACAATTAAAAAGAAATAAATTTTAAACATGGCTCCTAGTGCAATAACTATGGGGAGATAGGTTGTCTAAGAGTTAAAAACAACAGAAATGGAACTGGCATTTTCAAATTATCGCTGAGTGAGCTTATATTCACTTTAAACTTTCATGGAGGTGCGTGGTCTAATGGTTAGAGTCATAGGAAATGGACTAGTTGGCCAGAGTTCAATTCCTGGATGAAGCTGTTGGCATTTCACATGGTGCTAATACCCTTGGGAAAGGTATGAATCCAATTCTCCTTCCAGCTAAGGGTAAATAGCAGGGCAGACTGGGCTCTTTGACCATGACTCGGTAACCAGTCTAGGAGACGGAAAACTCTGAATTCAAACCTGTTAAACTCTGCTTAATAAATTGACCTTTAGTCGCATCCTGCTCGTGCGGAGGAGTTGGTGTATATATATATATATATATATATATATATATATTCACTTTACACAAATATTTTTAGGAAAGGCATGAATACAGAAGCTAGTGCTGTAAATGTAATTTAATAAAAAAAAAGAAAGTGTGCTATGGTTATCTATTGACAGGGGACACTATAAAGATAGCAATGTTTACATTTGTGATTTATAAAAATCAAAATACAAACATCTTCAGATTGTGTGATTGTTACTTCAACCCAGTGGTATGATAAAAAGGGCTAATATATATATATATATATATATTATATATATATATGTGTGTGTGTGTGTGTGTGTGTGTGTATTGATCATATATATATATATATATATATATATATGATCACACACATATATATATGTAAGTAAAGTCGTTGGGTGGCCTAAAGTCGGTATCAGCCAGTCAGTGAGGGAGTCTATCCTCTTTTCAATAGTGCTAGACGTTTTGGCGTCTAAGGTGGTGTGCCACACCTACCATCAGCTCCTTACTTAACCGGACAGATCCCTGTGGTACTCATACGCTAAGTTGGCGAGGACTGGTATTGAACTAGGAACCTTGTGGTTTCTAGCCGAATGCTCTACTGACTGAGCTAACCCGGCCCCCATATATAGGGTAATCCAAATGACTGGTTGTAAGGGATGATTATAAATATATATATATATATATATATATATATATATATATATATGTTGAAAGGATAAATAAATAAAGGAAAGAAAATGTTGAATGGATAAAATTGATTTAATATGAGTTTACTAACACGTGTTTGGCCAGGAGTTTGTACATGTATACATGTATTCTATTTATTATTATTTTAAATATAAATAAAATAATAATAGAAAATTATAAAATATTTAAGCATACAAAGAATAACGGCCTTCATCAGAGTAAAATGTTGATATTTGAAGTTAAAACGGTCAAAATACAAAACTCATATTAAATCAATTTTATCCATTCAACATTTTCATTCCTTTATTTATTTATCCTTTCAACATATTGTCAGATTCATTTCAATTTTAAAGTTACACACACACATATGTAAGTTAATCCAAATGACTGGTAAGTAAGGGATGATTCTATTTGGGATGTATAATAATCAATAAATTAAATTATAGACAGAGCAATATTTAACTTTCAAAGAAAGAAAAACTTAACAAACCATCATCCTGTTTATTTCTATTTTAATGGGCTGGCCACTTAAACAGACTTGGGGATGAGACTACCAAAGCAGATTCTGTACTCTCAACTGAGAGCGGGATCACGTAGAATCGGTAGACCAAAGCTCAGGTACAAAGACAACATCAAAAGAAACCTGAAGGACTTGAATATCCCCATAGGCAGTTTGCAAGACGCAACCAGAGCCCGATTAAATTGGGGAAAATGATTTGCGTTGTGTCATCATCAGATACGATGGACAGCAAGTAGTAACCCTAGAAGGGTTGACATGCCATTCAAATCAATCATAAATAGAAAAATACTTACTAATAATATTCTACACTTTAAATTATTGTTTTAAATATTAAGATATTTGGAGACCAATGGATGCTGAAACTGCTGTCATGTGAATCCTTATCATTTGTGTGGTTCACAATCAGAATAATAAAAGTAACCCCTGTCACCATCTGGATTGGAATATCAGTTTGTTATAAAATTGGGAAATATTAAAGACATTTTGTCTCATAAAAAGCAAATCAATCTTGATTAGTCTTTATTTTTGATGGCAAAGGCAGATGTAATACAAAGTTCTCTCTTAATGACTGTTGCTATTTTGTTCTGTTGTAGCTAATTTGAATATAGAATGGTATTTGAGAACAAGGATTATGCTGATCAGTTTGATATTTCAACCATGTGCCATGTCTCAGCTGATGACAGGCAATAAAACACAATCAAACATTCCCTTTTGGATCCTTTTTTTTTTCAAGTTGACTTTAAGTGAATGATACTGTACAAAACCAACAGAGTTGACATGATCTGTCAACTACTCAAAATGCCAACAGATATCATGGGATATTTCTACATGGGATGCAATGTCATTTTACTAAATACTGTTTATTTAGACACCTTGCAGAGAGCAAGCTAGACTTGTAGTCCATTATAACATTAGTAGTAGGATCCTGCATCAGCAGTTGGAATACACTAACAGAAAATTTCCAAACATTGATTACACTAAAATGTTTGCTCACAAACTCAAATTATTTATCAATTATTAATTATTATCAATTTAGAAATTTTGATATGCATAAGTAAACATATTCAACTTTCAAACTTTGTAAAAATTAAAAAAACAAAAAAATAAAACAAAAGAAAAAACAAACAAATGAGGTGCTCACTATGAGAATAGGCTCAGTCCTAATTAGTAATTATCCTCCACACATTACTACAAGAACCAACATTATGTTTTTTTGTTTTGTTTTGTGCAACATTCTTTATATTGTATAATGCGTGAAAATAAACCATTGTCTTCGTCTTCTTCTCGGAGTATGAAGTACTAGTTGTGTAACTGTTAGTGTCACAGGAAATGGAGATGGATACCCAAATTTAAATCCTGGATGAGCTGTTTACTTTTCACATCACGCTAATACCCTTAAGAATGGTAGGTATTTACCCAAACCAAAATATTATAAAGATGTAGGGAAAATCAGAGAATCTAGTTCTATTCTGTTTTCTGTATAAATTGTGACAAAGTGATGGGAAAAATTTAATTAATCTATTATTTAATCTATTTATTTGATAAAATAAACAGTATTTTAGTCATGGAAAAAAATTATGAAAAAAACGGCCTTTTTCTTTAAAAAAAAGAATAGTCGATATTTATTGAATGAATATTGTACACTGTTTGAAAATATCACAGAAATGATTTTTCATGAAAACACAACAACTTTAGAAGCTTACAAACCATTAGTTTTGCATAAATGGACCCTGATGGAAGCAACAGTTAGCAATTACCATCATAACTAAATAATAATTTTGCTGTCATTATATCCATCTGTGATTGAAGTCTTTACCTTTTATCTAAGTTTATAAAATCTTATTTAGATAAAAGAAAAAAAATAAATACAAAGTCTATGATATCATAGATTAGATTTTACTTGGTAGAAGGTGTCAAGCAATTCAAAATTAAGTCTGATGGGTGAGAAATTTTCATTACAGAGTGGCAAAACTACGTGACAATTCAAAAAGTGCCTGATAATCAGGGACATTAATATTGTAGATTACAATATTAAAGCATTCATCATTCAGATTGATAGAAAATCTCATATAATCTTGTGACGGAGAACGAGTACTACCGTACTCATTTAGAAAAAGACCAAGACATTGTCTTGCCTGCCAGAGTCGAACCCGCACACCCTCCGGAATGCAAAGAAATGTAATTCAGGTGCTGGATGTTAGAGGACTGTGTTCATAAATAACAAGTGAGTGGAACACTGAGGAGAAGCAGTTGGCCGACACGAGATGGCAGTCAGCGACAAAGCGCTTTGTGAACGACCCAACAAAGAAATTGATTTTAATCCAACAAAGAAACAAAACTAAATGGGAGTTGCGATTTTTCGGCCTCTAAAATATTTTGACGATGACGGCTTTTCAGCTGCTGGTTGAAGACGAAGACTGTGTTGACCAAAAGAAAGTTTGGCCTGCGAGAAGACGGTGGACTCTTTTTTTTTTTGGTCCCCCCTCAGCAGAAACTTGTTGACTCAAATATTTATTTTCCCCCCCTCTATTTTTTTTTCCTTCTATAAATCTCTTGGAATCTAAATGTCACTAATTTAAATGTAATCAATGCTAAGATACCTAAATTTAACAATTAGGTATTCAATGTATACATATGCATATTTACCAAACCTTTTACACAAATTGGGTGTGACACTAGGCGAACCAATTTCATAGGCGGTGTTTAATAGGTTTGAATTCAGAGTTTTCCTTCTCTTAGACCAGTTACCATACCATGGTTAAAGAACACAGAATGTCCTACTATTTACCCATGGAGGGAGAATAATTGGATTCATACCTTTCTCAAGAGCATTAGCACTCTGTGAAATGCAAACTATCTAGTCAAGGATTTAAACTGATGTCATTTAGTCCATTTCCTATGATGATAACCATTACACCATGTGCCTCCTTTGGATATATTAAAAACAAATTGTGACCATCTAATTTTGCTTAAACTTTAGTTTTAGGGTATTTGTCATAAGGTACAACCTTATAATGATATTAAGCCAAAGCTTGATTCCTTGGGATTCATCTACCGGATAATACCACCTTATTGTAGTTAACAGAAGAGGATAAAATATACACCTGAAAAGACTGAAAAATTGGATTATTTTTGTTTAAGGTGTAGCCCCATATTAAATCAATGTTGTATCATATCTAATTCATAGAAAAATAAATAAAATGTGTTTAAAACCTGTCAAAGTCAGTAATGAAAATAACAGATTTTTTTACTACAACTTAGTAGGGTTTACTGAGTTTGACAAAGTCCTCAATCACAGATTCTTTTCACTTTTAACTATCATATGAATGTTAGAGACTTAATCTGTTAGGGAATGAGACAAAGGACAGGGAGAAGTAGGTTTCATGCCTTTCCAAAGAGCATTATGAGGAGTGGATATAAACAGATTCAAACATAATCTAAACTTCATCTAATAACTAGTTACACCTGAACAGTTTGGTCTGATTTCGTGTGTTTTGTTTTACGGCATATCAACCTCAGTGGGTCATTTAATGCCACTAAAGTTTTGAAATAAATTCATTCTTAATGAATACTCAATTTTTTTTTATAAACACATTTTTTTATTTAACCCATAGATGGGGACCTAAGAGGGACTACCAGAGTGGATCAGGAAGCAATGGTGATAAAGAGGTTCCCCACATTTCCCAAACCTCCAGAACCTGAACCTCACCATCACATTTTAATGTAATTCCCAGGATATGAAGACCCTCAGCCACCACCTTCTAGCACCCATTTGATAAAAAGGGTTGTGGCTTGCCATAAGGGCAATAGGGTTGGGGAATGATACAGGTTCTAGGGCTTGACATGACCAGCCGGTTGATCAGAGGGGCCTCTCCTAAGTAAGGGTCTAAGTGGAGTGTTGCATGTCATGGACTGCTCATCCACCAGGATTCCATCCTTAAGCATCGTCACCCACGGTCAACAGGTGGCCCCACAGGGATGTTCTTACCACTCTGCAGAGATGCAGTCAGTGTATTCTAAAGCCTCAGCCTACAGGGTTTATACATGAACAGTGTTTATCAATAAGTATATTGGATCAAGAGCTCAGGTCAGACATTTTTGTTATCTGCCCAAGTTCTTGATATGTCAAAGTATTTTTTCTAATCTATGATTCAGATCATAGTGTTATATCCGTCTTTTTTTTTTGGGGGGGGGGTCCTCACAAAGTCAATATTGAGCTGCTTAGCTGTTGGAAGCCAGATCATTGACACTTGAAGGTGTAAAGGTACATTTCTTCAGCTAATTATGCTAATTAGATATCATATGACTGTGATAAACAACATGTTTTAATACACATAGTACACATTGCACGTTGATCATGCATATTAATTATTTACTTATGATTGTAAGTCATTTTATGTTGGTTGGCGTTTAATAGCGCTGCATTTTTAAAATTGTTATGAGTTTTGTGGCCATCCTTAGGCTTCAAGCAAGAGCACTGTCCAGTGGAGATCCCTTGTGTTAGAAGAGCGCGATCCTTAGTGAAGAAACCTTAGATTGCTCCTTGGTGTCCATTAATACTGAGTATGATCCTTTAGTTGTTCCTTGGTGTTCCTAATGTTCACCAATAAAAAAATCCTATGAAGTGATCAAAGATAATATAGATAAATAATCTTTAGATATAAAGTAGTTTAAATACAATTATTTTAAAAGAGAGGTTTATTCTTTATCTAAAAACATACCATATATATTTTCATATTTGCAGCTTTTGCACTGCCCAGTTTATAATTAGTTATTTATATTCCAGCCCATCTATTTACCTCAAAGAATGTTGTGCTTATGGGACAGAATAGAACATGCAATATATATTTGGCTTCACTCACATATTTTAATGAGATGGAATTACTTTATTGTCGTTGTATATTAAGAAAAAGAGTTACAGATTGAATTCAGCATTGAACTGAAAGGAGAAACCTAACATAGATGATATATAGAGAAGCTTCCACTTAGCCTCAGTGTGAAGTGGATATTACTCAATCTCCAGTTTCCAAAGCTTAAATACTTACTATTTATAGACAACTGAATGTTTCTTTGGTTTGTTTAATGTATCACATCATTGCAGGATTATCTCAAACACAAGTGGTTAGTATTCAAGCTGTGTTAAAAGCAATATTTAAGATGCTGATTTTCAAAGCAGACAAGCTCTATTGATCTTCCTTGTGTCTATTTGGACTTGTGGGTAATTTCATAGCATATCATTCCAGTAGTCTAAGTGAAATAGCTGGGTATATCTTACCAATACATGTTTGGTGCTTGAGCCCAGGTAAAAAGCTGACATTTCAGATGCTGATTTTCTAAGATGGTAGATCCTTTTAGTTATGAGATTCATGCAATGTGTTATTTTTTAGATAAATTGAATGTTCGTGTTAGTTTTTGTATGAGAAATGCAGCCGCCCTGCCGGTTAAGCTTAGAATATGCTGACTGTATCCCTTACAGAGGGATAATATTCTTTTAAAAAAGCGGTGTTTGCATCTGATGGTGAAGCTCCAGTTCTGGTGATCGTGTAGTACCTTTTTTCACTACTATTACTACCAGATTAACTCTGACCCGGAGTGGTAATACGTTTTAGGATCACATCTATGGGTCTAATAGATCTGTTTGGCAATTAATCTTATTCGATTGGTTCGTGTGCAAAAAATCTCTTAAAAGACAAATATGAACATACAATAAACGTGATTCTCTAACCTCGAAGCATAAAGAAGAGGAAGAAGAAAGAAAAGAAAAAACATTGAGAGAGTAAGAAAAAAGTAAGTGTATTGAGGAAAAAGAAAGGGATAAGAAGAAAGGAAAGAAAGGAGAGGGTATTGAATAAAAAAGGGAGGGGAAGAAGAAAGAATAGAAGAGGAAAGGTATGGAAAGAAAAGAAAGGGAGTGGAAGAAAAGAAAGAAGGAAAAGAAGAAGGAAAAAGAGTATTGAAGGGAAATAAGGGGAGAGGAAGATGTTTTATCAGTACAAAATGTGATTAAAGCATATTGATTTAAGTTTTAAGTTTTTAAATTCAAATTTTAAATAGTATTTTTGCCCAGATGATATGATTATCATATCATATCATGCTGGAGCCCACCACTTAAATTCATAAACTCTTTGTGGCTGCATGAATTCAGTCAGCCAATTAACATGCTCAAATACATGGTTGATTAACTATTTAATGGCCAATCTTGAAAGGCGTTCAGTTGCTCGTATTTGACACGGACATACTGATCAACAACACAAGGATTCTGCCTAACACTAAGGAACAACCAAGGATTCTGCCTAACATTAAGGAACATAAGGGATCTCCACTGTAAAGTGCTCTCACCTGCAGCCTAAAAATAGCCACAAGAATCATAACAGGTTATGCGCCTAGAAACACAAGAATTTTGCCTAACACTAAGGAACAACCAAGGATTCTGCCTAACATTAAGGAACATAAGGGATCTCCACTGTAAAGTGCTCTCACCTGCAGCCTAAAAATAGCCACAAGAATCATAACGGGTTATGCGCCTAGAAACACAAGAATTTTGCCTAACACTAAGGAACAATCAAGGATTCTGCCTAACATTAAGGAACATAAGGGATCTCCACTGTAAAGTGCTCTCACCTGCAGCCTAAAAATAGCCACAAGAATCATAACAGGTTATGCGCCTAGAAACACAAGAATTTTGCCTAACACTAAGGAAACAACCAAGGATTCTGCCTAACATTAAGGAACATAAGGGATCTCCACTGTAAAGTGCTCTCACCTGCAGCCTAAAAATAGCCACAAGAATCATAACAGGTTATGCGCCTAGAAACACAAGAATTTTGCCTAACACTAAGGAACATAAGGGTTCTGCTTAACACTAAGGAATACAAGGATCTCCACTGTAAAGTGCTTTCACCTGCAGCCTAAAAATGGCCACATGAATCATAACAGGTTATGCGCCTAGAAACACAAGAATTTTGCCTAACACTAAGGAACATAAGGGTTCTGCTTAACACTAAGGAATACAAGGGATCTCCACTGTAAAGTGCTTTCACCTGCAGCCTAAAAATGGCCACATGAATCATAATATCTGTTCCTCAATCTCTAAACAAGAAATTCTGCATTTCACTAAACAGACATTGACATAGTAAAATTGTCTTGTATATTTCACTTATTCCTTGTTAACTTATTCGTTTGTCTGTTATCATTTCTATCTATCATTCCACTAAAATGATGATGGAACATGTTGTCATTGTCAAGTTAGCCTTTCCTCTTCATCTCTTTCTTTTTCTCCTTCCATGCATCACCAAACATGCAGATTATAACAACTATTGCCAGGACAGGAATATAACATATGGTTTCTTGATAAAGCAAATTATAATGGAAATATCTAGAATTACCAAAAAAACATCATATCTACTTTATTATACAGGAGACAACATGAATACTTCCCACATTATAAATTATAATGGGAATATTTAGGATTACCAAAAAAAAGTCACTTTTACTTTATTATACAGGGCACAGCAGAAATACGTCCCACATTATAAATTATAATGGGAATATTTAGGATTACCAAAAAAAAGTCACTTTTACTTTATTATACAGGGCACTACAGAAATACGTCCCACATTATAAATTATAATGGGACTCATACATTTTAAACAGTTACCCATGTAGTACAAGTGAACATAGGCAAATGGTAATAGTAGCTTCATCTAGCTAATGTCTTTTTTTCAGATATAATCAGTTATAATAAGTGGCCTGTATTATTATATTTATATGATTACTATTCCTGCAGACAAAACTTTTGTTTGCAAGTATTTCAAGTGTAATTTCTTGTTTGGGTATGTATTAATACAAGTTATTTGAAATTCCATGTTGAGTTCATGTGTTTTCTGTTTTTAACTCCTGTCTGCTCTACGCTCACAGTGTGAAACAGCACAAGAAAGAGATGTTTGATTTTAAATAATTCTAATAAAACAAACTGAACACGATTAGATTTAAAGTTACCATTTATTTTTGTCTATGCTTTTAAATGACATTATCGAATTAAATATCTCACAGATTTTTGTCAGTTTCTAAATCTAACTCTAAGAAACTTTTTAGTCAGTAAATTCATTCTCAAATTTCAGCTCATAACATACAAGACTGTCTTGCTATTCAAAAAGAAAGATTCATGACTTGAATAGAAGAAAAAATGTTTTTCTGACAAAAATTTAAACTGGTTTATTTCTGTCTGAATTTCTCAAGTGAGGATTTATTATTTATCTGAACTAATACTATTATCTTGGTAGTTAGAATCTCAATGTTTCAACCATTGTATTCTTTATGCTTTTTCTGATGTATTTGGAAGTTGTTTTTTTTGGTTTTTTTACAATGCCTGCACATATAATGTCAGTGGCAGATCAAAACTGTTTCCTGAATTAATGTGCATTGTATATTTTAGCTACTTTGGCATTGAAAAAACTGGCTATTGAGGGAAAGAGATTTAGCTTGTACCTTCAAATTTTGTAGAATAGAAACTGACAGCATATTAAGGTAAAATCATAACTTGAAAAGAGTCCATGATAATCAGCAACCTGTAATAACACTGACTATAAGAGTATTCTCAACCAATACAAGGAAATCACTCAACCATTTTAACAGACCTCCACCAATAAACATCAAAACGAAAATTCTATAGGGTCTACTGGTTAACCAGTGTACTATGCAGACTAAATTCAGAAAAATACCAAATCTCAAAAAAGCACATTTCCAAGAACGTTACATGATGGAATTATCTAAGAATCTAAAAGCCCATATTCCTCACCTATTCACTTAGTTCCCAAGTCAGACAACAATGGTTTTCACCAATGTGTTGATTTTAGAAAATTGAATACTTTAATAGTCACTAGTTGTTACCCAGTCCTTTGAGGTATGATTTCAGGTAAAAAAGACCTCACCAAAGCCGACTTCCAAGTGCCAGTAGCACAGAAAAACATTCTAAATACAGCAGTCATTACATTATTTGAACTGTACAAATTCACCAAGATGCCCTTTGTGTTAAGAATCAGACATAACTTGACACCTTAATTGTTGGGAGAAAAAAAACTCAAGAAATATGACAGATGGCCAAATTGAAAAATGAAGATGTAATTTTGAGACTTAATAGTTTCATAAAAAAATAAGAATTGTGATGTAATGGGTGGCATGGAAGCGTTTGGAAGTGAATTCAAATTGGTTAGAAATAAAAAGGGAACTTAATTTCGCAGAAAGAGAAGAAGAGAGAAAAAAAAAAGAATGTTTTTAGATTAAGCAGCAGATAGACTGAGATGGCTTTTTGAAAGTGATTCAGTATAAATTACAAGGGAGGAGGGGACATTACCTAGTCATGGGTGAATGCTACTGACAACAGCTAGTAAGTAGGCCATGCTATTTAAATCTAGTGCCTTCTAAAACATTTGGTGGGTTTTGAGTAAATGCTAGAACTGGAAACGGACATGCCCCCTCCCCCCAATCATTAGAGGCAAAAGTAAAAGAGAGTGAAGTCCATTGAAGAGGCACCCACTAATAGAAGACAAATCGAGTTTAGAGCAGGGCTTGGACAGTGTACTGTGAAAAGCAGGATGAATGGAGGAGCACCGTCATTAAGAGATTAGTCTGTTATTTCTCTCTGACCTGACAACCCATGCACATGTAAGCAAAAAATAAAATTAATGAAGAAGTTTTTCAAAGCCAAAAAAACAACTGTGTTCATGCGTTTCTTTATGCCTTGTTTGTCCACCTTTATGCCTTCTTAATTATACCGACACAATGAATGACTGCATTACATAGAAAATTCTTGTACCAGCCAATGATACAAAATGAAAGATGAAAAAAATGAAACAATCAACTGAAAATTACTCTTATCTAAATGGTCATTTACTTTTTTTATACATAATTTTTGTATTTCTCTGAATTTTTGAGATGAAGCTTGATAATTTGGATTATTCCGACTATTGTCCTTATCTCTATTGTTATCTATACAACATTTCAGCCGATGTGCCCTCCAGCCTTTTTCAGGTATTTCTTGTAGTAATCAGGATCCTTCACGGAACTCTGAACCCAACCCTTTATTCAACCCATGGGGGTATACTGTTCTCATTCCGCTAACCATATCTGAGTACAAGTATTAAGCCGTGTTAATTATTATTCTGTGTTACTGTCACTTGACCAGGATTGAACTTGCAGCCCAGAGATATCTGTTACTTAGAACTGTGTTAAATCAAAGCCTATATCCAATACACTATGTGTCCAATTGTTCGTGAAGGTTCCCGAGTCGATAAGAAATACCTCAGCTGAAACATTGTACAGATAACAATAAAGATGAGGACAATAGTCCAAATAATCTTATTATAATGGAGATTGTGTGTTTTTCTGTTTGTAACTGAAACTATATTACTAATTGAGTCACAATTAACATAGTTATTTACATCACATTTTCCATGATTTTATTTAGATTTAATTTGAACCTCAATTATTAATAAAATTTCTTCACCCTTTTAATAGTGTTGTCCATATCTACATACAAATAACATGCAATTGTATTTATATATACACAAAATAGCGGTTTGCAGTGTGAATGGGAAGGCTAATTTGCATATTGATATTAAAAATGTGATTTTAATAAATACGTGCTTAGTATTATTGATTTCTAACTGTTTGGTTTTATTTTAATGAATATAAGCAAAAATCTCTTCCATGAATCTTAAATGAAATCCATTAACAAGAAAAAATAACTGTCATTTTATTCTTTATTTCCTAATTTAACTAAATAGTTAAATAAGTAAAATTCAGCAATGAAAGACAGGAGTGATGGAAGAGTAAGTTTCATTTCTATTTTTCTATTATACCCCTACTCTGTTACATATCTTTTTGTCTGCCTCTAATTTAATACGATATTTCATTACATTAAAACTTAAATACTTGCACCCGGAGAGTGCATATATTTGCTAGTACAAATAATACAAACATAATTTTTGTACATTACTTGAATGCAATAATGATTTTAAAATTATTGAAATTGAAAATATATTTTTACAATCTTTTTATCTCAGCAAGAACCCAGAAACACTTTCCAATTTTAACGTTAAATTCCAAGAAAAATCTAAAAAAAATAAAAAAAGTGTTTTGCTAAAACATTTCCATTAATTCAATTTAATTTCTTATGATCTAAAGGCAATATCAAAACAATACATCAGTGACGCACTATGTTATCATGAATATGTCATTTTAATTTTCTGATTATTGGTGGTCATCCAATAAAGTTTCTTTCGGCTCAATATCTTCATTACAGTTTCTTTTACCCCAGTATCATTTCAAACACAGAAAAGAAATTCAATTATAGAATGGCTTATGCTATATGTCTTAATAAATGACAGTCTAAATAGAAATAAATAAGATACATTTGATTATATTGTCAGAGTTTTTAGAATCGTCTTTTCTTGTATTCTGTTAATTATTATCTGAGGTTTAAAGATAAAGTACAGGGTGGGCCTAAAATCTTGTCACCCCAACATATTGTTATAAGTTTCATTTTTTGTTTTAATAATACTAGCAAATATATGCACACTACGGGTGCAAGTATTTAAATTTTAATGTAATAAAATATTGTATTAAATTAGAAAGGCTAATGAAACTAAATAAGAATACAGATAAAAAGATTTGAAACAGAGGGAGTATAATAAAAGATTTGAAACAGAGGGAGTATAATCGATAAAATAGAACAATTGAAATTTACTCTTCCATCACTCTCGTCTTTCATTGTTATTTTTTCTAATTTAAGTATTTAGTTAAAAGAGGAAGTAAAGAATAAAATGACAGTTATTTTATCTTGTTAATGGATTTCACTTAAGATTTATTGAAGAGATTTTTGCTTATATTCATTAAAATAAAACCAAACAGTTAGAAATCAATAATACTAAGCACATATTTATTAAATTCGATTTTTTAATATTAATATGCAAATTAGCCTTCCCGTTCAAACTGTAAACCGCTATTTTGTTGTATAAATAAATATGATTGCATGTTATTTTTATGTAGATATGGTTAACAGTATTAATAATGTAAGACAATTTTATTAATAATTGAGGTTTAGATAAAAATAAAATCATGGAGAATGTGATGTTAATAACTAAGAGAATTGTGACTTGAGTAGGAATATAGTTTCGGTTACAGACAGAAAAACACACAATCTCCATTATAATAAGATATAAGTTATGTGACTATTTTGCCTCTAAAAAATTCTTTAGAACTCATTTTCTAGAATTTCAGGTTGTAATATGTAGTTATTTTACCATTAAAAAGAAAAAAACTTATATGGGTGACAAGGCCATACTTCATATGGAAGCGCGTGGTGTAAAGGTTAAAGTCATGGGAAATGGACTCGTCGCCCCAAGTTCAAATCCTGAATGTGATAATTGCATTTCACTTAGTGCTAATACCCTTGGGAAAGGTATGAATCCTACTCTCCCTCCAGCTATGGATAAATAGTAGGGCAGACTGGGCAACCCGTCTAGGAGAAGGAAAACTCTGAATTCAAACCTGTTGAACTCCGCTTAAGAAATTGACCTTGTGTCACATCTTGCTCATGTGGAGGGTTTGATAAATATATATACGGGTGACAAGATTTTCGGATAATTTTTCAACCAGGCTCATCTGCACAGCCTTTCATTTTCTCACCCGCATATATAAGCTGAGCATTAAACTATTTAAGTCATACAAGAATTAGAAAGTGTCCCTGAGTAAAATACATGCTTGTATCACATGATGTACTTTAAGGGCTGACATAATGGGTTCATCCAATCAGAATATTTGTTGCCATTTTTTTCCTTTGGTTTTTATACAAGTGGACACTACTTGGAAAAATACACCTTTTATCTCTAAATATATGTACACCTAAAGAATGTCTAAGAATAGATCAGCTGAAATGTTCTAATGGCAAAGAGAATAAATTCAAAAATTATGTTTGTAGTAGTCTCGGGAATGAATCTTAAAAGAAATCCATTAACAAGAAGAAATAACTGTAATTTTATTCTTTACTTCCTATTTTAACTAAATAGTTAAATTAGGAAAATTTAGCAATAAAAAATGGAAGTAATGGAAGAGTAAGTTTCAGTTGTTCTATTTTATCGATTATACCCCACCTCTGTTTCAAATCTTTTTATCTGCATTTTTATTTAGTTTCATTAGTGTTTCTAATTTAATATGATATTTTATTACATTAAAACTTAGATAGTTGCACACAGAGGGTGCACATATTTGCTAGTTGATATAGATGAAAAAAAAAAGGCTTTTTGTAAGCATCTTACAATGTATTCTGCTGAAGAGTATCCCAATAACATTTCATACAATGTTAACAAGGTAGAAAATCAAATATCATAAACACGCTCCATAGATTTAAATGCTGCTCAAATTTGGAGTGAATCTCAAAGAACTTGTTTTTATTTGCGGAGGGGGGTGTTGTCTCTTGTTTTTTCTTTTTACTTTTACCATTTTATTTGTTGAAATTCTTTTTTCTTTGTTGTCTTGTGAGTTTAAGTTATTTTCATAAAATTTCCAATTATTGAAGAATAAATGATGAAATATTATGAACAAACTGTTCTCAAAACTTAGGGATAAAAATAATTAGCAAAAATAATAGAAAATAAGATTTTTCTCTCTCATTATATATATATCTATATCTACAGAGACAGAGGGATAGAGAGAGGGAGTGTGATATATATATATATATATATATATATATATATATATATACTGAGAGAGAGAGAGAGAGAGAGATAAAAACATGGATGAAAAATGATAATGCTATACCTGAAGGATGATAGTAATTTTGACGTAAGCACAGTATAATCATAGAATCTGTTACTACACCCTATATATATATATATAATATATATATATATATATATACTTTAACATTTAGATCCTAATCTACAATAAACAACAAGAAGTCTTCAATGTCTACACCTGAATATCATAAAGAAGAAATATTCTTTGGACTTTAACTGTACCTGCTTAAATAATAACTTCCTGCCAAAATACACTATATATATATATCTTATTATAATGGAGATTGTGTGTTTGTATGTCTGTAACCGAAACTATATCACTACTCAAGTCATAATTCCCTTAGTTATTGACATCACATTCTCAATGATTTTATTTTTATTTAAACTTCAATTATTAATAAAATTGTTTTACATAATTAATACTGTTAACCATATCTATATGCTAACAACATGCAATTATATTTATATATACAACAAAATAGCTGTTTACAGTGTGAACGGGAAGGCTAATTTGCATATTGATATTAAAAATGTGATTTTAATAAATATGTGCTTAGTATTACTGATTTCTAATTGTTTGGTTTTATTTTAATGAATATAAGCAACAATCTCTTCAATAGATCTTAAATGAAATCCATTAATAAGAAAAATAACTGTCATTTTATTCTTTACTTCCTCTTTTAACTAAATACTTAAGTTTAAAAAAATAACAATGAAAGATGAGAGTGATTGAAGAGTAAGTTTCTGTTGTTCTATTTTTCGATTATACCCACCTCAGTTTCAAATCTTTTTATTTGTATTCTTATTTAGTTTTATTAGCCTTTCTAATTTAATATAATATTTTATTACATTAAAACTTAAATACTTGCACCCGGAGGGTGCATATATTTGCTAGTATATATATATATATATATATATATATATATATATAGATAGATAGATAGATAGATAGATGGATAGATGGAAAGATAGAGAGAAACACTGATAATAAATAATAATGCAACACCCTGAAGAATGGTAGCAATTTTGATCTAGATACTGTATATTTCATAGAATCTGTGTACTGTTGCTATACCCTTTCTTTTGGAACCTGTTTACTTTGTTGATCTGTATTTGTGGTCAATTACTATATCCTAGTCTTATTACAAGTGCATTTCATTTTGAGTAAAATGATACACATATTCAGTGTGTTGCAATTGCATGCATATACAAGTGTGTCTGTGTGCATGAAGTGCCTCAGGACAGTATCTGCATAAATATAACATTTCACATTCTAGTAAGAACCAACAATATTTGTATCCTATTTCTTATTAATGTTGCATACATTAGTGATAATATTGTTTCAGCCCTGAAACCATGCCTGACCCCAGGGCCACTATCAGACAAAGGAATTGCTGAAGGCAGCTGCTATTTTTGAAGCAGCACTTTCATAAATTTACATATAACTAACCAGTATACCAATATTGTTATCTGGACAGTTAATTAAAAGACGTTGGACATTGCATAGTTAACAGTTCTTTTTGAAGACAACTTGCAGGGGGTTATAAGTGCAACATGGAAAAATACAAAGAACTAAAATAGGAAACTGGAGAAAACGGTTGGCGATGTTATATATTTCCCATCATGCATTGGTATTTGTTGGAGTGGTAAAAGGATATTCCCAGTATCTCGGAATGAAAATGAATTATTTTGTAAAGCTTCAAAACTTCATTTTGTTGTTATTGTTGTGGCCATTATTATTTTAGATTAACCAATGAAACTCAATTAGCAAAGTTGGTATTATTATATACTGTGAGTTTGCTCAGGGTTGGATGTGATAATCTTATACTTTTGAAATCATGTTTGATCTCAGCACCTTATTTAGTGAAGACCCTTTTGATGGTACAAGTTCCATGTGTGTGTGTGTATATATATAATATATATATATATATATATATATATATATATATATATTTGGAGGATATGTGCTTAATTGAAGTCATACCTAATTTTGAAAATTAATTAGCTAATAATTAATGAATTTAGGCGGGCATAAATGTTCAAATGTGAGGTTAAACAAATCGAGAAAATGTCAATCCCTGTATGTACATTTCGACCTATTAGGTCTCATCAGCAAGGTTATAGACATGGGAGACTGCTCCGTGTGTGACTCAAAACCTCGACTGCCAAGCTGACAGGCGGGGACTCTAACCATTACACCAGCTGGCCTTACCAGAATTTTTGTTTGTTTTTGAATTTAGTTATATTCCACTTTTGGTGACTTATCGCACGACAGTATTAAAGTAAGTAAACAAACAATGTGTTTATTTTTTATATGGCCTTTTTAGCCGACTATTTTTGGAGGATATGTGCTTAATTGAAGTCATACCTAATTTTGAAAATTAATTAGTTAATAATTAATGAATTTGGGCGGGTATATATGTTCAAATGTAAGGCTAAACAAATCAGGTATGACTTCAATTAAGCACATATCCTCCAAAATGGCCATAGCAAAAATAAACACATTGTTTGTTTACTTACTTTCATATATGTATATATATATATATATATATAGGGTCATCCACAGACACGTGTTTCGACTTATCAAGTCTCCTCAGTGTGGCTAGACATTTTGTAAGCTACCTACAGCCGGAATTGAAATCCGATCGGTTGGGTGTCAGTCCGGCACCGTAACCATTAGGCTGTCTTCACTTACAGAATGGGAAGGGGATTTTAACTGTTTTAATACACACATCGCTTTGCGTGTAAAGGCCGTCACAAAGTGCTCCATTCCTTAGAAGAGCGTTGCGTTTACGCTTGAGTTGGCGGCCGTCAGCAAGATCCCCCCCAGAGTGCTCAACCCTAGGGGATGGGGAGCATATATATATATATATATATATATATATATATATATGGGTGTGTGTGTGTATGACTAAGTGTAATGCAATATCTAATATCCTTCACTGATGCTCTTTCTTGAAATGATTTTCTGGTATGTTTCAAGGCAGATATATTCCTGTCCTCTTGATGTGATAAATATCGCATGCTGTGAACTTTAAATTAAGACATAGGTCTTTATATCCTATGCTTTACTTAGAGAAGATGTTTCTTTTATTAAGCTCTGCCTTTATAGTAAGTTTTCAGTGATGAAATATTAGCATATACAAGAGTCATTCAATAAATAAGAGATTTATTTTTTTTGAAAAAGCAAAATTAATCTTTTTCCATTATTATTTCCCATAAATGTACTCAGCATTGTTTGGAAGGAATTGGTATATAGTAAAAGTCTTATTATAATCTTGCAAATATATTTCTTTTCATGCTATTCAAAGAAGAGGTAAATCACTTAGAGTGTTTCATGCTTGAACTGAGGTCTGTTATTAAATTGTTGATGACTGAGAAGTGCAAACCATAATACACAGTATTACAATAGATTGTGTGATGTGTACAGAGAAGCATGTTTTAGCCAAAAAATGTTTATAAATGGGCTAAACATGGGTTTGCTACCATAAGCTTGAGTAAAAAATGCAGTGTAATTGTTATACTGATACTAAGCTGGATTGGGTTGTCTCTTCTCTGAATGGATCTGGGATGGATTAATACCCACTGTTGAATAGTGAGTTTGATCCTCGATGGATGCCCCATACTTGCGACCATGTATCATCACACTTGATACCTACACAATTATATGATTTAAAGTAAGTATTTCTATTTAATAATAATCACACTGTTGAAACACTCTGACTGAAAAAGTTCAGTGATGAGTAACGAAGGTCATTGTGATAATCTTCTTAGACATGGAAGAACCGATTACTATTAATTTACTTGAAAAAGATGCAACTATAAACAGTGTTTCCTATTGTCAACTCACTTTGGCCCTGACTAGATGGATGGTTGCAGAGGTCCCTCTAATCAATCGGCTGATCATGTCAATCCCTAGCACCTATATGATAGCCCCAACCCTATTGGCCTTATGGCAAGCCCCAATCCTTTTTATCATATGGGTGCAAGAAGGCAGTGGCTGAGGATCTTCATGTCCTGGGAATGACGTTAAACTCTATTTGATGGTGAGGTTCCAGTTCTGGAGATTTGGGGAATGTGGAGCATCCCTTCATCACCAGTGCTCCCTGGTCCACTCTGACCCGGTGTTGTAGTACCTGTTAGGGTCCCATCTATGGGTTAAATAGAAAAATGTGTTTAGAAAAAAATTGAGTATCCATTAAGAATGAATTAATTTCAAAACTTTATTGGCATTATGTGACCCACTGAGGTTGATATGCCATAAAACAAAACAAACCAAACCTATTGTCAACTCCTTTGACAAAATTCATTCTATTAGTTTTTGATACCTTGACTGACAGTGGAATACAGTGTTTTGTTTATATTGGTGAATATTTGTGTTGGATCATCTGCACTTTTTCGCACAGTCGATAGGAAAGAATTGGTGCTCAAGGAATGCCACAAACCCAATCAACGACTGACATCAGGTTTTTCTAATTTAGAGTTTTCTTTCTCCTAGACTGGTTACCTATCCAGGGTTAAAGAGTCCAGTCTTCTCATAGCTGGAGGAAGAATAAGGGTATTAGCACTATGTGAAATGCAAACAGCCTCGTCCTGGATTTGAATTCACGTTGACAAGTCTATTTCCTACAGATCTAACCATTCTGCTGCGTACCTCCATAAATTTTGTTTCCATACATGTGTTCTAAAATACTGTTGCATGATAGTAAAAGTTTTGCTTAATTCAGGCATACAAAATGCCTTCTTAGAAGCCAGTGTTTTTTTGTTTTTTTTACTGACACTGAAATACCTGGTGCTACCAAAAGCTCTTATGAAAAACTTTAGGTTATGCGTACCAATGTCTTAAATAGTATTCTTCATAATGAATTTTGAAACTGTTTTTTAAAAACAGTTCTTTACAAACTGTTGTTATAGCAATGTCAAAGTGACCTAGACAAAAACCACGTTGTGATTTCTGTACAGACATGTTGGAGCATTATAAAGATAGTTTTATGGGCTTTTTAGTAATGAATCAAGTATAATTTGAAGTAATAAAATTGAAGTGTTTCTCATATACTGATGGTCTTTCCAGGTTTTATACCCCACAAAATCATCCTGTTGTTTCAAATTTTTCTGCTTTTGGAATTTTTTCAAAAGTAAAATAAACACACACAAATATATATATATATTGGTTTGTGGTTGGTTTTGAAGCCTATCACAATGCAGGTGTAAAGAAAAATTAGTTAACTATGGTGTTGTTTGTTAACATGTCATTTATTCTTAATATTTTGAGATAAAAATCTCTTCTACAGAAGATTTCCAAAACTGAAGCTGTTGCTAGCAACCATCCATTTTGCTTTGTGTCTTCTATCTTCCAAATTCTCTGCGTGTGTTTTTATGTGTTTGTGTGTGTCTGTTCAACAGTGTCTGATTATCATTCCAGGTAAGCCAAACACTTATGCAGAGAATGACAGGTTAACAGACAACACCATAGTTACCTTATTTTCTTGACAATTGCATTGTGATAGCCTTCAAAACCAACCACCAAACCAATATAAACACAATGCTTCAAGCATATGATAAAAACACACACACACACACACACACACATATATATATATATATATATATATATATATATATATATAATCAATTTTTATCAATTAAGAATTTTTCTGTATTTATATACATGCTCCTAATGAAGAAACTATAGTTTATAAAAAAGTCCAACAAAATGTGAAAAGTATAAATGGAAAGGCAGATAAATCAACACAAACAACTGATTCAATTAATATTTTATCTTTATTAATTTAAAAGACTGAGTCTTTTAATGAATAAGGACAAAATATTAATTCAATTAGTTGTTTATCTACCAAGCCATTATATTTTTCACAAACTCTTTAATGAAACATGCAGAATATCAGTTGTCTGATTGGTCATACAATGGATAAAATTTCATTAATACTTTGTAGTGATAATGATTCTTCTGCTCTAATCTTTTGATAGATACAGAGCAAATTTTGGGTCCGGGTCATTTTGTGGCCCATCAAGTTGCCACAACATAGAAAGTAAATAAGGTACATGGGAAATTTACAAAAATCAAAGTAAAATAAATTCATGTAATGAAAAAATATATGTTGCGTTCCGAAGAAAATGTTTGATTTCATTTTTCTCAATTATATTGATTATATGAATAAACTTTACTATATTTTTTACTTCTTATTCATTATAAATGGAAAAGGAATTTACTAAAACTAAATTCTAATTTTTCTGCATTTCCTTCCCAATACATTTCTATAATAAACTCATTTCCAATACATAGTAAAGTTCTATAGTTAAGTTATTTTCAATGTACTTTCTATGGTAAAGTTATTTCCTATGAATTTCCTACAGTAACGTTATTTCCAAATACTTATCTATAATAAAGTTATTTTTAATTCGTTTTCTATAATAAAGTTATTTCCAATGCATTTGCTATAGTAAAGTTATTTCCAAAGAATTTTCTATAGTGAAGTTATTTCCAATGCATTTCCTAAAATACAGTTATTTACAATACATTTTCTATAGTAAAGTTATTTCCAAATCATTTTCTATAGTCAAGTAATATCCAATGAAATTCTGTAGTATATGACAAAGTGATATCCTTTTTTCCAGCAAATCACCATTATTTTTTCATTAATACAACTGATTTTATAATTATTAGAGATTTTATAAAGGAAGTCTGGGTAACCTGTTAGTCAGTTCGAGGTGCATGGTGTTATGGTTAGAGTCATAGGAAATGGACTCGTCGACCTGAGTTCAAATCCTGGATGAAGCTACAGTTCACATAGCGCTAATACACTTGTGAATGGTATGAATCCAACTATTCTCCTTCTAACTATGGGTAAATAGTAGGGCAGACTGGGATCTTTAACTTTCGTTATGCAACCAGTCCAGGAGAAGGAAAACTCTGAATTCAAACCTGTTAAATCTGCTTAAGGTGGTCACTACTAGAATAGGCTCAGTCCTAATTAGTGATCTATTTCACTAATTTTTTTTTTTTTCAATTTTAATTTTTAAGATTTTTCTTTTAATTTTTTTTTTTTTTTGGCGGGGGGGGGTACAAGGCAAATGTCCCCTATACCACATTATAAATCCGGCCCTGGGTATACACAGGTCATGATCTAATGAAGAATTTTCTTTTAAATCATTTCTACAGGTGAATCTTAACTGTATATGTATGTGGTTGTATGGTAATGTTGTTTTTTAAGTAGGAATAAAAGAAATTACATTCAAATATAACAGACATAGATACTGACATAGTTTTTTTGTGTTCAGAATCCAACAAGGAAAAAGATAATTAACTTCCCACAGTGAGCCTTTATCATTGCACATAATGGTGATTATATTTCAGACAAATTTAAGATTACTTTGAAGACAATACTTTAAATAAACATATACAAAGAGTTATTAATAGAGAGATGTATGTAGATGTAGATGTGTGTCTGCATATCACCTAGAGTTATAATTAACAAGAATAACACAGTAACCTCTTTACACATTTGCAAATAAATAAATAATGTAGACTCTTCTATAATTAACATTTATTAATTATTGAATGTTACATACAAAAAATGCATATACAAGAATACATTTATTATTATCCTAGGAGTCATCTCTCTTAACTGCTGGAGACAAAACATCTATTTTAAGAAAACAGATTATTAAATGATGCTTTGTTCACAGACTCACAGCTCTATAATCATCATCATCATCATCATGTTGTGTATGTAGCATGGATATCCATAAGAATCTCTTGCCAACCTCCCTATCTCTAAATGCCCCTGGCAGGTCCTCTGTGCAACAACCAGCATCCTCGCATAGTTGGTCAATGTAGGTCCTTGGTGGGCGGCCCAAATTAGCATGTCGATGTGTTGGCTTCCAGAGGAGAACGTTGCTTATGAGCTCACCCTTGCTTCTCCAGCAATGTCCTGCATGCCTAGTCCATCTCACTTGGATGGTTTGTGAGATGGGGGGGGGGAAGGTGGCCATACAGCTGTTTCCTTGTGGGGGAATTAGAATCCACTTGTGGTGTAATGGTTATCATCATGGGAAATGGACTCGGCAACCTGAGTTAAAATCCTGAAACTATATACATACACACTGAAGATGTATGCACATAAAAACATATATACACACATGCACACACACATATATATATATATATATACACAGAAAAGGATATATACCGAGACATACCCACATTTTTTAAATGAAACAGCTTTTAAACATTATGACACATACAATTGTTAGACAACTGCATCCTAGTAAATACATTAACACAAATTGATTCTAACTTATTGTTTACTTTTTGAATCCCACAAAAAATCAACTTCCGGTGTGAGACCTTTTTGAATCGAAAGTCAGCGTTCTTTCACAATGAACATTTTAATGCAATGACCACACACGTGAAATCGACTGCTATTAATCGGTGTTTCAGTTAATTCAGTGGATTTAACCCTGAAGATCCTTATGGTGAAACTAGAATAGGTTATCTTGTACCCATTTTATAATATATATATATATTTGTGTGTGTGTGTGTGTGTGGAAGGCGGTAAATAAAGTCAGTGAAATGGCCTATTGTTGGTATCTGTTGAACAGCAGGGAAGTCTATCCCCTTTTCGCTAGTGCCAAACCAAAAAATTGAGGTGGAGCACCACACATACCATCATCTCCCTGCTTTACCACACAGATTCAAACTGTGCTACTCATGCACTTAGTCGGAGAGGGCCAGTATCAAACCTGGAACCTTGTTATTCGTAGGTAGATATATATGTATATGTGTGTGTGTGTATATATATACATAAAAATTATATGTATATTTATACATAAAAAAATCCCATATATAATAGTCCCTTTGTATACAATGAGACTAGCACTTTTTTTTGCAAGATTATAGGAATTATCTTAAGGCAAAAATCTATATTACATTTGGTTAATTTGCATCCTTCTACTGCACTAAACTTTAGGATAGCACTCCATCTATATAAAAGTAAAGTAAGTAATGTTGATGGGGTGGCCTAATGTTGGTATCAGCCAGACAGTGAGGGAGTCTATCCCTTTTTCACTAGCGCTAGACCAAGGAGATTGTTTTTTCATCTGAGGTGGAGCTCTGCACCTACCACCAGATCCTTACTTTACATCACAAATACCTGCGCTACTCATTTGCTGAGTTGGTGAGAGCTGGTATTGAACCACGAACCTTGTGATTCCTTGGTGAGTGCTTTACCAACTGAGCTAAACCAGCCCTTAACACAAAAATAAGGAAAACATGTACATATACCTCTAAAGTTAAACATGTATAACCATAAATACTGTTAATGAAATATTGATAGAGTTTGAGAGGTTATATTCATATTTTCTCTTATTAAATGCATACAATTATTAAAAAAATACAAAGATGAAAAACGTAAACTATATATATTTCTTCTTGACGTTAACATCTATTGATATTTTTATGTTCAGCAATTACTTTACATACATACATACATATGGAGGGCTCTAAGATAAAATCCTATTATAATTCCTCTTTTGGTGTTGGTATTATAGTGTGAGTGTTCCAATATCATAACACATTTTATAAGCAAAAATTTGGTCTACCTATGTGTTCACCCCCAAGTGGTGTCTTGACATGTCTGTACCTAGAATTCATAGAAGCTGGCCCTTTTAAATACATCATTTCTAATAACTCCAGCTACTTCTGAGTGAGAGAGAGGGTTAAATCAAGATTATTATACTTTTACATATTGAACTATTTGGCAATATCACTTAAGTAAAATGCAAAGATGAAAAACTATCAACATTTCTTCTTGGCGTTAGCATCTATTGATATTTTTATGTTCAGCAGCTGCTTGGCCAAAATACAGTCATTTCCTGTAGTTTTAAATGCCAATCAGAATCTAATTGTTTTACTCATAAGCTTAACTATTAATGGATTTCAGTCCAACTCTTTCTTACTTTCTTTTTTTTATTTGACTTCTATATAGATTTTCCCAAAGAAAATAAAAGAAGTATTCTCTTCTTTGCAAGGAGGAAAAAGGCAGAAGAAATTTCCATTGAAGAACCTTGGCAACATAAGTCTTGTTTTATTCTTCACTATTTATGGCTTTTATTGTCCAACCCACCACCTGATGGTGGTCTGCAAACCAAAAAGACCCAAGTAGAATAAAACAGACCAATCATGATTGAGCAATGAATCAATTAAACGTTTATCGTTGGATATAATATTTATTTTACTCTCCAAACAAAGAGAGACATTAGGAAATTATGATCCATATCAATTTCAGGCTTTGGCTGTAAAATTCATTGGTCCTTCTAAAAAGGCATTAGTGATGAAGTATTTCAATCAGTTGTATAGGGGGAGACAAAAACTGTCCACTTCCTTCTGCTCTTAACTTTAAGGTAACTAAGGCATCAAGAATTGATCCTGTCGCTACCCCTTATAATGACAATGGTATGGGGAAATCTGGAAGGGCATCCCCACCAACCCTGGAATTAGACATTTAGTTGTTGTTATTGTGTTTGACCAAAAGGCTAAAATGTCAACACAGGAGAAGTTAACTGCTATTATAGTAAATAAGCTTAGGAAAATAAAAGATATAATTGCTCACTAGAAATGTATAATTGAGTAGGTTGCAATTCCCTGCTTATCAGATGAAGATCAATGGGTTCAAAACATCCATTATCCTCATCTTGATCACTTTTACATATAGATTGATAGATCTTCTGATTATGTTCAAGTGTCATTGGAGAGATTTTTTCTTTAAACATGAAAGAAGATTTGAAAGAAGGAGGTGTTTGTAGTGCAATGGTTATCCTTGTAAGAAAGAAAAGTTTGAAAGCAAAATGCTCGCCTATCCATACCCGGATTTTTCTTCACAGTTCATTGTCCTTGAAAAATCACATTCACCAGGACTAGTATCCGACACTTTGGCCATAAAACTGCATGAATCAGATGATTTTATCTGGAAAGCAAGAACTGAATTTGATACCTGGATCATCGTAAGGTAATATCTATAAAAGATGCTCTGTAGCTCTATGACTCATTTTGAGGGTTCCTTTTTAAAATATTACACCAAGAAAATTGTTGCCTTGCAGATATTGAAGTCAGTAAGTCTACTGTTGGTTTGAATAACATCAGCTAACTAAGTACCACTTAAACAGTGTCCAAGACAGTTGGTATATATAGAAATCAAGAATGATCCATTCATGAATTTGGGTGATTTGGGTCATTCCATTCCTTGAGTTCTGATTGGCTGCTTGATTTGAATGACATTGTGGAGTCTTATAAATATCCTGTCATTCTGCAGTAGACTTAGTGACTATTCGGGTTTGTATTTAAGTTACAACCGTTTGTTGCCTTGTCTTCCCAGTTTGACGGTAATTGGAACTTTAATTATTCTTCAGTAACCATATACCAAAATATGGACCAAACTTATATTCAGCAACAATTATGTTTGCAGATCCTTCAGAAAATTCGAAGACATGGTTAACTGAGTCCAATTCTTCAACGAGGCTGTTTGCATTTCTCATATATATTAACCAACTTCTCCTACATAAGAGTAAGGATATAGTCGTCAATGCCCATTAAATTTCCATAGGTTCAGCTAGTATATATATATATATATATATATATTTACCAACCCCTTTTCCATGGGTAGGATGTGACACATGGTCAATTTCTTCAGAGGTGTTTAACAGGTTTGAATTAAGAGTGTTCCTGCTCCTAGCCCAGTGTCTTAATTAAGGTTAAAGATCCCAATCTGCCCTGCTATTTATCCATAGCTGGAGGGAGAATAGTTGGATGCTTACATTACCAACAGGTATTCGTGCTATGTAAAATACTAATAGCCTTGTCCAGGATTTGAACTTGGGTTGCTGATTCCATTTCCTATGACAATATCCATTATACCATGCACCTCCTTGCATCTTGCATAGCAGTAATAACCTTGGGAAAAGGTATCTATCTAACTCTTGGTATGGCAACTGGTCAAGAAGGAAACTCTGAATTCAAACCTGTTAAACTCTTAGTATTATTTGGATTATTCGGACTATTGTCCTCATCTTTATTGTTATCTGTTCAACGTTTCAACCTATGTGCCCTCCGGCCTTCTTCAGGTATTTCTTCTTGAACTCATGAACATTCCCTTTAAACTGAACTAGAAATACCTGAAGAAGGCAGGAGGGCACATCGGCCGAAACATTGTACAGATAACAATATAAGATGAGGACAATAGTCCAAATTATACTAATTAAAAAAGCCTCCTCTCAGAAATTCAGAGAAATACTGTTAATCTCTGTGTAGAAATTGACCTTGAGTCACATCCTGCTTGTGCTGAGGGTTGAGTAAATACATACACAAGACACTCCGATTTTAAAGGTCCGACACTTCTGCTTAAAAACGGACCTGCTTGTGGCAGAGTAGCTGGTTAAATGCATATGTGAAAGAAGATTCATACTTTTATGAGCATGAGAAGCTGTAACTCAATCGCCTCTCCTTTGATGCATGAGTTCTTACAAAAATAAAAAAGATAATCTAGTGGGTCATTCTCATATTATAAATGGTAGTGATTGCAATACCTATATTGGTAAAATGACTATCATGTTAGGGAGTTACCAGTAAGAAATGATTTTTACTATAAAAATGCATTGGAAATGATTTTTAATATAAAAATGCATTGGAAATGATTTTTACTATAAAAATGCATTGAACAATGATTTTTACTATAAAAATATAAATTTTTATATAAAAATGCATTGAACAATGATTTTTTTTAGTAAAAATGCATTGGAAATGATTTTTTTAGTAAAAATGCATTGGACAATGATTTTTACTATAAAAATGCATTGGAAATGATTTTTACTATAAAAATGCATTGGACAATGATTTTTACTATAAAAATGCATTAGAAATGATTTTTACTATAAAAATGCATTAGAAATGATTTATTATAGAAAATTTGGGTTATCTGCTCCTAAATCAGTTCCTGAATCTTCAGAACAGAATCCGCAGGCACTGAGGCCGGGACAGTTTTAGCAGTGACCGAATTAAGGTCAGCATCATCAGTCTAGGCACCCACAGGGATAAGACCAGATAAATTATACGGACAGGGCAGCAGTCCGAAAAAAACAGCTTCATCTCCGGACAGGGTCAGACATGGAAATCAGCAGAACAGGTAAACAGACAAACTTAACAAACTCTTACACAAACACTTTGAACACTTAACTTACATTTCATATTGCACCAATAAAAGTTATTAACCCGAATATATGAATATACATTCGCCTTGGGTAAGTTTCCTTTATAACAGCAATATCTGCAGTCTTATTAGTCTTATTTTTAATTCTGTTAATATTGGTAAAATGACTATCATGTAAGGGAGTTACTAGTAAGATTTATTCTGTTCATATCCTTTGCCTCCATCCCAGAAAAAGAGGCCACAGATACCCTTGCTACTGATGAAGAAGAAGACAATGGTTTATTTTCACACATTACACAATATAAACAATGTCACACAAAACAAAACAAAACAAAACAAACAACAAAAAATGTAATGTTGGTTGTTGTAGTAATGTGTGGAGGATGATCACTAATTTGGACTGAACCTATTCTAGTAGTAACCACCTCAGTTGTTTGTTTTGTTAGTTGTTTTTTTTTACATAGTTTGAAAGTTGATAAGTTTACTTATACTAATTAAAAATTTCTATTTTGATAAAAAATTTGAGTTGATGAGCAGACATTTTGGTGAAATCAATGTTTGGAATTTTTTTTGTTAGTATATTCCAATCATTGATGCAAGATCCTGTGATAGATTTAAGGCCATAGGTTTATAGTGTTGGCCAATGGTGTGAAGAGTTCACCTGCAGTTGATCCCCTAGTAGAAACATGTATAATTCTTTTTTAGGGATGAAATAATTTTTGAAAGTTAGGGGTAATGTGATGATTTTATAAAGTAGTTTCAGTGATTATTAGCCTCTACTTTTGTATATTGATTTGTATCAATGTTTGTTTGGTGACATTATCAGCAGGTCTTTATGAACCCTAAACAAGGGATATTAAAGATCAACATTTTTTTTTTTTAGTATGAAGAATTTTACAAAGCCACTTTATTGATCTTCATAATTTTACTTTCATCTATTGATCTTTCAGGTTTCTTACTATCACATGATCTATTGAAAATTTTGTACAAGATATTTCAGAAGAAATCCAATATTATAAACATAATATTTGTAGCTATAGGGAATTTTTACCCTTTTTAATCAATACATTGACCCATTTTCTTACTTTGATCAATATTGGGGATTACTTCTACAGAAACTTCAGAAAAAAATTTATGGACAATTTTGTATGAACAGGAACATATATACTAGCTGACATTATCAGAAGGTCTTGATGAACCCTATACAAGGATGAGACTGATTGCTTTTCACATAGTGCTAATACTCTTTGGAAAGGTATGAATCTAATTATTTTCCCTCCAGCTATGGGTAAATTGTTGGGCAGACAGGGCTCTTTAATCTTGGTTAGGCAACTCGTCAAAGAGAAGGAAAACCTGATGAAATCTGCTTAAAAAATTGACTTTGTTCATATCCTACTTGTGTGAAGGGGTTAGTAAATATATATATACTAACTGAACCCATGGAAATTTAATGGGCTTTATATCATTACACTTGCATATACTCTATAGTAACTAAAAAATAGTCTGATTATATAATGAATATAGATTTTCATATATAAGACTAATCAACGAAGCTTTAATAACAATGAGAAAAAAAAAACATTTTAAGAAAAGATTTTTGGTAAATTCTAGCAATACATACAAGGATCAGTAAAAAAGTAATACCATTTTGTTTAGTAAAGGTATAATTACCAACACAGGAACATGTATCATACATCAAAATGAAGCTTGTCCTCTGTGGATCACATCCCTACTTCTCCACATAGTCACTGTTTCTCTCAATAGCAATGTTCCATGTTTGAATGAGCACATGTATCCTTGCCCCGTAAAATCCTGTTGACTGTTCTTTGAGCCACTTCTTCACTACAAATTTCACTTCCATGTCATTGAAATAATTTTTGCCTCTCAAACCCTCTTTCATGGAGCTAAAGAGAGGCATGTTCCTATATTGGTAATTATACCTGTCCGAAACAAAATGGCATTACTTTTTTGACTCACCCTTGTATTTCCCGGATGTGAGTTTCCCCTAATACTTACTCTCACTTCTACTTTTCCCTTCACTCAC
This sequence comes from Doryteuthis pealeii, assembly GCA_023376005.1. NCBI lineage: Eukaryota > Metazoa > Mollusca > Cephalopoda > Myopsida > Loliginidae > Doryteuthis > Doryteuthis pealeii. Next base: position 11,456,172 of record CM042157.1, read on the forward strand.
ATTTCTTCATTTAAATTGAACTCTGAACAATTACTTTTACGTCTAACCCCCTAGAGATGGCACTTTGTAGTGCTGAATGTACTTGGGAAAATTACAGTGAACTTATAAAAAAATTACACCCCAATGTTAAAAGATTGGCCCAACAACTTGAATAAATTGAAAAGAAACTAGTCAGAGTAGAGAAGTGTGAAAGAAAAGAAAGCTGTCCATATATACATATATATAATATATATATATATATATATATATATATATATATGCACAGTATTCAGGGTAAATTTGACAGTTTCACAAGGAAAAAGAAAAAGTGCTTGGTAACTACAAAATTTAATGGATTGTAAATATGCACAGAAATTACACTACTGTCAACAAGTTTCACTCAAAATAACCACCATTAGCATCGGTCACAGTCTCAATCCTGCTCCAGAACCTGGAGCAAGCTGATGTTACATTTTTCCTGGGAAGAGACTCAAAAACTACCTTAATTCTGTAGATTAACTGGGCTTTTGTAGTGCTGGCATGGCAATTGGTGCCTTTCTCAACAGCGCCCCATACATGGGGTTAAGATCTGGGGAGTTCGGGGGCCAAACATTGGAACTGGTGTAGTCATAAATATATATATATATATATGCTCCCATAAATTTGGTATAACCTCTCTAATTGGTAATTTAAATTAACACTCACTACTAAGCATATAAGCAATGATCATTTCCCCAGAAATTTGATCTCTCAGTGACCGTAAAATGCATAAAAAAACCTATGTACTTAATAGTTTAAAAACACCAGTCCCCACTACAGCTGTCATTGGCCGAAGGGATTAGATATTAGGCTGCCAAACGGTCAGTCTGAGTTCGAGCCTAGCCAAAGATAGTCTAGCCACACTGAAGAGGCGTGAAACGCTGAAACACATGTCTGTGGATGACTTATTAATATATATATGTGTGTGTTTGTGTGTGTATATACATGTGTGTAAAATACATATTCATGTTTGCATGTGTAAAAACTTATGATATAATTTCTTAAACAATCATACATTTTTCAGAGGATATTAATAAAAGTTTTAAAAGAATGATTTTTAGCAAACTCAAGAGATCAAATATTTGATTAAACACCTCAAAGACTAAATGATAATATTCATAATCGTATATCCAAATATTAGATCTATTCTCCCCGATTATCTAAGGTTACAGTGGCTAAGTCTGAATGTTCAACTCTCAAAGGCACCGAGTGAACAGAAATTGTTTAACCATAACGATCAGAAAGGCAGATTCAGGAGCAGTATAACTGGAGTAAGTAAAAACACTAATTCAAAGTTTTCTGTGTGTTCAGGCAGAGAACCAATAAAAAAAAAGACAAAAGAGAAAGATAAAAAAAAAATCTTCCAAATATTGATTTTCAATTGTGTTCTTCTGTTTTCTAACACTGAGTGTGTTGATTCATCTTTGCTTCCCAAAAGGGTTACAATTTGTCCTGCTGGCTAAGGTAATATTCATGAACATTTGTGTCATTAGTCAATAAAGCTATCAAACAAGATAAAGCCCCCATGAAGAGCTATTAACACATATATACCAATGAAGGACAAACAAGCTGACACTATATAAAAAGGAACAAAGGAAAGAAACTCTCCAGGGAGAAAACTGTCCATGATGGATGCTTTTTTGATTGAGATGGAGAATCAGAGAAACTGGAAAATATCATGCAACAAACAGTATTTCCGGAAGATCAAAGTATAGTACATGTGAAGCTCTTTACTAGTTTTTCAATCTACCTATCTATCTTTTCTCTTTCTATCTATATATATTCATTATCTATCTATCTTTTCTCTATCTATATATATTCATTATCTATCTCAGACTCTTCATATCTATCTATCTATTCAATTTTTATTTAAACCTCAATCATTAATAATATTTGTTTACATTATTAATATTGTTGGCCTTATCTACATAATAATAACATGCAATTTATTCATATATACAACAAAATAGCGGTTTTCAATGTGAATGGGAATGCTAATTTGCACATTGATATAAAAAAATTTGATAAATATGTGCTTAGTATTATTGATTTCTAATTGTTTGATTTTATCTTAATGAATATGAGCAAAAATCTCAGAGATAAATCTTAAAAGAAATCCATTAACAAGAAAAAATAACTGTAATTTTATTCTTTACTTCCTATTTTAACTGAATACTTAAATTAGGAAAATTTAGCAATAAGTTTGGATATGTATGCATTGCTGATTTGTGAGAGCCCTTGTATGTTTCATATGATGTATTTCTATAGTCAGTATTCCTCAATATAAGTCCCAATTCATTGCAATCTTTCATGTTTATCAACATGTACATTGTAATATTACCTTGAATTTATTCTACATTATTTGATGTTTTCCTTTTTGAGTTGTATTCCTTTTGCAGCTTTTTATCACATCTCCCTTACTGTCATTCTCTAGAATCTGGGATAATATATATATATAAGTAATGTAAGTAAAGTCGTTGGGGTGGCCTGAAGTCGGTATCAGCCAATCAGCAAGGGAGCCTATCCTCTTTTCACTAGCACTAGACCAAGGTGATTGTTTTTGCATCTGAGGTGTGATGCCACACCTACCATCAGCTTCTCACTTTACCACACAAATCTCTGTTCTACTCATATGCTGAGTTGACAAGGGCTGGTATCAAACTAGGAACCTTGTTGTTTCTACCCGAACGCTCTACCGACTGAGCTAATATATATACATATATATATATGAGTTTTTTTATTTACTTGAAGCATTGTGTTTATATTGGTTTATCTAGTATTTTAAGGCAGAAATCCAGCAGTGATATAGATCCTGTCCTGTCAGGGTGTTTGATGCTGAAATGTATGTTTTTGTCTATGCTGTTGAATACTGTTGCAATTTTGTTGGCTTTCTAAACCTGGTATATAGATGATATACTCATCCTCACATCAGAAAATTTGGAAGATATCACCTGTCATACAACACAATGGACAGATCCTAGCAACAAGCTAATAGCTCCAGACTTTCAGAAAATTTCTGACGAAGGGATCTTAATCTTGAAATATTAATAATAAATGAAAGCTACACAAACAACATCATAGTTAACTCATTTTTCTTTACACTTGCATTGTGAGAGCCTTCAAAACCAACTACCAAACATATATATATATATATATATATATATATAAGAGAGTTTCATAATTTGCTTGAAGCATTGTGTATGTATTGGTTAGGAGGTTGATCTAGAAGGCCATCACAATGCAGTTTGGAATAAATAAAAAAATAATAATACGGTAACAATGGTGGTGTGTGTTGACCTGTATTTTTTAAATTATTTCTTGAATTTTCGAGGTAATACCTCTTTATCAAAAGAATTGAACTGAAGCAGTACAGCTATGGCATTTCTTCCTAAATGAATTTTTTTTTTTTTTTTTGAAAATGACGTTTTTGAAATAACTGTATTCCCGTGTGAGCGTGAATGCGTTTATTTTTATTTTTTATATTTTTTTTTTGTACGTGTGCGTATGTTGTAATGCGCGTGACATTGAAAATGCGTATTGGCTGTGACGTTAAGACTGTATCCTAAATAAAAAATAAACGCATTCACGCTCACACGGGAATACAGTTATTTAAAAAATAACGTCATTTTTCAAAAAAAAAAAAAAAAAAATTCATTTAGGAAGAAATGCCATAGCTGTACTGCTTCAGTTCAATTCTTTTGATAAAGAGGTATTACCTCGAAAATTCAAGAAATAATAAAAAAAATACAGGTCAACACACACCACCATTGTTACCGTATTATTATTTTTTATTTATTCCAAACTGCATTGTGATGGCCTTCTAGATCAACCTCCTAACCATATATATATATATATAAATGAATAAATTTTAGTTATAATTTATCACAATATTTTGCTTCACAGACAACAGTACTATTTTAAATGTTTTCATTCAAAACCTAAATAATGGCCATAAGCAGAAGCTTGAATGTTTTTTCATTTCCACTTTTTAGAATTTCATAAAAACTAGCATTCCTGATTACGTTGCTATGAAAACCTCATAGATAATCTTAAGATTTCCAAAAGTTTTTCTTGAAATTAAAAATATGTTTTAAATCATTATCTGATGAAGCTCATATAGAATGGAACGATATAATGAATATGCAAAATACTTCACCTAATTAGTTTTCCTAGCATGTGTCTGTAGCACGGCATCAATAGTGACTTTTATATTGAAGTATACTTTCTGTAAAAATCAAGTCTTTGGTTAAAATAATATTCAAACAAATTAGTTACAAAACTAGTATTCAGCTTTAAACCTAATTATTTAACCAATTTTGAATAGATAAGAGATACAATTATATTCCATTCACAAAGTGAAAATAAAAATACATATGTTAGGGGTGTATTTTTCTTTGAACTGCAACATATTCATATTTTTGGTTTTTGAGGTTATATGCTGTAGAGTTTGGTAAGATCTAAAATATGTGTTAATGCCATTAGAAATTATAAAATCTTGGTATTTTTTGCTTAGAAAGAAATTAATTTTCTATTTAAAAAAAAAAAGGTTACGGTTAGACTTATTTAAGCCTGATACTCTAATTTTCTTAAAAAGACAACTAAACAAAAAAAAAATACTAAACAAAAAACAAAACAACACACACACACACACACACACAACACATACACACACACACACACACACACACACACAGACTTTCTATGGTCAAAAACAAAGTGGGCAACAATTATTGAAATAATTATACAATATGTATAATTATTCTTTTGTTGGTTTTCAATCAAGGGTGACATGCAGGGCACTGCTGGAGAAGCAAGGACGAACTCATAAGTGACATTCTCCAGTGGACACTTACACATAGACACACCAATATAGGCCAACAAGGAAAAATCTACATATCAGCTTTGCATGGATTCTGGAAGATGTGCCAGGGATGATGACCAACAGGGATCGTTGGCAAGAGGGAATCATAAGTATCAAAATGGTCAGCATGACCTGATAATGATAATGGTAACATAGCAACATTCTGTTTCTCTCTTTTTAAATTGAATTATAAAAAAAAACATTAAGTAGACTAGTTATCTTCCAGCATGTGGATTTTTTTTCTAACTTAGAAGTCATCATTGAGATGTCATCAGCTTACAAACAATGGTTCAAAAATTAAATGAAATTTTGTACTTGTTTGTTTAGGATATTACTTCTCAGACAGTGAAAACACCCACTGATGTTTGCTCTCCCAAGATTGATGAAACCATTGACAGTTTAACAGACTCTTAGCAGGTATCAATTACCCATTTGTAGAAAAGCACACTAATATTTCACAATGAATTGAACTAAATAGAAAACAAACAACTTTTAGGCTTTTAATCTCAAAGCATATCAAAAAAAGCAAATAAATATAAACAAAACTCTGTAAAGAAGGCATTCAATAATGTTTTCTTGTCAATAAAAAAAAATAAAGACCTCAAATAACAATATTTATAGCAGCTTTGTTTTCAACCGCTCAGAGAGCATTTTTGTTTTCTTATGACATTAAATCATGAGAACAGTGAGACTCTAATGTCTTTTGTTTGTTATTCTTCTTTTCTTTTCTTTTCTTTTTTTTTAGTAATTTTCAATTTAAAAACAAAATTGTGCAATCCATTACCTGTTTTTTTTTATTGAGTATTAAATAAGAATGATAAAAAAGAGGAAGCAGAAAGGTTTTTGATACAAAAAAGCAAAAAACCAAATGTTCAAAGAAGAAAAATTTATATTACTTAGCTTGCTGATAACTGTTATCACAAGAGGGGACACCGATTTTCAATTACATGAAGTAAAACTTACCTAGAAAAAGAAGAAAAAAAAAAAACAACTTTTTAGAAGAAAAACCAAAATCATGAAAATATTATATCAACAAACAGAGAAAAATATAAATCTAGAAATATACCATATTTGACAGAGTATAAAATTGCTTAACATTTCAACACAGAATATTAATAAAAAAAATCTTAGTCTATTTTTTTGGTAAGCATTAAATGCTATTGGAATAAAGTGGGTGCAATAAAAATATCTGATGCATTATAAAAAGCTTAAAAATTGACACAGTTTGATTCAAAGGTTAATATCAATACAACAAATACAAAAATGAAAATACTGTAACAAGATTAAACACCTAAAAATCAGAAACTTTTTATCCAAATTTTGTCAATTTTGAAGCTGTGTGTCAGAATGAACTTTTGAAATATATCAAACACTTTTTGCTACCGACTACAATGAAATTGGACAAAACATACAATTATAACAGCAAGAAAATTCTTTTAAATACTAGGGGGGGGGTCAAAAGGTTTGCAATACTTTTGTATGTGCTAGTTTGCAGCACATACATCACATGACAAAACAATTCAAACCATAGAAATTACCCACTGCAATTGGTAGTAAGATGGTAGTTGGTGCCCTGATATATGGTGCATTGCTTCATTTTGTGGTATGACTTGAAAGCCACACAGATGAATATGCAATCTAGTTTAATTGGGAAACTTTTATTTTCTGAGTTAGAAATCAGTCATAATCCCACAGCATTTTCTGTGCAAAAAGTACAGGCCAGGCTCACCGCTGCTTAACTTTGATGATCAAGCAGGAACGTACTAGACTGTAAGCTCCTCTTTTTCTATGAATTGTACATCTGAAGAAGGCTGTAGAACTAACAACAGAAGCAACACAAAAAATTAGTCCTGTAGTTTGAAAAAGTCTTTAAATAAATCTCTTCAAATTTTTCGTAATTTTTTAAAATGTTTTCTTGTCTGTTTTACATTTTTTTGCTAAGTTTAAAGTTCTTGATGAATAAAAAAAAGCTATCATTTTATACTTGATAAAAATTTTCTTGATGGATTTTTATCGCCTCTTCAGTAATTGTGACAGCTGCTTTAAGCAAATCCTGGAAGCAGCACCTCACAAAAAGAAAAAAAATGTAGCTGTATAGCCCCTTACTTCCCATCTCACAAAGTAAGACAAACAAGACATACAACCATCTTTTCACCACTAAATAATACTTTCAAAATCAATTTTATAAATATATTCTTGTCTCTTCTTGCCAAATTAATAAATTTCATTCTGAAAAATGACTTCCTTATAATTTTTGTCCCCATCATTTTTTCACATTGTTTCATTTTCATTCTTTGCAAAGGAATCTTTCAATGAGGATTGAATTAACTTTATAAAAGAAACTATTATGACAATAATACTTTTTATAACTTAACATTTTTTTAGTCCTCAATTAATTCATCAGCTCTGTACGGACACTGGATGCAGTCTTGAGGACCTACTGAGTGTAAATCAAGACAATTTGTATTATCAACACAACTTGATGATGATGATTTCAAGAACTTATTTGATCATTAAGTTCACTTGGAGATTTTATATTTTCTTCTAGCAGTCTCTTTGTCAACACAATAAAGATCACTCACTTGTCCAAGAGAAATTCTGATTCTTTATGTGTAATAGTTGGTAAGTTTCATTCATGTTTAGAAGTTTACATTTACAATGATCAAGAAATGGTGATATCTGTTGAGGTTTACTGGCAAGAGATTTTTCAGTTGGCTTCATAGCCCTGGACATCCTGGTATATGGCCGAATGCTACCTTACCCTCTCCTGAGTTTTCTGTTTGCATTTATTGGTGTAAAAGCTGAAGGCCTTTCTGTGATATTGTCCTCAGTTACTTTTTATGACTTTCATGGGAGTAATTGCTTTGACTGTTGCAAATCACCAAGGAAGAGTTTCATTGATTTCTAATAGATAATAATTCTAATATATCTTCACAGATTGTTCTGATTGTCACTCACTTATTGGTCTTAGGCAGGAAAAAAATATTTCAGATGTATTTGCAAAATAATGAAAAAAAAAAATGAAACCTTTTAATTTCATTTCATAAACATGGCTTCATAATAAATACTTTTAAGATTTACAAATGCTGGACATTTTAAGTAAAATTTCAATGCTATTTGTATGTATATTTTAATTTTTAGATATCTTCGAATATAAATGAAATCTTCATAATTTTGCACAAAAGCAAGCGCTGGTGATATTTAATGTGTATATATATATTTACTTTGTCATTAATTGACTTATTTTCTTGGTTTCATCCGGACATACTTACATACACACCAACTTTTCTTTATATATGTAAAATTAAAAATCATTCCTCTCTCATCATTATTAAAGAAGGGTTGACTTACCTAATCATCTAAACCTCGTAATCCATATGGAGAAAAGTGTTTCTAGCAATGTATCCCATTTAAATACGGGGTACTGCTCATCTGATTGGCTGTTGTTAACAACAAATAAGATGTGCAGTGCTTTGTATCTAAATGGGATAGAGTTCTACAACCGTCCATAAAAAAAAATTTGTCAAACGTCATTTAGCGTCTATTGTTGGTGGTTGTACCAGAGTTTGATCCCCTCTGATAGGGTCAGCATGGAAAAGGGAAGTCTGATGTTGGAAGACTCAAAACTTCCCAATAAACCCTGTGGATTACAACCACCAGCGCCCCAAATGTAGGAGCATATATTTAAAGTATAGATTAGTCTAATTTTCCCTTAGATCAACTTAGAAATTCAATAACAAAAGTATAATAAAGTTGACAAATGACCCTCGGACTCCCTGTGCCTTGGGCAAGCTGAAACTCTGTACACATTAAGATATATCAACAAAACAACAATAAAAAAAAAACCTCAATAGTCAACATAATGAACTAATCCACTCTAAATGATAGCCTTTGTTTAAATGTAATATTACACATATTTAGGAGTCTTTGATTTAAGTGACATAACAGGTAACTTTAAATGCAAAGGTCATTTTTACCCATTTTTTTAATATACCCTTATAGGAATGCTCTGTACTTAGAAAATTCTCAACAGGGAAATGTACAGAACTTTTTCCTGTACTTATACCAGTCATTCAATAAATAAGGTGAATCTTACCAAGTGATGGATCCTTTTATATTACAGAAAACTGTCAGCATGACCTTCTCTACTGACTGCTGTGTCCAGAACTTTTCTTTTCCAGAGAATCAGTTTATTTCAACTACATGGGCCTGCTTTTCAACTTGGGCTCATAGTGGCAAACCTGTGTTTAGTCATTTTGTGATTTTTTTTGTTTTTTTTACTAAAATATGTTTCTTTATATAAATCACATTCTTCTGCAAATGTAAGATGTTTTGCACTGCTGAGCCACCATATATTTAGTGACATAACTCTGTTCAAACTTGGAGCACTCTCATTTTCTGCCATCTTAAATAACCTCAAATTAAGATTAAGATAAGATTGGCTATAAACCAATTCCAAACAATGTAGAATTTACATTTATGAAAAAAAATCTGAAAAATGAATTTTTTTGCTTATTTATTGAAATTAGCAATAACTAATAATAAAAATAAAAACACTTATGACAATATATTTGATAAAAGTTTTGTAAGCAAATATTAGTTCTTAGCATGAATTTTTGCAACCTTAGGATAGTATTTTTTTCTTGCCTTAATAAATTGAAAACTTTGACCTTTTCACTTAAAGGAAGCACTTTATGACCTCTATTTGGCACATCTAATTTGCCAGAATTTTCAGATGGTTCTTATCTCATGAATTGTTTATATCTGGGGTTGACTATAAAATCATGGGTAATGGGGAATCATTGTATAAAAATCTACTTTAGGGGATATTGATATCAAATTATTCAAATAGGAAATTGAAAAGTGTGAAAATTATGGTAGCAAAACAGTGATACCTTATCTAATATTATACTTCAGATACCTTATTTTTATTGTTTTTAACACAATATTTCAGAAGATATAATCTTAATGTATGCATTATCTGTGTTTTGTTTATGTATTTACAATTTGCTACATCATTTTTTCTCTCTTTTCAACTAAACTATACCAATCCAATAAAACTATAGAAACACTTAGATATGGAATTCTATTTTTACTGAAAGAAAACAAAACAATAAAATATGAAGCAAATTGCATGGACCTACAATAACATCAACTTTGTGAAGGACTGAGAATGTATTGGTTTATTTTATTTTATCACATATGGGTTATTAAATGATATGGTTCCTGGTTCGATACTGGCCCTCGCCAAATCAGTGTATGATTAGCACAGGGATGTAAGCAGTTAAGTGAGGAACTGATGGTACATGTGGCATTCTTCCTCAGATGCAAAATATCTCCTTGGACTAGCGCTAGCGAAAAGGGATAGACTCCCTTGCTGTTTGGCTGATACAAATATTAGGACATCCTACTGACTTTTTTACAGCACATAATTTATATCATATTTCTATAAAATAGTTATTTTTCCTAATAAAAACAAGGTCAATTTCTTTTTTCTTAAGTGGAATTTAACAGGTTTGAATTCAGAGTTTTCCTTCTCCTAGACTAATTGTCTAAACAAGGTTAAAGTGTCACATCCTACTCATGCAGAGGGGTTAGTAAATATGCATAATAATAATAATTTATCATTAGTCAATACTAATAATTTTCAAACACATCTATTTGACCCATACAAGGAACCCTAACAGATATCACCACTACTTCACTTATGTAGTATATGCATCAAACTAGCATCTACAAAATAGGACCATATTACCTTTAGGCATGAATCAATTCATTTACATCGTCAAAATCCGGTTGTTTGTTAAGGGTTAGGGGTTAGGGTTAGGTTATAATTTTTTTCAAAATCTAAAAACCGCCTATTAAAACAGCTGGACATTGACGGTGTAAATGAAAAACATGTCCTTTCTTAATCGAGATCAAAAAGGGGTGACTAAAGGTCATATGGTCCCAACAACATAATCCATGAGCTGTATTTCACTCCAAGAATGAAGACTCAATAGCGCCTCTCGTTGGCAGCTAAATTCTGACACGCGTAATTGTAGTCCGGACCTGTCAATGTAAAGAGATGGGTAATTTTCACCTTTAGTTGGCTAAATTCCTAGCAAATAAGGCAATTAGAGTAACCTCCCTTGACTTTCACTTTGAAACAAGCCGGTAGCCATTTAGAAAGACTCTGTGCGAAATACAATAGTATATGCATCATAAACTAGCATCTACAAAATATTGTATAACTTTTGACTCACCTTAGTATTTATTAAATGCATAAGAGTATTTCCCAGTTAATTTTTCTATGCTATTCAAGCAGCAAATGGTGGTATATAGAATATTTCACTTGTCTACTTACGTCCAGGTCAATTGTTTAGATCAGTCAAGTTTATATATCTGTTTGCTTTAAGCACAACAAAGATTATGGACTCAGAAACAAAGAAAAATAAAGAAAGAAAAAAATCATTATTATACAAGGTGTGTCAAAAAAGTATTGAGATTTTTTAACTTTTTGACACATCTTGTATTCTGAAAAAAAAATTAACGTTCCATTCATTGTCCATTTCTATCTTGATAGAAACAGCTTCAAACTCAACACTTTTATAACACACCTTGTAATCTAAAAAAAAATTAATGTTCCATTCATTGTTCATTTCTATCTTGGTAAATACAGCTTCAAACTCGATACTTTTATGACACACCTTGTATATATAATTTTTAATTATTCTATATTTCAGCTGATTTTGTTGCTTGTTTAAACTTAATAGTTATAGATATAATCATCTTATGTTGTCCAGATTCTTTACTTGAAATATTGTCATTATCATTGTAGAATAATCATACTAAGTTCCAATTACCATCGAATTGGTAAGACAATGCAACAAGTAGCTGTAACTCAATACAGATCTAACCTTGCTGCAATCCTACTGCAGAATACAAGAGTATTTATGAAGCCTCATAACATCATAGAAACCAAGCAGCCAATCAGGACTCAAGGAATGGAATCACCCAAATACATGAATGGAATATTCTTGAGTCCCATAAGTACCAGCTATCTTGGGCACTGGTTCAGTTGTGCTTAGCCAGTTGCTGTTGTCCAAACCAACAATATACTGACTGACTGGCTAGTTCAGTTGTGCTTAGCCAGTTGCTGTTGTCCAAACAAACAGTATACTGACTGACTGGCTAGTTCAGTTGTGCTTAGCCAGTTGCTTTTGTCCAAACCAACAGTATACTGACTGACTGGCTAGTTCAGTTGTGCTTAGCCAGTTGCTGTTGTCCAAACAAACAGTATACTGACTGACTGGCTAGTTCAGTTGTGCTTAGCCAGTTGCTGTTGTCCAAACCAACAATATACTGACTGACTGGCTAGTTCAGTTGTGCTTAGCCAGTTGCTGTTGTCCAAACCAACAGTATACTGACTGACTGGCTAGTTCAGTTGTGCTTAGCCAGTTGCTGTTGTCCAAACCAACAGTATACTGACTGACTGGCTAGTTCAGTTGTGCTTAGCCAGTTGCTTTTGTCCAAACCAACAGTATACTGACTGGCTAGTTCAGTTGTGCTTAGCCAATTGCTGTTGTCCAAACCAATAGTATACTGACTGACTGGCTAGTTCAGTTGTGCTTAGCCAGTTGCTGTTGTCCAAACCAACAGTATACTGACTGACTTACTTTAACAATCGTTAATCAGTGACTTTTATTTTTGTTGCTTATTTACAACTAGAAAGAGACATAAATCTTAAATTGTGTGAATTTCTTATATGAAACATTCTTAGTGCTTCTAATTCTGAATTAATTTTGCTTTTTATCCTCATTATCAGATTGAGCTGACAGCACAGATTCCCATAACACTTTCACACCACCCATCCTGGCAGGTCTTCCAAACAGCATCCAGAATCTGCACAGAGATGATTTATGTAGGTTTTTATAACTTACAAGTTCATCCTTGCTGAGGTAAGTGGCAGTACAGTTACTCTTTTATGCCTCCAAGACTTGTTCAAAGCCGCACACAAAATCCTTTGTCTAACATTTTCTCTAAGAATTTTATTTGTGATGCAGCCATACAGTAGCACTGACATGGCCACAGCTTGGAAGAATTCTCTCTTTATCTCATCAGAAAGATCTGATATGATCAATGTATTTTAAATTCTATGTTTTATCATAATATATTTTAAATTCTAAATTAATTAAGGTGTTACATCATGATATGCATAGACTATCAATTTTGTAAGGAAGTATATTTAGAATTTCAAATTTGTTGGTAAATAGAAAATCCCAGAGAGTTTAAATTGATAATTCTTAACCCAATTTGACCTGGAGTAGCTTGTAGAGTCATATTTCCTGGTGACTTTTGGGAGAGAAAAATTTAGTTAGAGTCAACCAGAGAGCCCTTCTGGGCAAATGACGATTCTGTGTCTGCTGTTGATGATTCTCTTGAGTGCTCATGTTAATATGATATCAAGGAAATGAATAAAATTATGTGTACTTGAAATTAATATTTCTGTATTTCCTAATGTAATAAGAACAAAGATGGAACCCAAACCAGAGAGAGAAACCCCCAATGGAGAATCCAGAAAGAGAACCAGATACAGCCCAGCAGAATATAAGAGACATTAGAAGAATAGAAAAAATGATAGCGGCAAATTTAAGCAGATGACTATCCAACATAGTATGATGAAAAAGAATACAAGAAAGTTCCCGAGTTCGAAAAGAAGGTTCCTGAGTCCAAGAAGGTTCCCAAGTCCAACAAGAAATACCTGAAGAAAGCCGGAGGGTATATTGGCCGAAACGTACAAATAACAATGAAGATGGGGACAATACTAAAAAGAATTGATTCTCACAGAACATTTTTTATTAAAAAAAAAAAAATGACAAGTATGCAGCTGTGGGTGTGACAGTTGTATCCAACCAGGTACACTAGGTACCCCCGCGATTTACCCTCATTTTATCTCAAACAAATCTGGGAAATCAAATTGACCATTTTCTTTTCTTTTTTAAGCCCGGTTCCATAATTTCTTTTCTTACTGGCAACAGAAATAAAACAAACAAAAATAAGTCATATCTATCTTATGGATCAGATATAAAGAATAATTGTCTGGTGATATTTGAACTTGCATCCTTGGTAATTAGTTGGATAAAAAAAGAGAACATAAACAATTTGTTATATACTACCTAAATAATGAGAATAGAATCATCTGTTTTTCCTCTAAATAATATCTGATGAAACCTTGGAAGAAAGAAGCAACAAGATCGCATGGGACTTGTTAATTCAACCTAGCAATTACTAATTACTCTGTTCACCTTCTATCTTTTTAATTGTCTGCAAAGTTAGTTTTTCACCCAGAAGCCTGCATGGAGCCTCATGTGCAAAGACATGTTTTATTTATTTTGTTTAAAGCTACTGTTGGGTGAACGTCTATTTGATGTTACATTTCTTCAACCAAACATCTTTGTTAGATTATGTTCCGAAGTATTTTAATTTGTTTTGTTGGTGGGTGGGTGTACTGAGTTAGTGAATTTGTGAATCAGGACAGATATTTATTTCTGTTGTGTAACAGTCATAACTGATCATGGACTCTACCAGTTTTTGTGCACTTTAAAGATCACTGCTCTAAAGGATTAAAAATCACAAGTTATATATGCCTTTTGCCTTACCTGACTTGAATAATAATCTAACTGGGAAATAATCAAAGAATGTATCAAATGAAATGTTTAAATGCAAATCAGTGTCTTAAAGTCAACAAACCAAATGCTAACTTGATATGCAATTAGTCAAAGAGGAGTAAAAAAAAAAAAAAGTAATAACAGCAACTAAAAGTTACCAATCTTAGTGAACGAAAAAAAAAAAAAATCAATGAATGAAAAATAAATGTTTTTAGTAGAATTAGTAAATGTCACCTGTTAAAGCTAAATAAATTCTGAACAACAGAACTAAAAAAAAATTGCCCTGGTCGAAGCAGAGTGAATTTCTTGTAGGCACGGACTTCCGGTGCCACTTTAGCAAAGATGTTTATTATGGTTGGACATATCCTGATCCTAATGTCATCACTTAGCAACAGCAAGCATATGAATTGTCCTGCTCACCAGACAAATAACAAGCGGATACCAAAGAACACTTTACAGATGTTATAAACCATCCGAATGGGTTTTTACACAAACTCTTATTGATTAATCTTTCAGTGTCGTTATATGTGATTTTTCATCATGATGCTAAAATCTCTCAAAATAAAGCC
The DNA here is from genome assembly GCA_023376005.1 of Doryteuthis pealeii. NCBI lineage: Eukaryota > Metazoa > Mollusca > Cephalopoda > Myopsida > Loliginidae > Doryteuthis > Doryteuthis pealeii. Next base: position 11,471,270 of record CM042157.1, read on the forward strand.
GACAATATACAAAAGATTTAAAAAATCAAATAAGAATACAGGATACAAAGAAGTGACACCAACCTCCAGACCAAAAACAAAATCTATAGTTTTCAACACCCTGTCTAAAACAATATTCTGTATTTTTTTTTAGATTATTAGGGCCAGTTTAGCTCAGTCGGTAGAGTGTCAGACTAGGAACCTCAAGGTTTTAGGTTCAATACAGACCCTCGCCAACTCAGCATATGAGTAGCACAGGGATCTGTGCATAAAGTGAGATGATGGTAGCTGTGGTGCTCTCTGCCTCAGACACTAAAAACAATCTCCTTGGTCTAGTGGTAGTGAAAAGGAGATAGACTTCCTTAATGTCTGGCAGATACACACTTTAAGCCACTCCACCAAACAAGGACTGTTGTTCTCATCTTTATTGCTATTTATACAACATTTCAGCATTACATTTCAGATATTTGGGGCAACAGGTGAGAATCAAACACACTACTAATGGTCCATCAGTCTACCTCAATAATCATTACACCATGTGTAATATCTTCTATTCATCTCAAGGTTGGCTATAGATTAAATCTTAAGGTTCACCCAATAACAACATGTATAAACCACAAGATGACAGGTCTAATACTCATATTTACGCAGTGTTCACTTCTGCTTGTGTCTTTGGGGTAAATATCCTGTATTAATATTATTATACCAAAGCTAAGGTACAAAGACAATATCCAGAGAAACCTGAAGGACATTAAAATCCCCATAGGCAATTGGCAAGACACAACCAGAGGAAAAGGATTTGCATGGTATCATCATCGGATACGATGGACAGCAAAAATGAAAATGAATGACAAATATTGTTATACCAATATACTAAATCATGTGAGAGTTTTTTTGAAAATCAAGCATCACTTAGATTTGGCTTAGAGAGGATCAAACTCATTACTCAGTAAAAGTATAGTCGATGGAGTGACCTATTGTCAGTATTAGCTGGGCAGCGAGGGAGCCTATCTTCTTTTCATGAGTGCTCAACCAGGGAGATTGTTTTTGCATCTGAGGTGGAGCACCACACCTAATGTCAGCTCTCTTTACTGCACAGATCTAAACTGTGCTACTAATGAGCTGAGTGTGAGAGGGCTGGTATCAAACCCTGAACTTAGTGGTTCCTAGGCAGATGCTCTACCAACTGAGCTAAACTGGGCCTTATTTTCAAGACTTACTTACTAACCATTATAGGATGTGGGTGTCTCTTGAAACTTGAACCTTTAATGATTCATAGAAACTTATCAATATGCATATGTTTTTATTTGTTTTCATTCGTCAAGAGCGTATTCTATTTCATTAATGATTTCATTTCAAACCAGCATGCAAGCAACTAATCTGTGTATTTTTTATTATTTCCAAGGTTCATGATACCTCCATTGATCCGTAGGGATTTTTTTAATTGAACTCAATATTTCCATATTATTCTTACTAACCACAATTTCATTATTGGATCCTATATTTTTTTAATGGACTGAACTAGGAACTGGTTTTGTTGATCTTTTATTAATTCCTCTTATAAGACTGGACGAATCACTTTACAAGCTGATCAGTTCTCGTATTCTCCCTTAGGATTCATAATCTAATGAGCAAGTGTACCCTACTTGTTTTTTTGTATTATTGTTTTTACTACATGAAATTTAATCTAGAAAACATATTTTACAAAAATATTCATTGTAGGATGTTTTGTATGCCCACATAACAACCACTCTGTTATAGAGTTTTACATTTTTAAGAGAAGAACATTAAATTACATAATTCATTAGGACACAATGACAATAAGGAAAATATTAACACTTGCAGATGTAGCTTGGAGGTGTTATGGTGTCAGGTTTGATCACCAATAGGGATGGGCAGCAAGAGAGACTCATGTGCATCTGTGCTGTCAGTGTGACCTGACGAAGAAGCTCCAAAATAATTAACAATATATAAATTTTAGCACTGGTTGGTTTAATTGAAATCATTTGATATTAATAATATTTGGCTAGAAATACTTTGCCGTTTAGCTATTCTCAATTGAATTTTTTTTCCATGGCTCCACTAAGGTTCCAGAATTCTCTTTCAAGCAGGGATACAACATAATGAGGAAATGGTTTGTAAGCTAGCATTGCAGATCCATTACTACTAAATTGCTAGTGTAGGGGCTAGAACTCTCCTGTGCCCAGGGGACAGGAAGTAGGGAGATTAACATCCCTTGACAGGTTGGGTAAGAACTTCCTCTTAACTGTTTTTGGTCCTGATGAGTAAGCCTCGTAGAATTGGGCTTGCGCCACTCAGTCAACCCGGACTGAAGAAAACCCCTCAGTGAGGGAGCATAGTCGCATACACCCCATGAGCACTCCCTCGGTGAAGGAGATAAATAACTGTAAGTGCTGCCTTCAAGTACTTGTTGTGTCTAGTTGTGTTTTACAAGTTAATAAACTTAGTTACGGTTACATGTGCTTTTCCCTTGTTACTTTGATTTAGGTATCTGTATGTTATTCCTCATAGCCTGTACACAGCTACACCCATACTAGTTTGATCCTCACTATAACCCCATACTTGTGACTTGAGGAGCTTTTCTGAAATTCCTGAGTTCTTTTTCAAATAGGAATACAACATGAACATATTGTAGGAAATTTTTTATCCAAGAGAAATTTTGTATGGCATTTAAATGCCTATTTTTTGTCTGCCTTTCAATGTGTCTTGTTTCATATTTTTATCTGAAAACAAATGGAAAAAAAAGGCCCCTGTTGCTGGCTCGGGGGTTGGAATCGGTCACGTGTACCCTAAAATCTGCCTCTTTGGAAATGAGAAGCGAGGCGTGAAGACACATATTTGATTCTGGCAACAACCAGCAGAGTGTCCATTTCTGACTAAGCAGCTAGTATATAAACATTGGCTGGTCCCTTGGAGGTACTTCATTGAGAAAAGTACCTTATTGTTAGCGGGTGCCTGCCAAGTCCCTTGGAAATTGAAACACGGAAGTTCTAGAGAATTACTTTGGCGAAAAAGTTTGCTGTTCTTTGCTCACATCAACTTCTGACTTGAGAAGAACCATTGTTGGATATAGTCCACCCTTTTGGACGAAAACGGACGACAACGTGTAAGAAATAAGACCATTCGTAGCTTCATTTTTTCCCTACCCTTTTTATTGAGGATATCTTTTAGTTCAATGGTCGGTATTTCTTCAAAAGAGAAAAAATATTTTCAACAATATAGACAGAAAGTCCTTTACTATTTACAATTTAGGTATTTTTAAATTTTTTTTTCCATCACTTCACTTAGATCTTCTTGGATTCCAGAGCCCTTCTTTCAAGCAGGGATACAACATCACGGTGTAATAATTAACTGGCTAGTCTTGCAGATCCATTATTACTGAATAGCGAATTTGATCCTCGTTGGATGCCCCATACTTGTAACCTTGTGTCACATCCTATCAATGCCAAAGACTTGGGTAAATACCTACAATATGAACATATAGACAGAAAGTACTTTACTATTGAACACCAAGAAAACATTCTGACTTGCTTGTTAAATAGGAATTAAAAGATCTTGTAAATTACAAGAACTTTTTCATTGTCTGAAGAAAAGTGTATGCAATCACAATATAGAAGAAGTAAAACCTGTCAAAATATTTTTACCTCTACTTTGAAGAGTGTGTTACCTTAATAGATTAGATGAGAGACTTACCTAACTCTATTTTATATACTTACATCATAATTTACATAGGGCCGAGTTAGTTACATAGGGCCGGGTTAGCTCAGTCGGTAGAGCGTTCGGCTAGAGACCACAAGGTTCCTAGTTCGATACCGGTCCTCGCCGACTCAGCGTATGAGTAGCACAGGGATCTGTGTGGTAAAGTAAGGAGCTGATGGTAGGTGTGGCGCTCCACCTCAGACGCTAACATAATCTCCTTGGTCTAGCACTAGGGAAAAGGGGATAGACTCCCTCGCTGATTGGCTGATACCGACTTTAGGCCGCGCCGATGACATCATAATCTAATCAGGTTGTAACTTCATTTCTTTCTTAACAGATTTGTTGTTATTTTGTTAAAGTAGTTAGCTAAACTGATCATCATCAAATGCTGAGTGTAATAATAGCATTTTAAACAGTTCTATATTATCACTCATTTCTACAAACTTTTTGCACACTTCCCACAACTAAATCCATTATGAACAGTTTTGTATAATTTCACCACATAATTTACCACATGACAGAAATGTCAGAATATTGAAGGATGCGTTTTATAGCAGCAAGAGGGTTGTCACATTTCATTACATTATCTATATCTTTACAATTGTGTTACTAAAGAAAATAAAACTAAATTCTTCTAATATATGTGTATGTCACAGCTTGATAAGAAAAATATCTAATGCAATCTTGTCTTGTCTTACCATCATTATACTGATCAAAAGAACTACTATTTTTTGCTGAAGTAAACCCACCATTTTAAATAAACGTATTTAAAAGCCACCATTAGTGGCATTTAAGATGTAGCTGAGTCAGATTCTATCAATTAAATTCATATCATAATTCATTGTAAATCAGCAGATAAATAAGGGGTTGTACTCTCAAATTAGCATTTGATATTTATGTCTCTTGAGAAAATTAAATTGAGTAGGATGACCATAAACACTGAACTCGAACATATAAGTTTCAAATTTGATAGAAGATTGCTTTATTCTCTAAATTAAGGCCAAACAGCAAAAAGAATAAGGCCGAACAGCAAAAACTTACATCAATCAGCTGTGTGTGGATTCTGGATGTTGTATGGAAGACCTGCCATAAGCCAGTTAGAGAGAGAGAGTCATGTGCATTTGTACTGTTAGTGTAACCTGTTTATTGTTATCAGGATAATGATTCTGAATGATTATAATATAAATTCTTTAAATTGAAAGTGATTTGATATTTAACAGAAGAAATGTTGGTTACTATAAAGATATTATTCATCATCATCATCATCATGTCGTGCAAGTAGCACAGATATCCATGACAATCTCTCGACAACCTTCCCTATCATTCATTGCCCCTGGGAGGTCTTCCTTGCAGCAACCAGCATCATCACATAGTTGGTCAATGTAGGTCCTCGGTGGGCAGCCCACATTAGCATGTCCATGTGTTGGCATCCACAGGAGAATGTCGCTTATGAGCTCGTCCTTGCTTCTCCAACAGAGTCCTGCATGCCTAGTCCATCAAGATATTATTAAGTAAACCATATCAGGAATAAAATATCTATTTACTACTTTTATTATATAGCATCTTTTCTCTCTCTCTCTCTCTCAGTCAGTCAGTGGTTGCTTCCCACTATTAGATCTTATGTATAGGCCCCATATGGTTTCATTGGGATGAATAAGAAAGACTAAATTTGCTGTTTGATATGCACGTAATATAATTCATTCCAAAAATCACTGGGGAGCTAGTCAGACCAGAGATGGAAATCAATATGGAGCCTTTAACTGCCCTCAGTTAACTGATTCTTAGCTAAATTTCATGTAACTTTTAAAATTTTAGTCACCTGACTTAATTTCCTCCAATGAAAGCTGACCTTAAACTGTCAATTACACTGAGTTGACATTATGGATAAAATCTTATCTACACTACTTTTCAAATGATAGATACAGCTAATCTATGATTTTAACATCTTTAATTCCTGTCATTTGTATATGAATGACAAGATATTGCTCTAAGGGTTTTTATTATTGTTCTAACTCAAGTACCAAAGTTAACAGAGACATAATAGGAAAAAACACAACAATTATTGAGTATAGGGAAAAAAGGTTTACTAAACAAAGATACAAGATAAACAGAGTAATTAGCAGTTGCTAGGTTGAATCAACAAGCCCTGCAAGATCTTGTTTTTCTCTTCTGATGTTTCATCAGACACTATTTATAGGAAAAACAGATGATTTCATTCTCATTGTTTAGGTACTATATAATAATTATAAGCTTATATAATGCAAATATTATCATCATTAAAGTGAAGCTCCAATTCTGCAGTTTCAGGGAGTGGAGTCACTCATTTCCTGCCATTACTCCCATGTCCACTCTAACCTAGAGTGGTGTTACCTGTTAGGAGTCTATGGGTCAATGAATGATATTTACAAAGCTTGGTTTCATATTATATAAAGTCACAAGTAGGAAACAATATATATATATATATATATATATATATATAATATATATATATATATATATAACTCCTTTGCATGATTAGAATGTGACACAAGCTCAATTTCTTAAGCATGTTTAGAGGTTTTCTTCTCCTAGACTGGTTGCCTAACAAAGATAAAGATCTCCTACTATTTACCTATAGTTGGGTGGGGAATAGTTAGATTAATACCATTCCAAGGATATTAGCACTATGTGAAATGCAACCAGCCTCTTCCAGGAAACAATAAGTATAGATAAAATTCATCACAGCCTTTGAGATTTGCAAACAACTGATAACAATTATCAACACTGTGGAATTTCCATGGGCCCAGCTATTTATGATTATTTGATTCAATATTTTGTGATTCACACTATTTTCAGGAGAATAAAAATAAAAGCAGAATCTCTCGGATTTATAGAAAGCTAACTGCTGAAATGATCAAATAATTCTGTTTTCTTTCTCTAATTTTTACCATGTCTTTTTTTCTTCTTCTTCTCTAAAACATTGGATATTTGTTTTATTCATCTAGTTTACACTGATTGCTTACATAACAGGGTTTTTCCCATTCATCACATACCAATCAATTAATCAGCATCTCAAAAGGTGAAGAAAAAAAAAATCACATGAAAAAGAAAAAAAGAAAAAAAAAGAGGAAAGAGTAAAAGGGAAATTTTTAAAAAATCAAAAATGAGTAAAAAGTTTGTAAAAAAAAACAAAACACAATACACCCAAAATTACATTGAGATTTTATGTTCCTAACACTTGTTCAGAGAGGTGGGTGGTGCAAATAACGATTCACACTAAAAATGTGTAAGCTTCGTGCTGCAAAATATTTCCCAGTGGAATTTGACTCCAGGAGATTACAATAAATAAGATTATCAACAAGCATAATGGAAACACTCCTCATTTCATTCAAAGCATATTCCCTTTTTATTTTTTTAAAGTTTCTTGCTTTTTTTTCCATGTTAATAATCAGATTTCGATTATTTCCTATAAGTCTAACATGATCAAAGGGGAACCACTCTTGACTGATAAATTATTTATTTATTTATTGATCCACTCGGAAAAAAGAAGACAGGGTTGAGGTATAGAGTTAGTTTAATGGGAAAATAAATAAATAATTCATCAGTCAAGAGTGGTTCCCCTTTGTTTATGTTAGACTTATAGGAAATAACCTCAGATTTCTTTTCATTATTTTGATGAAGTTACTGACCTTGATATTATCAGAGATGCTGATAGGTACATGTCTTGATGCACAAAAATCTAAAAGGATGCAGTAAAATCATATCCATGCATTCCAGTGTTTTTCTTTTTTCTTCCCTGAACATTTCAAACTAACCGTAAATACATTTCAGTAGTTTCTTAGAAATGAATTATACAGGATAAGTTACAAGGTAGGAGTTAGTCGGCTTTAGTTGGGACCCTTGTAGTCAACCCTTGTAGGGTTATTTAATATTGAAGTCAGTCTATTCTTATTTTGTAACTAATAATAATAATTACAGGTTAAGGTAACTATTCTTATTACAAATAATTTGTACACAATTACATGGTTTCCAGTATTCCTATCTAATACTAATAATTCTCAAATAGATCCGAGACCCTAACAAGTACTATCACTCTAAGACAGAGTGGATCTGGGAGTAATGGCAACAAAGCAGTGACCCCAAATTCTCAAGAGCTCCAGGGCCTCACTATTGGATCCAGTTTATTGTCATACCATTTTACAGAGGATGAAGTTAGTGTATTGTAGGCCTCTTTCTGATAAATGGAGATGAATATCATTGTCATGTGATATGGGAAGTCTTTTTGTTTTTGTTTTGAACTTTGAAATTTAAATGGATCAGTCATTCCTGGATAGGATCTAAATATCTAGTTACTATTTATAAAAAATGGACAAACAGTAGCAAATGAGACTATAATAGGGAAATGTCAAATTTGATAAATATCAAAATCCATCTTTATTAGTGAGACTGGCAACTGGTAAGATCTTTAAAAAAAATTGAAATCAGAAGAAGAATTAGTTGGTTGATTTGTTTTAGGCATATCAACACTTTTTGGGTCATTTAAGGCCAAATCAAGTTATTGGAAAGGTATGAATCCAACTATTCTCCCTCCAGCTATGGGTAAATAGTTGGGAAGACTGGGCTTTATAACCTTTGTATCACAACCATCCTCTATTTGGTTTTACAATCTTTTCAGGTCATTTAATGCTGAATCAAATCATTTTGATAATCAAAAGACTCAGGTTGCTTACAGTACCGACTATTGACTAAGTGGTCACCCAATTAAGTATTGAACGGTCTTATTGCTGCTTAACTTTGGTGATCTAGCAGGAACTTGTGCTTTCAGTGTGACTTGACCAGAAATAAGGAAGAATTGAACTAAATAGTTTTTTAAACAAATTGTTAGAGTGTGATACAATAGTTGGTATCCAATTTTTTAGAACTCATTTTTTAAATCTATTTAAACAATAAATAAGATCCTAACAGGTACTACCACTCCATCCAGCTATTGTGTAAATAGCAGGTCAGTTGGGACTATTTAGCTTTGTATGGCTGACTATCATGTAAAAAAAAAATCCATGATTACCATAAACAATGAATTGGTCTCCTTATTTAATTTAAAAAAAAATTGAAATAGATCACTAATTAAGTCTGAGCCTATTCTAGTAGTGACCACCCCAAGTGGATTTAACAGGTTTGATTTCAGAGTTTTCCTTCTGAAAGACTGGTTGCCTAACCAAGGTTAAAGAGCCCAGTCTGCACTATTATTTACCCATAGCTGGAGGGAGATTAGTTGGATTCATACCTTTCCCAAGGGTATTAGTGCTATGTGAACTGTAGCTTCATCAAGGATTTGAACTCTGGTTGACGAATCCATTTCCTATGACTCTAAGCAGTACACAACACACCTCCACTAAGGAAATGAATATAAAAAAAATCCTTGTTTTAAGTGTCATGTGACATAGGAGGTGATTTTGTTTTTGATTTGTATGATATTACCATCATCACTTAATATTTGTTCTGTTCTTTTATTGTAACATATTAACAATGTCTGCAAAAGAAGATTAATCTGAATTCCTGTAACATGAATGTATTGTTTAGTAAAAAGAGAAAGAGCTTATGGTGTTTGGGAAGGCATAATGTCATCTATGTCCATTTGTCATGGAAGCAAATAGGAGAAAGAAAAGACAGAGAATTCAAACAGGCATACACATGCATGCACGCTCACACACTCTCCTTTTTTCTCTCCTTCTCTCCCTCTCTCTATATATATGGAGTAATGGTTGTTACTGTAGGAAATGGACTTGATGACCCAAGTTCAAATCCTTGATGAGCTTGTTTGAATTTCATATTGCACTAATACCCACAGGAAAGGTATGCATCCAACTCTACTCCCTCCAACTATGGGTGAATAGCAGGAAAGACCTTTGTTAGGCAAACAGTCTCTTAAGTGAAGAATAATTGTTAAAACTGACATTGTACTTAGTTAGCTGCTGTTATTACTAACACTTACAGACAATATTAAGAAATTGACCTTGTGTCACATCCTACTCCTGCAGAGGTGTTGGTATGTATGTATGTATGTATGTATGGGAATGGGTTGAAAAGTTTATATGATGATGTCATATATAATGTTGATGACTCAAATCAGAGTGTGTGGACTGCAAGAGGAATCATGTTGAATAATAAAATAAACTTCATTTGATCACATTCCATAAGAGTATCTTGGTAAGTTTATGAACTTTTCAGCTGAACCACACATATATCGATATATATATATTAATATTTTTATATAGAATATTCTACGTGAATGTTTGGTTTGTATGTAGTTTTTTAATTTAAAGGCATATCAACCTTCATGATTGATATGCCAAATAATGGCAAAGTCATCCTTCGGTACAATTTAACTCATAGCTGGGGTTGAAAGTTTGGGCTATTAGTTTATGAAAGAATTACCCTAAAAACTAATTTTCATACCTGCCTTCAAAGAAGTTCACTTGTGAATCACAGTACTTGCATTGCAAATAACAGAGCTTACAACAAAAATTCCCTATCTATATATTTCCATCTACTTCTATTTATATCAATAGAGTTAAAGAGTCAAATTAAATAGAGTGAAGTGCTGATACTGTAATAAGAGTAATAAAGTTGATAATAACATTGGAACTATGGGGTAGCAAGAGGTTTAATGTTTCAGGTTAAAAGGTAGCTTGTTATTGTTGAGGCCTGTTCCTAGAGTTTTGCTTTTAATGACTTGGTGGTTGTGCTGAAAAGGAAGGAATTCAAGGAATGAAAAAGGAAGAGACAAAGACATGATTTAGAATTTATTCCCTGATCATAGCCACCACATAGCAAGAAAATATCTCCCTGGCCAGTAGTAGTGACTAGACACAGTTAAGGCCTAAACTTGAATGGCTGAGATATTCTCTTGGGGGGTAGAAGTAGTTTATTTTTTCTCCCACACGTGCTCAGAGGGTTCTTCCGGTGAAGGCTTATGGTAGTTTGTTATCTTTTTTAATTTTATTTAAATCCTTACAGACCTTTCATTTATTGCTAAATTTCAATGTAACCTATGATATTATGTGTAGTATGTATTCAATAAACTTTTATTCCCTATTTCTCTGAATGTTTGAGATGAGGCCTGAAGATTAGTACTATCTGCGTTATTCGGACTATTGTCCCCATCTTCATTGTTATTTGTACAACGTTTCGGCCGATATACCCTCCGGCCTTCTTCAGGTATTTCTTGTCGGACTCAGGGACCTTCTCGGACTCGGGAACCTTCTTTCCGAACTCGGGAACTTTCTTGTCATATTCGGGAGCCCTCATGGAACTTTGAACCTAACACTTTATTTATTCCACGGGGTATCCTGTTCTCATTCTGCTAACCATATTCACTAGAAAGATTACATATATATATTAACAAGTAATTTTCAGGAGACAAATGAAATAATAATCATGATCATCTTTTAGGATCAACTACTCTTTAACCCAGTATATCAATAAGATATTGGCTTCCCTTGTGATGGCCTACCCACTGACTTTACACCCTACTGAATCTGTGGGGAGTAAAATAAAAGAAATAACTCCTATAAGCCTTCAGGATGGAAACACCCTCCAAGCATGTGTGGGAAAAAGGACCCACTTCCGATCACCAAGATCATCTCTCAGACATTTCAGACCTAAGCCTTAACTGGTATGAGATGCTACTATAGCCAGGGAGATATATGTCGTGGCTATGACCTACGAATGAAGCCGAAATTATAAAAATACTTTTTGCCTTTGTCTCTTTTCTTTCCTTGAAATCCTTTTCAGCGAGACCACCAAATAAGATGGGGTTAAAAGCAAACTCTAGGAACACCCAACAAGACTAACCAGCCATCTTTTAAACATAAAACATTAAATCTCTTGCTACCCAACAAATCCACCCAAGTTTACTAGCATAATAGGTTGTGCGATAAAGTCTTACAGATTATGTTTTTATGATAGTTCTTTATTATTTACACAGTGCAGCCGTGAAACTGCAATTAAATGAAAATTTGCCCAAGTTACAAATTGCCAAAAAGGATGATAAATATATATCTAAAAGAACAATACAACACAGAACAAGACAAAATAAATTTCAAATAAAAACGTACGATCATAAATTCAACAGGGAATGTTTACACCTCATAAGAATTTTCACTTACAAAAAGTAATAAAACATACATTTAAAAAGGGGTTTCTTGGGTTACTTATTTGCCTTAAATGCACAAACTATGTGTGAGACTTGGTAAGAAATAATTTAACTGCAATATGTTTATAATTTACAAGAAAATAACTTGTTTAAACTCAAATGAATATATTTTTAAGAAGAATGAACATGTAGTTTACCTTGTTAGCACCGATCGGGTTGGGTTCAAATATCTATATATTATTATCTTACTAAGAACGTGGTGACCAATGACCATCCAAAATCAAGTATTGTTTCACTGGATGATAAGAGAAATGTGACAGACCCAGAGGGCCTCCTTGTTGAAAAGGTCTTTTTTACTCTTTGGCTAAGAGCAAATCCTTATGCTTTTAAATTTGAGCATTGCAAAACTTTGATTTCCAAATACTAAATATCTTTTAGTGTTTACACTTACTACAGTGTTTGTTCTACTAATAGCTAAACAAGGTAATACTTTTCACTCATGTTCAAGCTGTATTTACACTGTTTAGGGGATTCTAAGACTAAGAGACTATTTTTTCTTGGAGAATGACAAAGTCATTGGGTTTTAGGGTGCGAGGTGTGGGGATTAATATAAAATTAAAAGAAAAGAAACAAATAACAAACTCCCAGGAGCCTTCACCGGAAGAACCCTCCATGCATGTATGGGAAAAAGAACCCACTTCCAACCCCAAAGAGATTCTCACGGCCATTAGGACTTAGGACTTAACTCAGACAAGACATGACCACTGGCCAGGGAGAAATTCCCTTGCCACATGGTCACTGTGTCCATTTCCTATGATTATAACCATTACACTATGGACGCCTCCTAAAACTGTAAATGATTTGCTACAGAAAGTAATTTACTATAAAAAATGCCATGAAAATGATTTTCCTCTAAATTTTTACTCCATTCTTGAGCACAAAAACTTATTTTTTTAAAAATAAAGAATGACTAACTCAAAAATGTAAAACTCAGCATATAATTTATCTTAAAAGGTGTAAACTTTTAATTTAAAAGGTGTAAACATTCATAAACATAATTTTTCTAAATATTCTACAACAGAATTAATTCATAAAGCTACAAACTGTCCATAAAATCTATTTAATACAATGTTTTGAATTAATTAAAAATATATTTCCTTTTGCTTTGAATTCTTTCTTGAGATTCATATTTGTCTATGGCTATTACTCAAATCATTTCAAAACAATTTCCTGGCAAAGGTGAGGACTTTCTCCGTTGTAGAAAGAGAAAACTATTGTTATAAGAAAAGCATGAATATAGCAGAAAAGACAATGTATTGAAGATTTTTCTTGTTTATAATTATTTTTCTTTCTATCGGAAGTAAATTTGATGAAACATTTCATGAAAGAGCCCTTAAGAAATATTTCCAAATGAATCCTATAAACAAGTTGAATGACAAAAGCTAAATATATCAAGGACCTTTGATTGCAAAACCTGTTTCTAAAGAAATCTTCCTTTCCTTAAGAAAATTACACCCTAAGGGAGATAATTGAAACATTCTCTCCAAAGTATAGTAATAGATTAATGTTATGTCATTAACGCTTTCTCTAAAGGGTTGCTTTTAAATGATTTCTTTTTACAAAGTGCTAACTCTCATTAATGAATTGTAGCAATGCTGTGTTAAGAAATTATACACGATGAAGAAAAAGAAGAAGAAAACTATTCACTGGGACACTTCTAAGTAAAATGATTTTTATCATCATCATCATGCTGACAGTACGGATGCCCTTGACTCTGTAAGGAGACAAAAATTATTGTCTTCTCTTGGGTTGTGGGCCTAGGTTTACATCATGTGTCTATCTGTCACACGATAATTCAGACCCTTAAAACTTTTTCTTTGGTCTCCATTCATTAAACAAATTAGAGCTAAATCTTTTCAGACCTTACTTGTGGAACAAGAACAACATGCTTAATTTCTGGTCATATATATATTTACCAACCCCTCCGCACGAGTAGGATGTGACACAAGGTCAATTTCTTAAGCGGAGTTCAACAGGTTTGAATTCAGAGTTTTCCTTCTCCTAGACCGGTTGCCTAACCAAGGTTAAAGAGCCCAGTCTGCCCTACTATTTATCCATAGCTGGAGGGAGCGTAGGATTCATACCTTTCCCAAGGGTATTAGCGCTAAATAAAATGCAGTTACCACATCCAGGATTTGAACTTGGGGCGACGAGTCCATTTCCCATCACTTTAACCATTACACCACGCACTTTCTACTGGTCATATAACAGAATAAACTCAACTGTCTCCAACTTTTTCCCCATTTATTACACCTTGCCATGAAAACCAATAAAGACACAGTAAATCTTAATTTCTGGTCATATAACAGAATAAATTACTATTATCTGTGTTATTCAGACTATTGTCCTCATCTTCATTGTTATCTGTACAATGTTTCGGATGAATAATTCAGATAATAGTAATCATCAAGCCTCATCTCAAACATTCAAGGAAATAACAGAATAAATGATATAATAATACATAAGAATAATATATTATTATATTGACATGAATCTATGCTATATATGATATAATATAATAATGATATAACAGAATAAATATTTCTGGTCATATAACGGAATAAACCCTATTGTCTAAAACTTTTTCACCATTTATTACACCTTGCCATGAAAACCAATAAAGACACAGTAAATCTTAATTTCTGGTCATATAACAGAATAAATAATATATAAGAATAATATAGTTTTGTATTGACATGAATCTATGCTATTTATAATATAATATAATGAAATATAATATGATATAATATAATAATATAACAGAATAAACTCAACAGTCTCCAACATTTTATTACACCTTGCCATGAAAATCATAAAGACACAGTAAATCTTTCTAACCATTTTCTGTTACTTTTTTATTGCATTTTCATTGTTTATGGAACATTATGTACAATTAACCTGTTTGGGACATACGTATTATATCATTTTGTTATTTACATGTTGTATATATTAAACATTTATATGTGCATTGTTCATATGAGTTAGTTGTTTATTATTTATGTTCCATGTTAGAGTTTGAACTTGATAACTATGATGTTGCTGTCCTACATATTAGCCACTATTGGAACCTCTTCCCCACAGCATTCTTAATTGATACATTCTTCATTTCTTCTTCTTCATCTGATTTAATTGTTTTCTTTAATTTTTTTTTGTGTCTTATATATTGTTGACTCTCAAGTAAAGTAATAATCTTTGGTTGTTTTTTTACATTAAGAATTTCTATAATACTAATCAAAATATTTTATTTCCAACAATATTTTCTAAGTTTTGTAAGCTTATCCTATTAATGAATGATATAGAAATTAAATTTATCGGGTGGAAAGAGATTTTAAGGTTTAAAAAGGTAGCTGTTATTATTCTTGGTGCATATTGTCAGGGTTTTCTCTTAACACCATCATATTTGGTGGTCGTGCTGAAAAGGAAAGAATTCAAGGAACGAAAAAGGAAGAGAAAAAGACAGAAGAAGGTGGTTTTATGATTTAGGCTTTATTCACTGGTCATTGCCACCATGTGGCTAGGAAATATTTCCCTGGCCAGTAGTAGTGACTAGACATAGTTAAGAACTAAACTCGAATGGCCAAGAGATTATCTTGCAGGTCGGAAGTGGGTTCTTTTTTTCCGCACATGCACAGAGGGTTCATCCGTTGACGGTTCATGGGAGTTTGTTATTTTTTATTTTTTATTTTATTTTATTCTCCATAGATTACACAACCAAGTTATGAATTTTCTAAATGCTTCAGTATTTTGTGGGCCACTCTGTAGATATTAAAGGCAATCAATCCGTAAATTCTATTGGAGTCAAGTAGGAACGTACAAAGAACTATGATATAATGAATACATGTTTTTGGGTTTTTTTTCC
The DNA here is from genome assembly GCA_023376005.1 of Doryteuthis pealeii. Taxonomy (NCBI): domain Eukaryota; kingdom Metazoa; phylum Mollusca; class Cephalopoda; order Myopsida; family Loliginidae; genus Doryteuthis; species Doryteuthis pealeii. The sequence continues at coordinate 11,487,022 of CM042157.1, forward strand.
ATTTATTTTATGAATACGTTTTTTTTTTCATTTATTTCCACGTATAAATTTGGCACATAGCCACAACTTTTATTGACCAGACTCAAACATATAATCATTGGTTTATACCGCTTATATGCTCTCAACTGAACATAGACATGTGTCTCCTTTCATCTATTACCATTTTCTTATAGCTGTTAACTTTCAGTCAATTTTCTTAATGTTGTTCTCTTATTCTCCATCACATACAGATTACAAGACTCTAAGATCAGAAGACCATATACAATCACTTTTAACCAACTTCTAGCAAAAAATGAAAAGCAGGGACTTTAGTTTTCTTTATCTCCCACTTATATCTTTACTACATCATTTCTAACTCCAAGTCTAATCTCTAATCTACAACAAAGTCTTGACTGCCTTCCAACGAATAAGGAACTATTAAGATTTAAAATTTATACTCTGATGTTAAAAGACTATTTTTGATAACCAGAACAGACCAGCAAGCAATGATTCTGATATATCCAGGTTAAGGGATATATTCTGAAGTCGGTATTTGGTATATTATCGCAGTAGTAATTGGTATGTCGAATAGCAATCCGTCTGTCGAGCACTTGTGGTGTCGTCTAGCGAGTAAGTTTAGCTTGTAGGCATTAGGACTAGGACCAACACAGTGTCGACTATTTATACATGACACTGTCCAATCAGATTATAGTGAGGGGGTACCAAGGTATTTACATATTCATTATATCAGATTCAAACTCTTGTTAGTTCAAGACTAAACATATCACTCAATACAAGTGTTTATTCTGATATACAAAACATATCTTTCCTTTTAAAAATCAATAAATTTAACAGGTATGTGAAATCAGTTTTATAATAATTCAATTTTTTTTGTACTTACAAATCCATTTTCACAAGCAGAATGGGACACACATTCAATTCTTTAAGAGTAGTTTGACAGGTTTAAATTCAGAGGTTTCCTTTTTCTAAATTGATTGCCATACCGATTTAAATGAGCCCAGTCTGTTCTAGGATTCCCCCATAGCTGGAGGGAGAATAGTTGGATATGTATCTTTCCCAAGGCTATTAGTGCAATGTGAAATGCTAACAGCCTCATCCAGGATCTGAATTTTGTTTGTTCAAACCAACAGTTGACTGACTTCAATACACATAAGAACTCACCCTTTCCACTCTCTGCTCTCCATTATATACCCGATATAAAGTGGGTATATAACACTGTGATCAAATGTGATAGGCTTAAATAACAGATTATAACATTTTACATTTTCACCCAGGAGCCTAGTGTTAGGGAACCCACAGGCATTTGGTTTCTAAGAGTTAGGAGAAATAATGCATTCCCCCTGATCCTTATATTTTCACAAATAATGTTGAAATTACATTAAAACCAATCAATCATCACTTGAGCATCATGTCAAATTTGGTGCCAAGAATAAAAATTATACTGCATAAAGTAAAGTCATCGGGGCGGCCTAAAGTCAGTATCAGCCAATCAGCGAGGGAGTCTATCCCCTTTTCACTAGCGCTAGACCAAGGAGATTGTTTTTGGCATCTGAGGTGGAGCGCCACACCTACCATTAGCTCCTTACCTTAACACACAGATCCCTGTGCTACTCATACGCTGAGTTGGCGAGGACCGGAATCGAACTAGGACCCTTGTGGTTTCTAGCCAAATGCTCTACCGACTGAGCTAACCCGGTCCTCCTCTTAAATAGTATTTATTCCAGATCCTGATCACCTACCAGAGGTATCAACAGAGAATATATAACTAAGTAACACTAGCAAAATTGAAAATACATTAAAAATTTCTTCAAAAAGTCACCATTAGTAAAAAAAATAAAAAATTAAAAAAATTTTTATTCTCAAATGTGCTTAAAAATAACTATATATTACTAACACTTTTATATTTGTAAATATAAGTATAATTCAAGAACAGTCTTGGTCAACAAATTTTCTATAACCTGTAGGATAAACCTCATACAAACCTGTGAGGGAATATCCCATTGGATTCAAAATCCAATAGATATTCCCTCTTGGGTTTGTATCCTGTTTGCAGCGCCATGTAGAGATTTGTGGAGTGACAACATACTCAGCTTGAAACACAGCTGGATACTAATCACTCCATGAATCTCTACATAATCCAGCAAAACCAGCCTATCAAGCAACATTTTTATTTGAGTGATATACATATTAAAAAAATTCAAATAACTATTAAATGCTAATTATAAAGTACATCTTATCTGTTTATTTATCTACAACTAATTATAATATAAATTCTATTTAAAAATTGATTGCTTCTACATTGTGTTAGGAATATAATATTTCTATAGTTCATTCATATTATTATCAATTTTTGACCAGTATTTTTTTCATCTTAATATCAGCAGCTTTTCATCACAATTTCTCTGGTAAGCAATGCAGATCTGGAATAGATATGTATGGCCCAAATTTCAATACAATTGTACCTTCCCCCTTTATTTAAACATAGAAAAATAATTTGAAATTATCACTTCCTTTTTTTTAAAGAATAGAGCCTAAACTTACATAGAAAAAATATCTTATGAATTTCTTACTTATAAAATCACGTCAAAAAGAATACTTATTCACGAGATTAAAAAATGGCAAAAATGTACCATTTTTTACTGATACAGATTTTAATTAATAAAATTCTCCCATTTTAAAGGCTGTAAAACAAATAATTTTTACATGTGAATTTACATGTAAAATTCTTCTTCTTCCTAATACAGCAAAAATTACATTAAGTTTCATTTATTTTTCCTAGTCTTTTCAGTTTTCAAAAATATCTTTTCCTTTTTACAGGTTTTTAATTCAATGCTAATTCAATTTGCTTTCTAAATTTATTTACTTAAATGATGAACGAGCCAAGGTCAACCAGATTAAGAATTCCTATTATTTATGTTTAGAAAATATTCTTGGGGGAGACAACTCAAGTGTGCATAATGAAGGGAAAATGTCTTAATAACAAAGAAACAATTCTTCATGAATTAGTAGATAAATGACACCTCTCAATTGTGAAATTATAAAACATTTGTTTTGTTATAAAAATCAAGTAACATTTGAGAATAATTCATCACTTTAGTACAATATCTGTGTAGCATAATTTTCAATTTAATATCAAAACATTTTCAGCAAAAACGAATCAGTGATTTTTAAAAGAGATCAAACAAAAATAAAATTCAACAGTTTTAATAACTTTTGGGAAATTAAAATGTTTTTGTCCTATTTTATCTGTTTATTTGTTTTGCTTTTTCTTTTATCAGAAAGTTCCCATTGCTTTGAATAAAAGAAATAATGAATCAGTCTTCTATGAAATTATTTAAAGTATCAAGTCAATACATGAAACTGCTTTCTACTCAAAAGTTCAGGGCACATGATTTTTAAAAATTCATACAATGGAAAACATTTTTGGCCCTGTGTCAAATTAGATTCAACTAAATAAGTTAGGAAAATTAATTCAAAATAAAATGGTTTGAAATCTTTATCAAATTTTGGGAAAATGAACAAATAATTAAATACAAAATTTCTATTTCTTATAAAACATTAACTGTCAATTAATTACAAATACCTAATAATAAATGCAAATGTCAGTGTGCCATATTTTTTCAACTTTACTCCTAGAGGATGCAATTAAACATATCATACCATTTTGGAATAAGGTTGATTCCATGAGCAAATTAAAAACGTTCTGGGTTGAATCTGGATCCGCAATCATGAAATTTTGGATTCCCAAGTTTTAACTACTGCATTTGTTTTGAGTGATTGTTTTATGGGATTTTTTCTGAGAATTTTTTGTATGATAACAATTTATAAGACTAACAGCAACAAATAAATGAATTAAAACTTACTTTAATTCTAACAATGTATTAAAGAATAAATAAAACAATGATTAACAATATAAAGTCCTTCCTGTGTATAGAGTTAAGTTTGAGGGACCTACTGGTTTTAGCGGAGAAGATATCAGGTATCTTAGTGCTTTCTTGCAGAGAATTTCTAGTCAATGTGCATATGGGAGCTGGTCCAAAATCTATCTGCCAGTTTTGGTATTTTGCGCCAAAACTTCTGGGCTCAATCCAATCACCAAAATCCTCTCCCTCACTTAACCCCCAGACATAGGAATAAACATTTTACTGACCCAAAACCTAAATAAATATAAATAGCAATTTTTTTCTTGGGAAAGGTATACATCAAACTATTCGCCATTCAGCTATGGGTAAGGCAGTCAGTCTAGGAGTAAAAAAAACTCTGAATTCAAACCTGTTAAACTCCGCTTAGGAAATTGATCTTGTGTCACATCCTGCTCAAGTAGAGGTGTTGGTAAAATATATATATATATAAATTTTGACCTTTCAAACAAGGGAATTACTCAAAACATATAGAGGATGAATAAAAAGTCAGAAGAAAGAAATTATAAAGAGTCTATTAGAAAGTAAAATCAACGCAGAAGGAGTAATTATCACTTTGAAAACTAATCCTTTTCTTTACCTTCTTTTTCTTGAATATTGGAAGGAACCCAATGACACTTGAACACAAATATGTACACATTAATATGTACACAAATATTTGATTAAATGGCTTAGAATATTATAGGGTGTACACAATGGAAGTAAACTCTGGTAAAAGTTAATAAAGAAAATATTTTGTCTCAGAGTTTCAATAAAAGACTAATATTTACAAGAACCTGATGTCTTAAGCTTCAGACTAACAGAGATTAATATTGTCTCTATCTCTATTAATAATTGAGAATGGTTTGTTTGCCTTCCTTCTATATAGGTAGACAAACACTTTAATGTACCACAACCAAATTCAGTGCACCTATTCATTGGACTGAGGAAATGTTATTGTTATCTGTACAATGTTTTGGCCAATGTGCCCTCTGGCCTTCTTCAGATATTTCTTGTCAGACCTTGGAACCTTTTTTTTCAAACTCAGGAACCTTCTTGTAATTGGGAGCCATGATGGAACTTTGAACCCAACCCTTTATTTAATCCATGGGGGTATCCTGTTCTCATTCCGCTAACCATAAATAAAGTGGTTTGAATTGAGAAATCTCTTTAGTGTTATTCATTTCAATTAAGAAATATTTCCTGATCAAACTCAAAATGTTTCACAGAACAATATGAACTTTCTGAAACTGGTTGGTAACAATAACTGGGAATACAACTGCCTCATAAGCCATAAACTCAATGAGTTTTAGTCCTCAGGATGTTAATTTTTCAGTAATAAAAACCTCCAAATCATATTCAGAGCAATTATACCACATAAGTATAGAATAATCAAGCTAAGTTCCAATTACTGTCGAATTGGTAAGACACAGCAACAAGCAGTCGTAACTTAAATATGAACCTATCTTGCTGCAACACTACTGCAGAATGATGGGGTATTTATGAAACTCCACAACCTCACAGAAACCAAGCAGCAATCAGAACTCAAGGAATGGAATCACCCAAATACATGAATAGACTATTCTTGATTTCCATAAATACCAACTGCTTCAGTTGTGCTTAGCCAGATGCTGTTTTTCAAACCAACAGTTGACTGACTGACTGACTCACTCACTCACTCAATAATAAGCAAGAACTGAATCCAATGTCCTCAAGAAGGTCTAACAGATCAAAATGTTATAACGTCGATATCACTACCTACAATAAACATCCATTTTGTAAAATATCCCATGTTTGTCTACCTTTCTCCACATATTGTCAGATTAATTTCCTCTTATTTCTTCCATATGAAATTAAGTAATGCCAGTACTTTTATTTTTGTTGGTACATATGTATATACAATGCTGGATATCTTCTGAAGCTGCCCAACTGTCTTTTGACTTATTCACATCAGAGCCTCTGCAACTTTTTATGAATCTGGACACCTGAATTAAACTATATGTCCCACATCATATGCAAATTGTATTTTTTGCATTCTGGAGGATGTGAATTTGATCTGTTGTAAAGTAAGTAAAGTCGTCGGGGCAGCCTAATGTCGGTATCAGCCATGCAGCAAGGGAGACTAGCGCTAGATCAAGGAGATTATTTTAGCGTCTGAGGTGGAGCAGCTCCTCACTTTACCGCACAGATCCCTGTGCTACTCATACGCTGAGTTGGTGAGGGCGGTATCGAACTAGGAACCTTGTGGTTTCTAGCCGAACGCTCTACCGACTGAGCTAACCCGGCCCTCCCTCTATACTTCCTAATCTAAGCTAAAAAACAAAAAAAAAAAAAAAACAAGATTTTCAAATATATTTTCTATTAAGAGGATTTATTTCTTACATAACAATTACTGATTATAAGTGTTTTTTACCATTGAAAAATATTGTAATAAAAATTTATAAACAGTTGTTTTGTGCAAATATGTTGTAGAGGAGTTAACACCCCTACAGGATGGACTGGCTCATAGCCTATAATAGTCGACGTAGCAGTGATAGAAATGGAAAATTATATTCAGACAAAATCACTGCATTTGACTACACACATTTGACCCTCCTCATTCTTGTAAGTTTGTCTTTGTGAACTGTTCTGCTTCTTGTTTTTATGTAATAAGTATCTGTTAACACCAGATACAAGTGCTGAATAAAATATATATCAAGCACACTATTTCTCTGTGTATGCTTTTACCACCTCAACGATACAACAAAATGGACATTTCTTATTGTTATTTTAAAATATTTGTTAGTGAATGGTGAATTGAGTTCAAAGTTGCATTTCCTATGCACTGAATATGAATAGAAATCTCTCCTAAGAAATTTCTAATCACCTGCCTTTGAATTAGTGTGATGCCTTTTAGCAAAATACACAGACTTGAATCAACATTGAGAGAGTGTTGATCAGTTGATTTTCTCAAACTCTCAGTAAAATTGTGAAGTCTTGAAACTACTATTATTTGCTTATCAAATGGAGATTTCAATACATTGGTAAACAAAATGAATAATTCATCTGGAATCTCAAGTGACAAAGATGCAAAAACATAAAAGAAATGCCCTTAATGTTGTAATTTTATCTTTAAAACATCTTACAAAGATCTAATGACAAATTAGGAGATGTGCTAATAATGTCTTACTCACATAATGGAGATCTCAGCTTATTCATACAACATATTAATGAACCAAAATATTATGATAAGTGATAAGTGGCAAGAATGACAGCTCCTGTTTTGTAAAACCTATGGATATCAGTGTCAGAGTTATAATTGTGTAAACTGGCCTTGAGTACTTCTTTTGGATGCATTTAATGGTGTTTTTATGCAATAAAAAGATCTGAGTATTTCTAATTTATATGGGTGAAAAACTAGGTCAGAGCATTTTCAAAATCAAAAAGATTATGGACAGCTCAAATTCATTGGAAGTGGTTTGTGTAGAAGAGAAGATGGGGAGAAAAGCACATTCATATATGCCTAGTGTGCAGAAGGAGTTTAAAAATTAAAAAGAACAACATGTCGTAATTTAAGAGTCATGATCTTGGAGCCAAGAGAACTGGCAAGACTGAATAACAAGGACTACCACTTGTTAAACAGACTGAATAACAAGGACTACCACTCGCTTTTCTCATTATTCTGTGATAAAAATTTCTTATTACCTTCCATATACCAACAAATACCCTGAAGATGATCTAATTAATAGATCAAAACACTGCAGCGTCGGCCAATAAACTCACCACTTAAATCATTTAAACCTGTGTTTTTTCATTCTTTCTTAATATACTACATACCGTTGGATTCACTTCCTTTTCTTCACACATATACATATATATATATATATATATATATGTGTGTGTGTGTGTCAGAAATACATAATTCTGTGATAAACATAACTCTAATACAAACTATAAAAAGTCATTTTGTTTCAAGCTGATCTTGGTTCCACAAGTCTAATCCATGATAAGTGCTTTTAGACTTAGGCTGAAACAGGCCAAAAACAAGTAAATATTTGTATATAATTTTAAATACATTTTTAATCATGTTTGTCTGAAACTAAGATTATCACATAGATGCATATCTGACAGCTAAAGATTAAATTTTGAGCAAAAGTTCCTCATAAAACATAACAATCTAAAGTGGAACATTTCACCTTCACTAGAAAAATTTCACTTAAATCAGTACAGGCCATTTTTGGTAGAATAAAATATGGATAAAAGTTTTAAACTCATACTATACATGTGATGTCTCTGTCTATGTGTGTGTCTGTCCAAGGATACAATTGAAAACAAATCCCTGTGTCAAGAATGAAGACTAAAATTCGAAGATAAGTTTATCCAAACTTTATTCAACCAAATATAAGAGTATCAAATGGCACGTAATCCGGGGAAGTGCTGTAAATGAATACGGATTTCGCAAATTTGTGTCATAAAACATGTCTTATTTATGATACCCTGTACTAAAATTATTCCAAGAAAGCAGAAACGAACACATATTTATTCCTCATATAATAGACATTTTGAAAATATTCATATATAGATCAAAAGCGTTTATTAAATGTTTAGTTATTTTCATTTTCCCCATGTCTAATTGTTCTAACGCTAAATAATCAATACTGCATGCATTAATTCCTGACAACTAATAATCACTTTTTTTCCTTATGATAATTCTTATTCCTTTTTGTGACCACTAAGAAAAGTCGTTTGTATCAACCTACTTCAGCCAGAATTATCCTGATGAGCCTTTAGGTGAAACCTAGGTATGTAGTTTCTGACTACTTATATATATATATATATATATATATATATATTATTTATATTTTTTGAAGGCAATTACAATGCCCATATCGTATAAAATTCAATAATTATTGAAAATAATCATGACAAGCAAACCCGGCGAATAACGTACGCGACCATACAGCTGTTTCAACTTTATTAAGTCTCATTCACCGCTGATGATTATTATATACGTAATTTTATATGATATACGCATTGTAATTGCCTTCAAAAAATATAAATAATAATATACTTTACGTAATAATGCTTCAAAAGCAAATTATCAAATTCCATTATGTATATATATATATATATATATATATATATATATACACATACACACACACACACACCCACATATATATACATACATATATATGTTGGCTGTCAACTCGTGATCGAGTAAGACCATTTCCTGTTTTGTTTGTCAGAGGACTCATCAGGCCAGCCCTGGAGAGACATACTCTTCCACATTAACTAGCCAAGCAATGATGATTCGAGATTCTACTTTAACAACATTTACATGCCTGGAACTTCTATCTCAGCATAGTATATATCTATCAAACTCCATCTGACATGGGCAGGATATGACACAATGTCAATTTTATAGTACAGCGGGTTTGAATTTTGCTAGGATGTTTGTTGTGCCAAGGCTAGAGAGCTCAGTCTGCCCTACTATTTACTCACAATTAAGACAGAAGAGATATCCCAGTGTCTGAACAGAGCTGATGAATAATGTAAGTTTTTGCTGATCAGCCAACTCTGGTGTGTCCATGTGTGAGTGTCCACAGAAAAGTGTGATTTATGAGTTCATCCTTACTTCTGCAGCAATGCTCAGAATATCTTGTTTGTCTTACTCGGATGGTTTGTAAGTGATATATCTGGGTTATGGGATATATTATGAAGTTGGTAGTAAGGTATATTATCGCAGTAGTAGCTGGTGTCGAATAGCAGTACGTCTACCGAGCAGTCGTGGTGGTATTCTGACTAATAGGCTAGTAAGCTTAGTCTAGTAGGCTTATGCACTTGTACCACCATGGTGTCGAATATTTATAGAGGACACTGTCCAATCAGATTATAGTGAGGTGGTACCAAGGTATTTACATATTCATTACATCAGTGAGATAGGAGATAAGTGGCTGTATTGCTGCTGTTTTAAACAAGTTACCTATTATTAATAAAAAAAATATTCTGTCTAATGGTTAAGTCTTGTTAAGTTAATTAAGATTTTAACTCTTTTTGCTTGGAAATCCACGCAGAAAACCAGCTACCTATGCTGTAAAAATATTCTATGTTGTAAAGTAGACAGAGGGGCCTATTATTGGTATCAGCTGGACAGTGAGGGAGTCTATCCCCTTTTTACAAGCATCAGACCAGAGAGATTGTTTTTGCATCTGAGGTTGCATGACACACCTACCATCAGCTTCTCACTTTACACCAAAGATCGAAGCTGTGCTACTAAAATGCTGAGTTGGTGAGTGCTGGTATCAAACTTGGAACTTCTTGTTTCCAAGGCGGATGCTCTACCAACTGATCTAAACTGGAATCAAGTGACTGCATAGTTGCGGTTTTAAGCCAATTACACATTATTAACAAAAATATATTATTTAATAGTTAAGGTTGGTTAAAGTACTTCAGATTTTAATTCTTTTTGCTTGGAAATCACAGCTCAGAACCAGATATCCGAGAAGCAAAAATGTTCTATGTTAAATTGTAACCAACACTAATTTCCTATATTTTTAGAAGTAAATCTTGCCAAATTATTACATATTATTTGCAAGTGGATGGTTTACGTGAAAGGCGGTAAGTGGCAGTACTGCTGCTGTTTTAAACCAAATACTCATTATTAACAAAAATATATTGTCCAATAACTTATGTTGTTAAGGTTGTATTATTTGGATTATTCAGACAATTGTCCTCATCTTTATTGTTATCTACAATAAGGTTCCCAAGTCTGACAAGAAATACCCGAAGAGGGTTGATAGACACATTGGCTGAAATGTTGTGTAGATAACAACAAAGATGAGGACAATAATCCAAATAATACAAATTACCAAGCCTGATTTCAAAGAGAAAAAAATTCAGAGAAATATTTGCTAAAGTTGTTAAGATATTAACCTTTTTTTTCTTGGAAATCACAGCAGAGTACCAGCTACTAAAGAAGCAAAAATGTTCTATGTTAAATAGTAACCAATGCCAGTTTCCTACTTTTTTAGAAGCCAATATTGCCAAATTATTGGATATTGTTTGCAAGTGATTATCGATCCTTATTTACTCTCCTAACAGTAGAACAGAGTCATCATCAAATGATTCAGCTTGCTTTCAGATTTGAAGTGAATTTGACAAAGTGCCGTGCAGACAGGTTATTTTGTTAAATTGCTCTTCCAGATCAAATGTAGTAATTCTAGTAATTATCCATACAATACATTTATAGAACAATTTTATTTGACAGTTGACCATAAAACAGATTATATAAAATTCCTCTACATTACAAAAAAACAACAACAAAAAACTCCAGCCTTTTCTGATTATGAAAATAGTTTTACAAAGAAATAAATATTTTATATGAGGACTCACGAGAGAAATTTACTTCAAAGTTTTCAATGCACTGATTGCAGGTTTATTTTATAGTACAAAGCCAAAATATTCTGTACACAGACTGGATCTCTTTGGTGATTGTAAAATATATAAACAAACGTATATATTTAATAGTTTAAACACCACCCCTTTACGTCAGCTGTCAAATAGCCAAGAGGTTAATAAGTTAGGCGGACAAAAAGTCAGTCAGATTTCGATGATGGCCATAGGTAGTTGTTGTGTCTAGCCACACTGATGAGGCCTGAAACCCCAAAACACAGTGTCTGTGGATGACTTATTATATATATATATATATATATATATATAATACAAGCCAATGGAAAAGTAACTAATTGTCCTTATGTAATATAATGTTTCAATTTTACCAAACACAAATTTAATATATATATTTACCAACCCCTCCTTATGAGCAGGATGTGACACAAGTCAATTTCTTAAGCAGAGTTTAACAGGTTTGAATTCAGAGTTTCTCTTCTCTTATACTGGTTACCTAGCCAAGGAACTGAACTTGGGTCAACAAATTCATTTCCTACAACTTAACCATTGCCGCATATGCCTCCATAACAAATCTAATATGATAACCTGGAAATAACCCCAGCATTGTTGGTTGCAGGTTGAAGAATTGCAGGTGTCATTAAAGACACTTTGGGGAGAAGGTGGATGGTAAACAATATGTCTTGTATCAGAAACTGAGCTGGCATAAATATTGTCACCACATGCTGGGGAAAGAGACTCACTCACAAAGAAGTTGGTGATGTGTGTGCTATCCAGGAAAGAACTATAATGAAGATATGGAATTAAATAGATTTGACTTGTGGTTAGAATTCCCAATTAACAGAAAGTTCATGTCCAGACAGCTGACTTAAATATTCATGTCTTGTACTCACCAACCAGCCTATCAAAGTTATTAATTTTCATCAATTTCTTAGAAGATATTTTCTCACTGTAGAATAATCATACTAGTTCCAGTTACCATCGAATTGGTAAGACAATTGTTTGTTGCTAAATGGATTGGGAATCATTTTAAGGGATAAGTTCATAGTGTAAAATTCAAGTGTATTGTCATTTTTTTGGTATAATCTTATTTCTATCAGGAAGGACAAAATGTCATCTATACTGACATTTTTTAATATATTTCTTATATTATTTTGTTTTGTAAAATCCTTTTTAATTGGTTCTAATTAGTCATAATTTGCAATTAAGTAAAAAACTGAGCATTTTATTACTTTACTTTCTGCCTATTACTTTCTTCCCCTATATGTATCTCTTAATTATCTCCTCATTATATATGGTTAGTTTCTCTGAGAGGGACACAGAGAGATGGGAGAATTTGAAATGTATTTCTGTTAAATTTCATAAGAAGCAATAATTGCTATGCTCATGGTGTAATGGTTATCATTGTAGGAAATGGACATAGCAAAGAGAGTTCAAATCATAGACGAGGTCCTTTGCATTTCACATAGTGCTAATACCGTTGGAAAAGGTATGAATCCAACTAACTATTCTCCTTCCAGCTATGGGTAAATAGCAGGAAGGACTGGGTTTATCAACCTTGGTAAAGCAACCAGGGAGACCATGCCTATGCTTCAAAGATGTCTGCAAGAGAGACCTGAAGACATGCTGCATCGACATAGACATGTGGGAGGCTTGTGCAGAAGACCATGCAGCCTGGCGCCTCCTCGTCAAACAAGGAACAAAAAGAAGTGAAGAAGAGAGGAGAAAAGCTGCTACAGAAAAGAGAGCTAAAAGAAAGGAGAAACAGCAGCACCCCCAACACCTACAGAAAGCATCACCTTTTGTTTGCAGCCATTGCACCAGAGACTGCCATTCGAGGATCAGTCTGTTCAGTAGCTGTAAGTGAGAGAGAGAGAAGAAGAAAAAAACAAAAAAAACTATGCCATCGTCTAAAATAGACGGAAGGTTGCCAACCACAAGGCAACCAGTCCAGTAGAAGGAAAGCTCTGAATTCAAACCTGTTAAACTGGTTAAAAATTGACCTTGTATAGTATCCTTCTTTGTGGAGGGGTTGGGTTAATAAATACATACTATAAAAGACAAATTAGTATAAGAGAAAAGATACTTACTAGTTACATCTTTTATATCATCTTATAAAGAATATTCTATAAAAACTGTTATGACTGTTAATTGTTACTATAAGACAAATTAGTATAAGAGAAAAGATACTTACTAGTTACATCTTTTATATCATCTTATAAAGAATATTCTATAAAAACTGTTATGACTTAATTGTTACTATAAAAGACAAATTAGTATAAGAGAAAAGATACTTACTAGTTACATCTTTTATATCATCTTATAAAGAATATTCTATAAAAACTGTTATGACTGTTAATTGTTACTATAAGACAAATTAGTATAAGAGAAAAGATACTTACTAGTTACATCTTTTATATCATCTTATAAAGAATATTCTATAAAAACTGTTATGACTTAATTGTTACTATAAAAGACAAATTAGTTTAAGAGAAAAGATACTTACTAGTTACATCATCTTATAAAGAATATTCTATAAAAACTGTTATGACTGTTAATTGTTACTATAAGACAAATTAGTATAAGAGAAAAGATACTTACTAGTTACATCTTTTATATCATCTTATAAAGAATATTCTATAAAAACTGTTATGACTTAATTGTTACTATAAAAGACAAATTAGTATAAGAGAAAAGATACTTACTAGTTACATCTTTTATATCATCTTATAAAGAATATTCTATAAAAACTGTTATGACTGTTAATTGTTACTATAAGACAAATTAGTATAAGAGAAAAGATACTTACTAGTTACATCTTTTATATCATCTTATAAAGAATATTCTATAAAAACTGTTATGACTTAATTGTTACTATAAAAGACAAATTAGTATAAGAGAAAAGATACTTACTAGTTACATCTTTTATATCATCTTATAAAGAATATTCTATAAAAACTGTTATGACTTAATTGTTACTATAAAAGACAAATTCTCAAAAACTAAAAAGAAATTCATCAATTATTTTTTTATATTATCCTATGAAATTAAGATTGTTTCTTGAAAAAAAATCATATAGTTAGAACTTTAATTATGGCTTTGTTCTCAAAAATGTGTACTGAATGGCTATAAACAATTATTGTTATCATATAAGATAAATCAATATAAGAGAAAGGTTATTAGCAATTATATCTTTTATATGATTTTATAAAAATTCTTCAATAAAATAGTTTTCACTGGGTCTTCTGAGATATAGTTTTTTTTAAAGTGACACATAAGAATTTTTATTGATTTAAACATATTTGTTTTTGTTCAGATTGATAATCCGAACAAAGCAATAACACTCTCTTATTATAATTGTGTATTTTTTCTATTTTTAACCGAAACTATGTCACTACTCAAGTTACAATTCCCTTTAGTTATCTGAATTAACAGTTATATCTTTTATATCATTATTGAAGTCAGTAAGTCTACTGTTGGTTTGAATAACAGCAGCTAACTATGTACAACTTAAGCAGAGTCCAAGACAGTTGGTATATATAGAAATCAAGAATGACCCATTCAGGAATTTGGGTAATTTGGGTCCATTCCTTGAGTTCTGCTTGACTGCTTGATTTGAATGACATTGTGGAGTCTTATATATATCCTGTCATTCTGCAGTAGACTTGTGACTATTCGGGTTTGTATTTAAGTTACAACCGTTTGTTGCCTTGTCTTCCCAATTCGACGATAATTGGAACTTTAATTATTCTTCATAATTATTAAAAATTATTCTATAAAAAATAGGTAATATAAAAGATAAATCTGCACAACAAAAAAGAGATTTATCAATTATTTGTTTTTATATTAATCTATGAAATTAAGATTATACTTTCAGTCCCTATATATTAGGGGCATAAGATCATAGGTTAAATTATGATGTGCACTCTTTCACTACTGAAATAAGAATGACCAATTAAGGCATGCTTTAATCAGGTAATTTCCAGTTGCATTCAAAATATTGGAGATTTGAAATGTGTTGTTACAACTTAGAAGAAGTAGAAATTATTTATGACTCAACCCAATAGATAAGTTAAATTTAAATAGATCACTAAGTAGGCCTGGGCCTATTCTAGTAGTAACCAGGTTTGAATTCAGAGTTTATCTTCTAGACTGGTTGCCTAACCAAGGTTAAAGAGCCCAGTCTGCCCTACTATTTACCTATAGCTGGAGGGAGAATAGTTGGATTTGAACCTTTTATTTGGCATGAAACCAGTGAGAACCCATTATGTCAAGCTGAGGTCAATAAAATTCAACTGAGAGGCTATATAACATTAGGTCAGTAGAAAGCTAGGATTTCATTGGCAGAATTAAAGTCACATGACTGCAAATCCTAGAAGTTAAAAAATAGATTTTAACTTTGATTTAGTTAGCTTAGATCTGCTGCATTGGACAGACCATTAGTTTGTGTGGTTCTAATTTTCATCTATGGTCCAATGGCTAATTCTCAGTAATATATGATGGCATGTGTATATATCTATCTTAGTTTGTTCATATATATCTTTCTATGTTCATATCTATGTCAGTTTGTTAATATATATGTAGGTTCATATTCACTTTAGTTCATTTATATCTATTCATCTTCATTCATATTTATGTCAGTTGGTTCATATCTATATATCTATATTCATATTTATATCAGTTTGTTCAATATCTATATTCATATTTATGACAATTCGTTCAATATCTATGTCAGTTCTTCAATATCTATCCATTTTAATTTGTTTATATCTTTCTTTTATGTTCATATTTATGTCAGATCGTTCATATCTATCTATACTCATTATCTATGAGAAGACATATGAAGTGAATAAAAGATGTCTTTGTTATTTATATCCCCGCATAAAAGAGAGAGACAGCATGGAGCTGTGAAGAAAGATCGAACATTGGATGAACAAGAACACATGAAGATATAAGCTGACTATGTGACACATATGTTGAAGGAAAGATTTGTAGTAAACATTTTCCTGGGGTCCAATAAGTATGTTTACAAAACATTAAACTTGGATAGAAAAGCAAACTCTTCTCAATTATTAAAACTAGCAAATATATGCACCCTCTGGGTGCAAGTATTTTAGTTAAATTTTATAATAAAATATCATATTAAATTAGAAAGGCTAATGAAACTGAATAAGAATGTAGATAAAAAGATTTTGAACAGAGGGGGTATGATTGAAAAATAGAACAACTTTGAAACTAACTCTTCCATCATTTTCCCTTACTCCCATCTTTCATTGGTAAATTTTCCTAATTAAACTGTTTAGTTTAAGAATAAAATTACAGTTATTTCTTCTTGTTAATGAATTTCTTTTAGGATTTATTGAAGAGATTTTTACTCATATTCATTAAGATAAAACCAAACAATTAGAAATCAATAATACCAAGCACATTTTTATTAAAATCAGTATTTTTAATATCAATATGCAAATTAGCTTTACGTTTACACTGAAAACTGGTATTTTGTTGTATATATAAATATAATTGCATGTTATTAGTATTTAGGTAATGCCAACAGTATTAATAATGTCAAACAGTTTTATTATTAATTGAGGTTTAAATAGAAATAGAATCATGGAGAATGTGACGTAAATAACTAAGGGAATTGTGACTTGAGTAGTAATATAGTTTCGGTTACAGACAGAAAAACACACAATCTCCATTATATTAAAATTTCAAGATTAAGAATATGCACGTTTTGTTGCACTAACAATATCTTAAACATCCCATCATGGTGTTATTGTTAGCAAGCTTGCAGATCTATTACTATTGAACAGCAAGTTTGATCCTCACTGGATGCCCCTACATGCGACTTTATGTTACATCCTACATGTAGCAAAATAAATTTGATAATAAAGAGCATCCCATCATGGTGTAATCATTAGCAAGCTCATCTTGCAGAATCATTACTACTGAATAGCGAGTTTGATCCTCACTGGATGCCCCATACTTGCAACCTTATGCCACATAATTGGAGAACATTAGTGAACAGGTTGGGTAAATATCTATACTAACAATCTTTAAAGATAGCCAATGTATGGCCATAGCTCACTTTGGAAAAGGCATGAATCCACATCCCTGATATTTTGATGAACAGAATCTTGTCTCTGCCATGCCATGGATGTTGATGGAAAATTGAGTGTATTCAGCATTTAATTTTTTTAAAAAGTGGGTAATATATGAGGAAGTGCGTCCCGGTCCCCTGCCTCCGAAATTGCTGCCCGGTGAATTTTAAAATAACGACACCATGCTTCTGCAAGTTTCATTGTGTTAAATATAGGGGGAGGTAAATTTTACGGGGTAAAATAGGTGTTACCTATTGATTATCTATCTATCTCAGTCTATTCAAAACTATCCATCTTCATATCTATCTATCTATCTATCTATTAAATACTAAGATTTTCTTTTATTACGATAAATAAACAAGAATTATGATAAATAAACAAGAATTATGACAAATTACGGTAAATAAACCAGAATTACGACAAATTATGATAAATAAACACGAATTACGACAAATTTCTATAAATAAACAAGAATTAAGAAAAAATACATTTAACGCCCTAAGTTGGTTGTTTTCTTTCAACTAACACGGATGTGGCGCCAAAGCTTGGGGTCGTTATTTCAAAATTCACCGGGCAGCAATTTCGGAGACAGGGGACCGGGACGCACTTCCTCATAAATTACCAAAAAGTGTGCTCGATTTTTTGCACAAGCCTAATATCTATTTTCTAATTAAACTTCAGCAGTGATTTTGTTGGATTATTGTCTTGGTATAAGCAATATCTTACTTCTTGTCTGAAATATCATGAGCATTCAATCCTGGGGAAAATTAATTTTATAATATCTATAAAAAAAAAACTGATGATGATGAATGTGTCACATCTCAACACTATAGAAGGGTTAGATAAACACAGCCATTGTAAGAAATGTACTTGGTTTGGTTTGGTTTGTTTTGTTTTATGGCAAATCAACCTCAGTGGGTCATTTAATGCCGATAAAGTTTTGAAATAAATCAATTCTTAACGGATTCTCAATTAATAGATACTCAATTTTTTTTCATAAACACATTTTTCTATTTAACCCATGGATGGGGTCTTAACAAACAGGTACTACCACTCTGGGTCAAAGTGGATCTAAGAGAAAGGGTGATGAAGGAGTGCTCTACATTCTCCAAAACTGGAACCTCACTATCAGATAGATTTTAACATCATTACCAGGAAGACCCTCAGCCATTGCCTTCTAGCTCCCATATAATAAAAAAAGGTTGGGGCTTGCCATAAGGGCAATAGAGTTGGGGCAATCATATAGATTCTAGGGCTTGATGTGACCAACCAATTGATCATAGGTGGCCTCTCCAACCACCCGTCTAGCCTAAGTAAAGGCCTAGTGGAGAGGTGTACTTGGTGAATCAAGTTCAAATCCATCAAACTGATGTCTTTCCTCTCCCTAACCCCCAGCTATGGGTAAATAGTAGGGTAGACTAAACTAAGATGTGTGATAGTTGGGTTATAATAAGAAGATTGGAGGCATGTGGTGTTATGGTTACTATTGTAGGAAATGGACTTGATGAGCTAAGTTAAAATTTTGGATGAGGCCGTTTGCATTTAACATGGTGCTAATACCCTTGGGAAAGGTGTGAATTCAACTACTCTCCCTTCAGCTATGGGTAAATAGTAGGTCAGACTTTAACCTTGTTGTGGCAACCAGTCTAGCAGAAGTAAAACTCTGAATTCAAACCTGTTAAACTCTGCATAAAAAATTGACAATGTGTCACATCCTACTCGTGCTGAGGGTTGATACATATACATATGCATAAAAAGGTAACTATGATGTGATTGATTTGCAGATTGTAACAATTGCCAAATGCCAGGAAAGAGCTCTCAGTCTGGTTTCCAAATTCTCACTCACACGGTTTCTTCTTTTTCAGCCATCGTGACATGACAATGACTAGATATTTTTTTATGGGCAAGGTCAGCTGAAATTGGAATTCCATTTGCTGATTACGTTCTGATAACTTCTAACCTATCTTACTCTTACTTATATAGTAAATATATATAATATGAAGATTGATAATGGCCAATGATGTTATAGGGACAGTAGTAAATGAGTTATTTCCCTGAAAGAAAAAAAAAAACATCTTGGAAATGTTGGTTTTGCCTATTTGGAAATTTGCACTTTTAATGATTGTCAGGGGAGATAACTCTCCCTAACGAGGTTGACACTGATATGCACAGTCACAAATCAGAGACAAGAAGTTAAGAACGTGGCTGCCTGATGAGCACATCACATGACATATTGTTGAACTGTTTATCCAACTCATCCTACTGTATTCCTGGTTGTTGAGAAAAAAAATAAAAACCAATATTGTTATATGTTAAACATATTTAACTGCTTTCGTTATATTTTGTTATTCCTACATCTTGAAATATAATAATGATGAACCAAATTGTGTAATCGTTATTGAGTTGGGACTTGATAATAATCATTTGTGAGTTAACTGGAATGAAACCCTTTTCACAAGTTTATTCTCTGCATTGCTGTTTAATATGTAACACCTTCCCACAACTTTACCGCTAGTTCATATTTTCCATTCTCCTATGAAAAAGTCTGGTGTCACATTTTACAGATGTATGAATGCTGATAAATAATTTTTCTAAATGCTCCCATTCTTTACATTTTACACTTCTATGTTCATGAAACTGAAAATTAGATTTTTAACAAGAATTGGGATATGAATAAGTTAATCATTATAAAATTATTCCTTTTAATTTTGCTCGGATGTAATTTTTTTATGCATATTTTCACTTGTGCACTGGGAAATATGGTACAAGTCTTGATAAGTAAACACTGATTTTTGGAGAGTAATGCAAAATACTGACACACACATATACACTCATATCTTTGAAAGCTGAATATTGCTCTGTATATTATAGAATACTAAGTCCAATTACTGTCGAATTGGCAAGACAAGACGGCAAACAGTCGTAACTGAATACGATTCCGAGATGCCACTGAAAGGTGGCAGGATTTATGGAGTCTCAGAGGACCCTACAAACCAAGCAGCCAATCAGGACTTAGGGAATGGACACCCAAATGCATGGGTGGACTGTTCTGAATTCCCATAAATACCAGTTATCTTGACACTGGTGCTTGGCCAGTCACATTGCTCAAACCAATTGTTGACTGTCTAACTGACTTACTTCAATATATATAATTAATTTATTAGTTACTATACATTAAGCTCTTTTAGTGATTTATAAAAATTCTTGTATGAATATATATGTTTGTACCTATGAGAGCGTACAGTATGATTATACAGTGAGATTTTGATGATCCCAAATATAATCATCCCTTACTTACTAGTCATTTGGATTATCTTACATTTATATATATATATATATATATATATATACATACACACATATATATATGTGTGTGTGTGTGTGTGTGCGTGTGTGTGTGTGTGCACTGAGTGGTATGGTAATGGTCTTGCTCATATATATATATATATATATATATATAATATAATTTTCTATATTTATAAGTAAAGAACACTCAATATCATTGATGAAGCATAAATATCTAAGTTAGGTTTGTAAAGATAAAGTCAACGGCTCTTGGTAACAGTCAGTTTTCTTGAAAATCACAGAGCCAAAAAATAGACAGTTACCAAGCACCATCGAGTTTATATCTTCTCTATCCTAACTTATATATATGTTTGTGTAGTTAAGAAAAATTGAAATAAATTAAACATTATGTAGGTGTAAAAATATAAAAAAAGAAAATCTTCAGACAATGTATTTATTTATAAATGAATGATTGGTTCTGCCTATGTTAGAGCATGCACATATACATACATATGTGTATATGCACTTGTACACTAAGTGATATTGTAAATGTCTTGCATTATATATATTTATATATATATATATATACATGTAGAATTAAACAAAAGGCATGTCTCCTGTTTACCAATTTTATTAACAATCTTTTCGAGCTTTCTGGCCAACTTTTTTACATTTGGATGGAATCCGTGGATTAGTCCACTGAAGTTTTGATCCCAAGTACTTTTGGCACTTCAAAGTGCCATCATCAGGGAGATGTGTTTGTGTTCCAGTTTTTTCAAGTTAGTAATATATATATATATATATATATATATATATGCACTTGTTCACCATGTAATATGGTAAAAGTCTTGCTAAGAAAACACTGATTTTCAGCAGGACATCTTATTATAATGGAGATTGTGTGTTTTTCTGTCTGTAACCGAAACTATATTACTACTCAAGTCACAATTCCCTTAGTTATTGACATCACATTCTCCATGACTGCATTTTTATTTAAGCCTCAATTATTGATAAAATTATGTTACATTATTAATACTGTTGACCATATCTACATACTGATAACATGCAATTATATTTATATATACAACAAAATAGCGGTTTACTGTGTGAACGGGAAGGCTAATTTGCATATTGATCTTAAAAATATTTTAATAAATATGTGCTTAGTATTATTGATTTCTAATTGTTTGGTTTTATTTTAATGAATATAAGCAAAAATCTCTTCAATGAATCTTAGATGAAATCCATTAACAAGAAAAAATAAGTCATTTTATTCTTTACTTCCTCTTTTAACTAAATACTTAAATTGGAAGAAATAACAATGAAAGACGAGAGTGATAAAAGAGTAAGTTTCAGTTGTTCTATTTTTCGATTATACCCCCTCTGTTACAAATCTTTTTATCTGCATTCTTATTTAGTTTCATTAGCCTTTCTAATTTAATACAATATTTTATTACATTAAAACTTAAATACTTGCACCCGGAGGGTGCATATATTTGCTAGTATATATAAATATATATATATATATATTTGTACTTGTACACTGAATGATATGGTAAAGTCTTGGCAAGTGAATGTATTTGTATGTGTACACTGAGTGACATAACAATGGATTTTGAAAGTGAACACCAAGTTTTGTAAACTAATACAAATTATTTTGCACTCATTCATTTATGAAAGGCATGACTGCATTATTGTCTATATTCAATTTTACTGCCACTTATCTTGACTCTGCAACATCACGACGTCAGGAAGAAGAAATAAAAGTTGCTATGTAATTACATGTGCAATTTCCTTTTTCATAACTATCTGTCTCTTTCCACTGAAAGACTTTTTCCTGATACAAGTCAGATGTAAAAGAATACTAACCGCTACATGAAGGTGTCCCACCATGGGGTCATGGTTAGTTAGCTAGTTTCTCAGATCCATTACTATTGAATAGCAAGTTTGATTCTTGCTTGATGCCCCACACTTGTGCCCTTGTGTCACATCCTACCCATGGCAATCAGTTTGGGTAAATATGTAGGGTATCCCATCATGGTGTCATAGTTAGCAAACAAGTCTTACGGATCCATTACTATTGAATAGCGAGTTTGATCCTCACTGGATGCCCCATACTTGTTATTGAAGTCAGTTAGTCTACTGTTGGTTTTAATAACAGCAGCAAAGTACAACTCAAGCAGTGTCCAAGACAGCTGGTATAAATAGGAATCAAGAATGATCCATTCATGAATCAGGGTGATTTGGGTCATTCCATTCCTTGAGTTCTGATTGGTTGCTTGACTGCCTGATTTGAATGACATTGTGGAGTCTTATATATACTTTGTCATTTTGCAGTGGACCTTGTAGCATTTCGAGTTTGTATTTAAGTTACAATCGCTTGCTGCCTTGTCTTCCCAGTTCAAGGGTAATTGGAACTTCTTCTTCATCCTACATAACGTGATCAGGTTGGATAAATATCTAGGAATCCCATCATGGTGTAATGGTTAGTAAGCTAGTCTCATAGATCCATTACTACTGAATAGTGAGTGGGATCCTTATTGGATACCCCATACTTGCAGCCTTGTGTCATATCCTACCCATGGAAATCGGGTTTGATAAATACCTAGGCATCCCGTTTTGGTGTAATGGTTAGCAAGCTAGTCTTGCAGATCCATTACTACTGAATAGTGAGTTTGATCCTTGCTGGATGCCCCATACTTGCAACTTTATGTCATATCCTACCCATGGTGAACAAGTTGGGTAAGTACCTACTATTCACTGCATGATAACTGAAGAGGAATTGGATGCTGCCAAGAGAAACTCTTTGTCCAATAAAACATTAGCTCAGTCCAATATGACATCTTAACAACTTCAGGTTATAAATTAAAGTAACTGCCAATTGAGGGATGTATAATTGTTATATACCCTACCTATAAACATTAATGTGTATGTCCCAATCCTCATAAATACAGGAGTATTATGCTGACTGGGTAGTCTTATACCTCTAGCAGGGGTTTACCTTTCTTGACACCGCTGGCAAGTATTGTATTTTGTTAATGTTATAAAGATTCCATTTCATTTCTAACGTCCGTTTGGTTTCTCTGAATTTTTGAGATGAGGCTTGATGATTAGTATTATCTGCATTATTCGGACTATTGTCCTCATCTTCATTGTTATCTGTACAACATTTTTGCCGATGTGCCCTCTGGCCTTCTTCAGGTATTTCTTGTCAGATTCGGGAATCTTCTCAGACTCGGGAACCATCTCAGACTCGAGAAGGTTCCCGATTATGACAAGAAGGTTCCCGAGTCCAAAAAAGAAGCTTCCCGAGTCTGAGAAGGTTACCAAGTCCGACAAGAAATACCTAAAGAAGGCCGGAGGGCACATCGGTTAAAGCGTTGTACAGATAACAATGAAGATGAGGACTATAGTCCGAATAACGCAGATTATACTAATCCATTTGGTTATTTCTCATTTAGTAACCTTTGTCGTAATTCTTGTTTATTTATTGTAATTTGTCATAATTCTTGTTTAGATATGAAGATGGATATATAGTTTGGAATAGACTGAGATAGATAGATAAACAAAATAATATAGATAGATATGAACAAATGGAGATATAGATATTTTCGACAAGTAAATGTATTTGTGGGATGTTGCTTCTTTTTTGTCCTAATTCTTATTTATTTAAACTAAAAACAAGACATTAAACAAACATGAATAAAAGAAAATCTGAGATGACATAGCTGGGGACGTTATTTTAATAGTCACCGGGTAGCAATTTCTGAGGCAGGAGACCGAGACGAACTTCCTCATAAATTACCCCTAATCCTAACACTAAACCTTTTTATATGTAAAAGTAAAAAGTAAAGTCGACGGGGCGGCCTAAAGTCGGTATCAGCCAGTCAGCGAGGTAGTCTATCCCCTTTTTAATAGCGCTAGACCAAGGAGATTGTTTTAGCATCTGAGGTAGAGCGCCACACCTACCATCAGCTCCTTACTTTACCGCACAGATTCCTCATACAGTGAGTTGGCGGGGATCAGTATCGAACTAGGAACCTTGTGGTTTCTAGCCGAACGCTCTACCGACTGAGCTAACCCGGCCCCTTTAATCTAATGATATTATCTCTTGCGCGCTATTCTGCATTGCTACTGATTTATATCTATACAATAATGCAGTTGATTTGTTTAATTACTGTAATGTTCACTTGGTTGATTAAAGAGAAAATAAAGAAATTCATGAACAGATGTTTGTCTATGAGTGTCAATAAGATAAGAAACGTTATGTGAAAGTCAAGTAAATTGCTTTATAAATAATCCATGATATGAAATATTTTTGTTACTAACAATAAATCATGTCTGCTTGAATCAAGCAGACAAAAACATATTCCATGATGATCATCATGCAGGGGTATATTCTAATGCCCCAGCTGAGAGGGTGGAGTGCTATGGGAAAGGCCAACAACCTTGTCCAGGATTTGAACTTGGTTCACCAAGTCTATTAATGATAATCTGGCATAGAGTATATGCAGAAATAATCAACTCAAAATAAACACAATAAACAGGCAAAAGAAATATGAATTTAGGGAAAGAACACATTTTATTTTAGGAGATGTTTTAGGAAATATTCATTTCCTTGTTTTAAGGAATGTTCATCATAGGATTGAGTTCATACACAAGCATAACATTGGATTTGGATATATTAGATAATTGTTATAGGTGATATACCCTATAGACTATAGTGGAATGCACCGACGGTTACTATAAGTAACAGGAACAATTATAGTTTGAGGAAGCCAATGCAAGTCAGCTCGTAACTCTATGTGTAGGACGCAATTCCCACTTTTCTTTACTATAATTGTCTACTCTTTTGTTAATACATTTTCTTACATTTGTTACCCGTTGTTTTGTCTTATTTTGACCCCTTGAAACCCCACAACAATAATATTTATAGATAATGTCTATAATTAAAGTTCTGATATTGTGTCAATCTGGTGTCCCTTTCTGAAGTTTATATTATTTTAATCTTTTTATATGGTCAGCTGGGTAAAATAAAAAGGACACTTACTATCAGTTGGCTTTAGTCATCTAATGTTTCATCCTTTTTGAGATGTGTACTTTTCCAACCTCGGTGGGTCATTTAATGCAGACAAAGTTATGAAATAAATTAATTCTTAATGCATAATACAATTTTGTTTATAAATTCATGTTTTTATATTCAACCCATACATGGGACCTTAACAGGTACTACCACTCCGGGTCAGAGTAGACCAGTGTGGTGATGAAGGGGTTATCCACATTCCCCAAACCTCTAGAACTGGAACCTCACCATCAGATAGAGTTTAACATCATTCCCAGGACATGTAGACTCCCAGCCACCGCCTTCTAGTACCCATATGATAAAAAGGATTGGGGGTTGCCAGAAGGGAAATAGGGTTGGGGCAATCATATAGGTGCTAGGGCTTGACGTGGCCAGCCAATTGATCAGATGGGGCCTCTCTGACCAGCCATCTAGCCCAAGAAAAGCCTAAAGTGGAATATTGCAAGTCATGGACTGCTAAGTTCTATCCTTAAGCATCACGGGTTGCCATCCACGGCCAACAGGTGGCCCCATTGGGGGAGTCTTACCCCTCTGCAGAGGTGCATTCTAACACCCCAGCCGACAGGGCGGGAGAGCAGGTTCTTATTAATGGGATAGCTTAGACAACATTAGTTTATTCTCCAACTAAAGAAGATAGGGCAGATAATCATGTTTTAATTTTTGTATATTTTATAATACCACATTTTCTTTTCAATATTATCCGCAAGCTTATACAGGGTGCAGAAGATATACCTCCCACATTTTTAACTGTCACCTGTATGGTACAAATGAATATAGGCAAATGGAAATGATATCACCATTAAACTAATCTCTTACCATTTTTTTTTCCTGGTATGATCAGTTACAATCTTGACTTGGACTGGTTTGCACTGTCCATTTGCTGATGAAACCAGTGAATCTGTAATTGCTACACAGAGAGCTTTTAATGCTCATTTCATATTAGAATGATAATGTTCCAGATAGAAAGTGATACTGTTATGGGTTGAAAATTTCAGAACACTGAGTTCTTTTAAAAGAAAGCTATCTTAAAGAATGCTATTCACCAAAAAAGGGGCAAAAGTACTGCCTTGGACTTGTGGGGATTAAAATAAGATTAAAATTAAAAAAATAAAAAACTCCCATGAGTCTTCACTGAAAGAACCCTCCACACATGGGCAGGAAAAAAGACCCACTTCTGACCCCTAAGAGAATCTCTCAGCCATTAGGACTTAGGCCTTAACCTAGACAAGGCACTACTACTAGCCAGGGAGAAATTCCCTTGCCACATGGTGGCTATGACCTGCGAATAAAGCTTGAATCATAAAACCACCTTTTGTCTTTGTCTCTTTCTTTTTCCTTTTTTGAATTTCTTTCTTTTCAGTGCGACCACCAAATAAGATAGGGTTAAAAGCAATCTCTAAGAACACCCACCAAGAATAACCAATTACCTTTTAACCTAAAAACCAAACTTCTTGCCACCCCATAGTCTTTTAGCCAACCTTTCAAAACATGACCAGAACAAGCCATGATTGCAACTGATCATATCTGGAAAAAAAATAAAATTAAAATGAAAAGAAATTTGTTCGATAGAGCTGCGATTACAACAGTTGACTTGCACCACACAGGTGACAGTTTCAAATGTAGGATGTATTTCTGCTGCAACCGGTATAATATAAATTGATCTATTATGTTATCAGTAAAAAATTAAAAAAATTAAATGTCATGAATAAATCAAAGTCTTCTCATTCAGATTTAACTATCTAGACTGCTATATCAATAAATATTGGGGAATAAATAGTGGGAAGCGCGTGATGTAATGGTTAAAGTCATGGGAAATGGACTCGTCGCCCAGAGTTCAAATCCTGAATGTGGTAATTGCATTTCACTTAGCGCTAATACCTTTGGGAAAGGTATGAATCCTACTCTCCCTCCAGCTATGGATAAATAGTAGGACTCTTTAACCTTGGTTAGGTAACCGGTCTAGGAGAAGGAAAACTCTGAATTCAAACCTGTTAAACTCCACTTAAGAAATTGACCTTGTGTCACATCCTGCTCATGCAGAGGGGTTGGTAAATACATATATCAATAAATATTTATATTCATCATTATCAGGTTGTGATGACAGCATGGATTCCCATGACTCTCTCTCTCTCACCACCATCCCTATCAGTTATCCCTTCCGCACAGAATCCAATATCCACACAGAGCTGATGATGTAAGTTTTTGATGATTGGCCTACACTGGAATTCCATGTGTAGGTGTCCACAGAAGAATGTCACTTATAAGTTTGTCCTTGCTTCACCCACAGTGTCCAGCATTTCTTGTTCATCTTAATTGGATAATTTGTGTGATAGGAGGTAAGTGGCTGTACAGCTGCTTGTTTGTGGAGTGCTGCTCCCAGTATTTCTTCAACAGCATACAGCATCATTTTGTAGTTCATATTTAGCTTTTCATCTAAGCGTTTTTGTAGTGTTCTTAAAAGGGTCACACACAGGGTTGTAGTTGGGTGGAAGAATTAGTCAACACGTTTGTAGATTTAAGATAGAGGGCTTTATTGCAGAGAGATACAATAAGACAGACAAGGAATAGTGAGGTATGCTACTAATCCTCAAAGCCTGCCTAGCATAATGCCGTGCTCACTATATATATAATCAGACCACATGGGTGAGAGAGAGTGATATTCCATTATATTGAAGTCAGTTAGCCTACTGTTGGTTTGAATAACAACAGCTAAGTACCACTACCAGTGTCCAAGACAGTTGGTATAAATAGGACTCAAGAATGATCCATCCATGAATCTGGGTGATTTGGGTGATTCCATTCCTTGAGTTCTGATTGGCTGCTTGACTGCTTGATTTGAATGACATTGTGGAATCTTATATATACTCTGTCATTTTGCAGTGGACTTTGTGGCTTTCGGGATTGTATTGAGTTACAACCGTTTGCTGCCTTGTCTTACCAATTCGACGGTAATTGGACTTTAATTATTCTTCACATTACAACAAGTTTTATTAGTTCAAGTGTTGCAGCCGTACAGTAGCACTGACATGGCCACTGCTTGGATGAAATCTTGCTTTATCCTTTCAAAGAGATCAGATTCCTCTTTATATTACAATCATATTATTTTGCATTAAAAGGAAAAAAAGTTTTTTTTTAAAGTCATATTTTCTGTTATAAAATAACTATGTCTAAAAGATTTATTTCTCTATGATGGATCTCATCATCAGAGAGAAATATACTTGTACAAATGTAAAGATATATTCAAATCTTGCTGAGTAAAAAAAATATTTTCAGTAATAAGTCACTAAGCAGACTGTTTCCCATACCCTGCTATGTCTGTCAATATCTTTCTTAAAACTCCATATACATAATATGGTTGAATGAACATGATTTTATTAAAAGCTGCAATGTAGGCTTCATCTTCATATCACAGTATTGGCTATGAAAGCTTTTTGAGTTGCACAGCATGATAAAAAATAAGATAAAATTATGTCCTTTAATATGCATGAAGAACTTACCAAAGTGTTAAAAGATTTTTGGTTAAATTTTAAAATTTAAAAATAAAAAAAATAAGTACTCAGTATGTCACAAATAATTATTTTACATTTTTTGCATTTTCTGCTCAAACCATCCAAGTAAGATGAATAAGACATGCTGGGGACTGCTTGAAAAGTAAGGATTAACTCATATGACTGTTATATAGCCCATTGCAGGTATATAAACAAAAGAGTTCTTGTGTGATAGAGAGAGAACCAGACAGACAGACAGAGTCATGACATACTTGTTTGTTACTTCTTTTTATCTTCTTCCTTTCGGCTATAATCGTCTAGTTGCCATATTTCATCTTTACTTATTTCTTTTGGCAAGTCATTGTCTAGTCTCTTCTTGTCTTCTTCTAACCAAGGGCTTCTTTTTAAGTCATACATTAATCAACTACAAGACTTTGTTTTCCTTTGATCAAAGATTTTATTACTGCATTGCCCTGATTCACAGTGCGGTCTGAGTTACAACCTCTGCAGCACACATCTGTCCTGTCTCATCTCTGGTTGAAAACTAATTACCTAACTAACTCTATCCCGTGATGCACAAGATTCCCACCTCTGGGGTCAGTTGGGGCCATAACTGTTACTGGTATTTTTCCATCCCCTGATCTGAAAAACAATGGCTCCTTAGAATTCTCGCTACAGGGTTTGTCAAAAACCCATGCCACCACACAATTATGCAACAGTGACATACTCTAGATTATGCTATTGCTATATATGTGGTGACTATTGAAGTCAGTAAGTCTACTGTTGGTTTGAATAACAGCAGCTAACTAAGTACAACTTAAGCAATGTCCAAGACAGTTGGTATATATAGAAATCAAGAATGACCCATTCATGAATTTGGGTGATTTGGGTGATTCCATTCCTTGAGTTCTGATTGGCTGCTTGACTGCTTGATTTGAATGACATTGTGGAGTCATATATATATCCTGTCATTCTGCAGTAGACTTTGTGACATTCAGATTTGTATTTAAGTAACAACCATTTGTTGCCTTGTCTTCCCAGTTTGACGGTAATTAGAACTTTAATTATTCTTCATCTCCCCTTCATACCCCCATTGCGCGGGCGTAGTGGCCTTTGAGGGGGAATTAGTTCCTTTCGACCCAGCCGATTACAGGGGAGTAATCTTGATAATGCACGTGGTATTTTTGATGGAATTGGCTTAGGGGTTGGAGTGACACTGGGTGAGGCTTGGTCCCTAGTTGAAGTTACCATTCTTTTGGTTTGTGGAACATCCTCAAATACTCTCAGAATCACACACAAACATGTGCATGACTATGTATATGTTGATATGTACAAATGTGTAGCTTTGTGCAAATTTGTAACTATAGGTATATTTACATCTAACAAGTGCATATTCGAGTGAGGATGTATGTAAAAATATGCATATAAAGAAAAAAAAAAGAAAATTATCTATCTTGTCTTATCTTTATAATCTTTAATCACTAAAGCTTGCCTGTTGTTTAAACCAATTTGCTTATCACATTTTACTGCAATTATTAGGGTCATGAATTACCAGCAGACCATCTTATTTCTCCTCTTATTCATCATACTATTACCAGATTTTTCATTTCCTTAGTTGTCCCATTGCAGATCAGATGACCAAGTTCCACCTAACTTATCACATGGTTTTCTTTCATTCAATCTTCTTCAAATAATCAATGTGTCTAGTATATCAGTTTACAAAAAGTAATAATTGTCACTTCCACTTGGGTGAAGAGTGATAGTTTTGTTTGCTATGGAAGCAGAGTGGGAGCAAAAAAGAACTGCTTCTTACTGATTTAATGTTTCTGGCTGTGGTTAGAATTGAATCAAACATTTACCATCTAGAAATGATTCAGCTATTTGATTTTAGTAGAATGGTAGCTTAACTAGAACATTGGGGCCTGAGCTATCTTCAAATTACTCTCCTTGTTCCACACACTCAGGATTGTCATCATATAATTTTCTTAATCTGTCTATGATTCTGAGAGCACTTTTTAAATTCATAGTTTTTTTAGTATTCAGAAAATCTCCACATTGTAGAAAGACACAGGTGAAGTGTATTTACCTTGCATCCCACTTATTTGTGTATGACACAAGTCATATTAATGTGGGACCACCCAACAAACCTAAGCTTATGGGATGGGCAGGAACTAAAAATTTATAGATCCCGTCGCAATTCTCCCTCAAGGGGAGCATCTCAGGCACTAGGCAATAAACCTGCCCCTGCCCCTTTAAATCAAGGGGGCATGTGTTTTCTGGGGGGGGGGCACGCCTTGGGACCACGCCATTAATTGCAGAAAGACTGATGGAAGGCACATGTTACATAATGGTTATCATCATAATAATTCAGAAGCTCTACATTAAAACATTTGTCTACCTAAAAAGGCTCGATACCAGAACTTTATAAATTACATTCCCAGAAAAATGATAATAATAAAGGGGCCGGGTTAGCTCAGTCAGTAGAGCGTTCGGCTAGAAACCACAAGGTTCCTAGTTCGATACCAGTCCTCGCCAACTCAGCATATGAGTAGCACAGGTTTATATGTTATTAAACAAAGAAACCAAACCAATCAAATCTTGAATGAATCCATAATGATTAATAAAATGGCGGTTGCCAATTGTTTTAAAAAGGGGGTGGGTAAGAATTCCAAAAATGCAGTAACGGAACAGACAGACACTGAATTCAATCTCTTCCTCCACCACCAAAAGGGCTGAGAGTCAGCAAACTAAGCAGCTACTACAATTTCAACCAGGTTGTTGTGTTTCCTTTCTTCAAAATATTTGCCCAGTTTTTTTCAGTGTAATAGTTGTACTTGTTCCCCTACAAAACTTAGGGGTTTAATGTTGCATTTTTAGGGGATAAGATTCTTCCAAAATTTGCTATTAATTGCTACACACACTGCAGTTATTTGCTACATTTTGATAATAATTATATACTTTTACTTATTTGCTATAAGACAGCATATCTTTATGTAGATTGAATTCTTCTATCAATTTTGTCTCAAAGAAACATGATTTAAAAATTCTTTAATTTACTGAAAAATCATTTTTTATATCATATGTCATTAAGATACAAATCTCTAATTCTTTGTCTATGTTTTAGTTTGGTTTCTTTGTTTAATGGCATATCAAACTCTGTGGGTTATTTAATGCCAAAGCCATCCCTGTAAAAGAACAATAGCTGGTGGGGATGAGGTGGTTTATACCTTTTCCAAAGGTATTAGCCTGAAAGTAAATGTAATAGCAGAACTGAAATTCAAACTCACTCACTACAAAGTCACAGTTAGCCAATGCACCACAGGAACTCCCCCTTTTTCTGCAGTAGGCAATTATGGTGGCTCTTTATCATGGGAATATAAAATAATACATTGAATTTAGAACTATTTAATAGATGATCCAGTAAAAGAAAGCAGGAGAGAAAAAGTTGTGGACTTTAGAAGTAATCTTAAATAGTGATTATAAAGTATTTCTCTAAATTTTTGAGATGAGGCTTGATAATTAATATTATTTGGATTATTTGGACTATTGTCTTCATCTTTATTGTTATCTGTACAATGTTTTGGACGATGTGCCCCCGGCTTTTTCAGGTATTTCTTGTCAGTCTCGGGAACCTTTCCGAACTCAGGAACCCTCTATCCAGAATTGGGAGCCTTCTTGAACTAAGGAACCTTCTTGTAATAATTGGGAGCCATCACGGAATTTTGAAAAGGGCTGGAGAGCACATCAACCAAAATGTTGTACAGATAAAAATAAAGATGAGGACAATAGTCCGAATAATTCAAATAATACTAATTATAAAGGTTCAAACTATTTTGCTATGAGCTTTGATATGTTTCTGTTGTGGGGACAGAAAGTAGAAAATTTATATTTAAATCTTTTGACACCTAAAGAAATTCAGTTATAAAATGGTAAAATAGATGAATTAATATTTGCAATGCTTAGCTCTGTCACAGCTGACATTAGCCCACACCAGCACACTCGGGCAATCCAGCAGAAGTGTGGAGGTGTGATTGACAGATGACAGGTCAGAGCTCAATCCCAGCTGAAACAACTGTGGGAAAATAAAAGTCATATTGTTGATTGGCTATGAAGCGGTTACATGGTAACTGAACATTTTTGTTAGTTTTGTTGAATTTGAAAATCAATAAGAGAAAGTCAACTAATTTGGAGCTTAAGTAAAACTAAAGTAGGGCACTTAGTGAAGGTCAAACTCATAACTGTAGGTATTAAGTTTTTCCCCACTCAAAATCATAAGATTGGGGCACCTCAGGAGGATCAAATTTACAATAGAATTATAGGCTTTTTTTATTAATCCCTGCTTTACAGTAATATATCCATAAAATGAAACGAAACAAAACAAAAATTGGACCATATGACCGTAAGTCACCCCTTATGCAATTTCGATTCGTGGGGACATTTTTTCCATTTACACCGTCAAAATCCGGTTAATTGTTTACAGCAGATTTTTAGATTTTTTTTTTAATTATAAAACTAACCCCTAACCCTAAACAAACAACCGGATTTTTACAGTGTAAATGAGAAAAGTGTCCTCACGAGTTGAGATCACGGAAGGGGTGCCTTAAGGTCATATGGTCACAAAAATCTAATCAATATGAGAACATCTGGTTGAGAAAATATTTACATCTTTACGTATACTTTACAGAACATCAATCACCTAACGGCTCAGATTTGAATTTCAGCAACCCTGAATTCAAAACCTGTTTCTACACTAACCATATAAAAAACGACAGTACCCATCAATACATAACAACTGGAAGGGGTACGAGAAAGAACAGAAAGTCCCCAACAAAAAATGAGAAACAAAACAATAATTTGGCCATCAGTTGCCCCCTTTCCCTCTTATACATGTAGAGCTACCGACTGTCCGGTTTTTGAGGACCAAAAGCAAGCCAATTAGTTCCTCTACATCCTATCTGTTCAGCGTTCAGTTTTAAAAGAAAATGGTTTCAAGTGTGAAAATTATTTGTCTGAATTTTTGATATATAGTTTGATAATTTGTATCATTTAGATTTTTTGGACTGTTGTCCTCATTTTCATGATCATTGTTGGACAAATGGTGCAACAGATATAAATGTTAAGTCAGTGACAATCATCTGTAGGTTGCAGGTTCAATCCTGACCACAGGCAAAAATAACAGACTACTTAACATAGCTTTATCACTTGTACCCAGTCATGATTAACAGATGAGAACAATCTACCAATGGATTAAATAAAGTGTTCAGTTTAAAGTTCATGAAGAGTTCATGATGTTTGTGAATTCACATCTGGAACATAAAGATGAGGACAACAGTCTGAAAATCTAAATAATGTAAGTGGAAAGAATTCCATTTCTGGATGAGAACAGACCACTTTGAGAAGCCGTGGCTTACAGCATGGCTCCAGGGCCTACCGAATGGTTTGAGGTTCTGAAACAGTGGTTTCAAATTGAAGGTCAACAATCAGGAGAGACCAATACTCAACAAAAACGTAAAATAACAAAATACTTAACATAGCTTAACACTTGTACCAGTCATGGTTAACAGATGAGAACAATCTACTTCAATGGATTAAATAAAGTGTTCTGTTTAAAGTTCTGTGAATGCTTCCAATTGTGACATGAAGGCTCTTGAGTTCGTCAAGAAGGTCCCCGTGTTTGACAAAAACACCTGAAGAGGCCTGGAGGTTACATCAGCTGAAACGTTGTGTATATAATAATAAAGATGAGGACAACAGTCTGAATAATCTAAATAATGTAAGTGGGAGGAATTCATTTCTGACCCATATGATGATTTTTAAAAAAAGAAAGAATCTGATAAAAATGGCCCCCAATAAAAAAAAAACTGATACTAATAAAAATCTACTGGAGCATGTAGACAAATATATAATAAATCGTTTGCATCAAATAACTTTTACAAAACAATCCTTGTAACATATGAATGATAAGTCTGTTCTCTTTTTATCAGTATATCATAGATACAGACCTGCAAAGAATGGTGTCTATAAAGAGAGATTACACAAAACTCAAAGATTTTTCTTTGTAAGTAATAACACAATATCCTTTAATAGGCAGACAAGATGGATGCTGTCCATTTCATTTAGTTTTTACTTGTATTTCGAGACAATAGCGAGAGATAAAGTTTAGATCTTTGCCATCCATTTAGTGAGCAGAATAAAAGGAAAGGTTAATGGATGAAATGAATATAAGGAGATTTTTTTTCACTGATGAAACACACTGAAGGATTTTGATAGGAATAACATCAAGTCAAAATGTGAAAAGAGATTAGAAGATAAAGTAAATACATCTCACTTTACAAATGTTCTAGTCCTTTCTTTACCATCTTTTATTAAAGCATTTGAGATATTTGCAAGATATGCTAGAAATTTAACCCATTCACAACAGTACAATGATCAGTGGAACACAATTATATCATAATAGCCTTGTATCCAAGATGGAAGCATGGTGTAATGTTTATCATCATAGTAAATGGACTCACCAACCAGTATTCAAATCCTGAACAAGGTTGTTTGCATTTCCCATAGCACTAATACCCTTGGAAAAGGTATGCATAAATATTTTCTCTTTAGCTATAGTAGGGTGGACTGGGCTCTTTAACCTTGATTCGACTACCAGTCAAAGAAAAAGAAAACTCTGAATTTAAACCTGTTCAACTCAAGAAACTGACTTTCTGTCACATCCTACTTATGCATAGGGGTTGGTAATTGATGGGGTAGTAGATTGGACACCAAATCTGTAAGGGGATTCTGATAAGTTCTTGACCAGACCAAAACATGAAAGACCAGGCACCATTAAATGTACATGCTATTCCATATATTCATCCAGCAGTTCAACACACTTGGCACTCTTAAGTTTTTTAATCATTCTTAAACAAATTTGTAAAAATCAAACAGAGAAGTTCCTTCCTTTCTTGTTTGGGCTAAGAATGTTTTAGCATTCTCTTGTAGTTATGTAATATATTGTCTTGAATGTATTGAACTAACCTTTGACACTCAGAAATACAGGTGTAAATTGAAAAGGTGTAGGTGTAATCCATAACCAATAAAATCAAACTGCATGGACGAGGAGGTGTGTCTACAGGAAAAAATGTCATGATCAATGAGGCATGGCCCTGTTGAGTTAAAGAATTATAAAAAACCTTAGAAATCTAGGTTGGGTAGATCGAGATTGAGATTGCTCATAATCAGAACTCCCGCTCCTGTATATGTGTATCCTCTACCAACGACTCTCAGTCTACACAAAATTGAAGAATAAAAATATAACTTTATATTTTTATATATACATGTGTTCCGTGTTCTTTGTTGGGTCCAGTGATGGTGTATAATAATTATACTGCTACCTCCAGATCTTTACTTCATACTGTTGGGCATCCCATCATGGTATAATGGAATAGCAAGCTAGTCTCACAGATCTAATACTACTGAATAGCAAATCTGATCCTCACTGAATGCCACATATTTTCAACCTTGTGTCACATCCTTCTTGTGGTGAATGGGTTGAGTTTATACCTATTCTATACAGTTTTATTACTTGGGTAACAGTAAAAAAACTCAAATTATTTAGATTCTAATATTAAGTAATTAATCATTAATTTTTTTTATCATATTGTAACATTTTTATTATGTTTTCAGCCAAATGAAAGTGCTCGCAATGTAAAGGTTAATTTAATTGGAAATGGACACAGTTATCAGAGTTCAAATCCTGAATGAGTCTGTTTATATTTCACATCACACTAATACCATTGAGAAAGGTATGAATGTAATTATAGCATTCCAATTCAAACTATACTGATATCAATTTTTGTATTGGAAAAATTAAAATAAAAAAAATAACATTATTGTTTTTAGTTTTGAAATTTTAATAAAAATATTGAATGTGAGTATAGTTAAGTTATAATTAATAAAAGCTAATTTAAATAAGGTCAATGTAACTAAAGAAAGAGATAAGTTGAAAGAATCCAGTCTATATATGATAGTATTATAATTACTCATAGGGTAATGGTTATTATCACAGGAAATGGATATGGTGTACAAAGCTCAATTCCTGGACTAGACTATTTGCATTTCACATAGCACTAATACCCCTGGCAAAGCTATGAATTCAACTGTTCTCCCTCCAGTTATAGATAAATAGTAGATCAAACTTTGGTATGGCAATTAGTCTTGAAAAAGGAAAAACTCTGAATTAAAAACCAGATTTGAAAAGGGAGCGGCTCTACCAGGCTATTCCTGCATAAGACACACAATACAGTAGTGCCCCCCATGACCAAACAAGGTTATGGGATAAGACATTTTTGCTCAAATATCCTCTAACATTAAGTATGAAATTGAAATCAAAATATAATTTCTAACAAGATATAAACTTGTGTTTGATATTCTGAGAACTCATTTCACATGGATGATATTAAAACCATTTAGAAAAAAAACAAAAACAGCAACTAAATAGGGCCCACACCTATAGTCATATTGTTACTCCTCTATTTTGATTATTAATACTATATTGTTTTTTTAGTAACTAGTAGTAATTGTATACAAAATAAACATTCAGAGAGAAAGATATTTATTGAAGTCCACTCATGCATTTGGGTGATTCCATTCCCCGGTCCTGATTGGCTGCTTGGTTTGTATGATCCTCTGAGGCTCCATAAATCCTGCCACTTTGCAGTGGTCTTTACAGCATACCAGAATCGTATTGGGTTACGACTGCTTGCTGTCTTGTCTGGCCAATTGACAGTAATTGGACTTAGTATGATTATTCTACAATATTGCTGAAGAACATCTTCTTGTTGTGACCTTTGGTCAAGATATATATATATATATATATATATAATAAAGTTAATCCTAATGAGTCAAATATACCTACTAATAGTTTCACTTAGTAGCTCATCAGAAGAAGAATCTGACTCTTTATTTTTGGTTGGTGCTACCCTCTTGGTCTTTTCTTTTTTTCCCCAAGTGAAGTTTGATAGTATATTTTTACTAGCAAATTATTTGCTGGGTTTTATTCATACCACAAGGGTTTATTAACAGGATTAGTATATTATATATATATATATATATATATTTATAATCTAAGGACCTAATTCAAATTTTTGCTTCCTAGGAGAGTGGCACCAATGACCAATGTTCAGCTCAGTTTGGCCTCAGACAATCCATGTCTCATTTTTGTCCTTGCCAATAATCAGAAAGAATTAACTGTTTGGACATAGAAAAAAGACTATGGTGAATTTTTACACTCCCTAAATATCATTATATATTTTTGTGTAATAATAAAAGTAGAATAAAAATTGAATAAGATCTTCCTTGCCTGTATTTATGAGATGACGCTGATGTGAATAATTTTCATATTTCGGACTGTTGTCCTCATCTTTGTTTATACACAATAAAGATGAGGACGACAGTCTGATAATATCAACATTATTCAAGATCTTCCTAGACCATTGTTGATTATTACAGATAAACTTGTAGCCTTCCATTTTACTTATTAAATGTTGACTAATGTAAACATGATATGATAGATGAAATGGAAATAAATAGGAAGATCGTATTACATGTTTTGGATACATGATTATATTACACCATTCTTTCAAGAGCCAACTTATGTGTTTTAAAATCTAGAATTTGAAATTCTACACTCAAATCCAAACCTTTGATACAGATTTTAATTACTTACAACAGGCAAAACACTTGGACCATATGACCTTTAGGTACCCCTTTTTGATCTCGATTAAGAAATGACATGTTTTTCATTCACACCGTCAATATCCAGTTGTTTTAACAGACGATTTTTAGATTAGATATCTTTTACATATACAAGGCTCATGCAATAATATAGAAAACAAAGGAAGTAGATTGTTTAAATACTAGATTTTCAGATTTCTAAAAATGTTTATGATATTCCATTAACTCTAAAAGACTCTTGCCAAGTTTGTCTGGTTTCTTGTCTGGGTATTATTTTTTTAAATATAAAAAAAAAGTTTATTGCACAGTCTACTAAAAGTTTCCCTTTGTCATTTTCTTTTTTATCTTTTATTATCAACAAACAATCCCAGTTTGTCTACTTGCCTCTGATTGATGGATTTGATAAACACTCTCTGCTTGTCCCTGATTGGTTGATTTGATAAACACTTTCTGCTTTTCTCTGATTGGTTGATTTGATAACATCTATTGCATATAAATGTGCTTGAGATAATGAGTTAATTTCTGTGATGTTTTGTCCGATGCACCAATATTATTTAACAATTTGTCTTATATGTTCATTTTTAAACAAAGATGATGATATATTCTGTTCAAACTCAGGCTAAAGCAAATAAAAATATCTTTCTTTATAAGTAAGTAAAGTTGTCAGGTGGCCTAATGTCGGTATCAGCCAGACAGCGAGGGAGTAAAAAAAAACAGATCTTTCTTTATAAGATAAAAAATAAGTTATAAAATTGTATCACTATAGAATTTCACTATAGGGATACAATTTTATAACTTATTTTTTTTTATCTTATTATCAATTAATATCAATTAGTTGCTTTTATTTCCTTTTTGATAACTAAAATATTTAAACAGCATGAAATAAAAATAAAAATGTCAAACCTTGATTTTGCATTAAAAGATTTTTATATAAAACTGCAACATGATATGCCGAATAAAAAGTAATGATTTATGTTTTTATACATATAGACATATAGATTTAGAAATTCTAACTAGAAACTCAAGTATGTTGCTATTTTCTTGTATATCTTTAAGAAAAGAATATATTACTGATTTAGAAAGAATTATAAGTCATTGTCAGGGTGGCCTAAAGTTGGTATCAGCCAGACAGCAAGGGAGTCAATCCCCTTTCTACTAGCATGAGACCAAGGAAATTGTTTTTGCATCTGAGGTAGAGTGCCACACCTACCATCAGTTCCCTACTTTACCACACAGATCCCTGTGCTACTCATACGCTGCATTGGTGAAGGCTGGTATCGAACCAGGAACCTTGTGGTTCCTAGTTGGACACTCTACCGATTGAGTTTCTATGCTATTATTGTTAGTATACTTGTATTAAAGTAATTTTTCTGTATTAGATCACCAGTACTGAGACAATGCTACTAAAATCCCAGCCATGCTGGGCAGGACACATCTTAAGGTTGAGAAAACATCACCTGCTCAAGATCACATTGTATGGCAAACTCCCCACTGGCCATTGTGACAGAGAGACACGTAAGAAGCGATACAAGGACTTGAAAAAATCTCTTGGTGCCTTTCACATCCATCCGAGCTTAGAACTATGATACCTAGCATTTCATCACTAGTCATGTTGTCTCCATCTTTGAAAACAGCCACAGCAGGGCCATCCTCAAAGACAAAAGGTGCAGGAAGAAGAACCACAACACTATGCCATCAAACTCTGATCAAACTTACAGTTGCAGCTGCTGCAACTATGTCTGCCTGTCTCACATTGGCCTTATCAGCAAAAAAAAAAAAAAAAAAAAAAAAAAGAAAAAAAAAAAAAAGAAATTTAAGAATAACACACACTTTTGACTTTCCCCATACACAACCCTAAAGAGGTATAGCTGGTCCTTTTTGCCAGAGAAAAATTCCCTCGCTACAGTAAAATATGACCTCATTAAAATAATTCCTGATTAATAAAACCACCTCTACCTTCTTACTTTATTTTGTTATTTGGATCTTCTCAGTCATCATCCATTCTTGGAAAGAGACAAACATTAAGTTGTTACATATTACTCATTTAACAATTGGACTATACAAAGTTTATTTTGTTATTTGGATCTTCTCAGTCATCATCCATTCTTGGAAAGAGACAAACAAAAAAGAAAATAAGAAATATTTACCTCAGAGAATCAATCCACCTACTTTTAATTAAATCATATTACAAAAACTGCCAATAACCAACATTACAATCCAGTAATTGGATATTTGAAGCCAGAATCAAACAGAAGAGGCAATAATATTTAATTGATTTATAATTCAATTATGACTTTATTGATCATTTCTAAAATTTTTAATCTTGGAATTACTTAAAGGCCACCAAAAGAGGCAATCATGTGCAATGTGGTGTCACTACCTATTTATTAGTCGTTGGGGCGGCTTAATGTTGGTATCAGCCAGACAGCGAGGGAGTCTATCCCCTTTTCACTAGCGCTAGACCAAGGAGATTATTTTAGCATCTGAGGTGGGGCGCCACACCTACCACCAGCTCTTCACTTTACCGCACAGATCCATGTGCTACTCATACGCTGAGTTGGCGAGAGCCGGTATCGAACTAGGAACCTTGCGGTTTCTAGCCGAATGCTCTACTGACTGAGCTAACCCGACCCCCTGTCTATAGAATTTATAATTAATTGAAAAATTACTGAATTTTTATAATGATGTAACACAGACTTTCAAAAAGTTAGTAAAAACTACCAACAAAAAATAATAGAATTAAAAAAAAACAAACTCATTTGTAGCAAAGCGCTTGGGCTAGTGCCCCCTCCAGACATTTTGTTTCATTCACTCTTGTTGGGTATCTAATTTTTTTTTTTAAATTCAGTTTTTTAAAAACATTTTTTAATACTCATTTTTTAAATTTATTTAACCCATAGATGTTACCCTAACAGGTACTACCACTCTGGGTCAGGGTGAACCTGAAAGTAATAGTGATAAAGGAGTACTACTCATTTCCCAGAGTTCCAGAAGTGGAAATTCACCACTTGTTCTTGAAATTAAAATTGACTAAGAATCAACAAAATTTTTATTAGGATTAATATTCATTCTATAGCTGGCTAATAGTCAGGTCACACTAAAAATATTAGTTTCCACTAAATCACCAAAATAGCAATGGGCCTACACAGTACGTAGATGGTTAAGAGAAATGACTTGTATTGTTAGCCAGACTAAACAAATTTTAGCAAATAACAAGTCTTTCTGTTGCATACCCTTTCTTACTTCTTACTTCTTACTTCTGGTCGGCTTTGCTATTCTGATCGTCTATCTTGACTTAGTCTGGTCTCTTCTAAGGTCTGGACTTTCTTGGGACTTCGGGTCTGGTCTTCTATTGGGGATTTCTCTTTATCAGAAGCTCTGTGTCATTGTTAGTTTTTTAGGTAATAACACAAGACTTCAATTTACTTTGATCTTCCTTTATTTGTAAATCCCCAAACTAGACATCTGCACAGGTGAGACTTACATCCTACGAGCTCGGCTCCTACCTTCTAACTGACTGAGACTTACTTACTATCCATCGACTGGAAGACAGGGTCTTCTATGCCTTCTGGTTCTCACAATTTATCCCCGGAAGGCTAGGTGAGAGTGAGGTCATGCGCCGTCACTCACTCCAAGGCCATCAGCTGCACTAATCGCCATTATGTTTCTATACTACCTTATATAAGTATTAGGGATCTAATGATTATGTAACATTTCAAAGATGGTAGATAAAATCTAACAACTGATATTTTGAACAGAAGATCATTTTCTTGAGGATTGATAACTCAAACTTAATCAGACCTAAATTCCACTATCATATGTCACCTGCGAAAGAAAAAAATACTAAAAATCAAGGTATTAACCGAATTTAATGATATTTTTAGTGTTGATATATTGATGAATAAAAGATATAATACACCAATTATTTTATTTAAAAACTTACAGTTTTTCAGGTCAGTTAACTTTGAACCACATATCTTTGAGGCATAACACAGATTCTCAAAGATATGTGGTTCAAAGTTAACTGGCCTGAAAAAATATAACGGTTTTTAAATAAAATAACTGGTGCATTATATCTTTTATTCATTAATATATTAACGCTGAAAATTTCATTAAATTCGGTTAATTCCCTGATTTTTGGTATTTTTTCTTTTGGCGAGGTGACATATGATGCTGGAATTTAGGTCCGTTAAGTTTGATTTGACCAAAAATTGTTTCACAGATATTAAATGTAGTAAGTAAACGTGTTCCTACATTACCATTTGGTTGAATGTCTTAAACAGGAACAGCTGCAGAGTAAAATCCAAGATTTAAAAAAAATCCAATGTTGCTTACCTGAAAAATAAAGAAATAAAATTAGATACAAAATCAGTGGCATCAATGCTTAATAATTCAGTATATTACCAATAATTGAAAACATACAAGGTGTGTCAAAAAAGTATCAAGTTTTTTGTACTTTTCACACACCATGTATTCTGAAAAAAAAATTCCATTCATTAGTTTTTTCAGAATACAAAGTGTATCAAAAAAGTACCAAGTTTAAAGCTGTATTTACCAAGATAGAAATGAAGAATGAATGGAACATTATTCTTTTTCAGAATACAAGGTGTGTCAAAATCTTGATACTTATTGACACACCTTGTATAACTGTGAAAACAAATGACAATTATTAAATAGAAAAAATATTCAAAGCCATATAGTTATTAGTATGATAGGAATACTTGAAACTACGCTATTGTGTGCAAATTATTAGATAGGACTACTTGATATTATATAATTGTGTGCAAACAAACTCTTAAAATATAACTACACAAAAATGTACATATAAGGTACAATGACTGCAATTCCTTTGACCTCTAGGCATAGAATAACCATAGACAGGTTGACATGCCATTAAAATAATCAATCAATAAATCAATCCAATCCTGCATCCCCATCTTAGTCCCTTTAGATTATTTATTTTGGAAAGCAAATCAAGTTCATTTTTGTTTAAATTGAAAATAGATCACTAAGTCGGTCTGAGCCTATTCTAGTAGTGAACAGACCACGTTTGAATTAAGAGTTTATCTTCTAGACTGGTTGCCTAACCAAGGTTAAAGAGCCCAGTCTGCCCTACTGTTTACCCATAGCTGGAGGGAGAATATATGGATTCATACCTTTCCCGAAGGTATTAGTGCTATGTGAACTTCATCCAGGAATTGAACTAGAGTCGACGAGACCATTTCCAGCGACTCTAACCAGTATACCACCACGCTTCCCTAATGCATAATAATAAGTAATACTGTTCTGGATTTATTAGACAAAGCATTGTCAGTTATTATTAATTTTTTAATAATATATATACTTAATACCCATCACTAATTTATGGAAAAAAAAGAAATTTCCTCTAAACAACATATTGTACCCATAAAGAGACTATAGAATGGATTGACTAAAAAGTTGTGACAAATACAGTGTATTATAAAGACTGAACCAATTGTTTGAAAACTCTTGAAAGTATCCCCCAAATTTTAATTACTAATGATGAATCTTTCAAAGGGATAAAACTTACTGTATTTATAATGAATAACCATCCCCATAGATAGTTCCAAATTGTTAACATTTATTT
This sequence comes from Doryteuthis pealeii, assembly GCA_023376005.1. Lineage (NCBI taxonomy): Eukaryota > Metazoa > Mollusca > Cephalopoda > Myopsida > Loliginidae > Doryteuthis > Doryteuthis pealeii. Next base: position 11,531,592 of record CM042157.1, read on the forward strand.
CCAAAAGATTTCCATCTTATGGATTTGCTTTAGAGAATTCATATTTTATACACATATATATATATGTATTTATTTTAGTTATAATATTATGTATTATTTTTGTGACAAAATTGAAACGCAGCCCTATGAACAAGCGGATTCCCAGCCCCCACAAACAAAGCGCATCAGGATATGTTTGGCCTGTGCAAGGGGGAAGAGTGTGGCGAGTGGCTACAATAATCGAACTCGCTACCTCCTCATAGCTGAGGTGCTTTAGTAGAGACCCGTATGAAGTATATTGGAATTTGCATAAGCGTAGCCGAACGAGCAGAAATAAGACAGACTGTCGCTGACACAGGGAGTGAGGAAGAAAGTGTTTGGATGCAAGTGAAATCTGACGACTGCTATTTGAAGTGAGAGTAACGTGCTCTGAGGAAAGGAATTTCATTTCGTTTGCTAGAGAGACTTGCAAAAGATAAATATTATCTTGAGTTTTTAGACCATCCAAAAGAATTTTACAAATATTTATTTTATTTTAAATTCATTTGCTTTGTTTTTTAAATGACAACTCTGATCATTATTCTATGGTTATTATTAACAATAAATATATCCACACATTTCTAATATCCCTCTCAATACAGTTATCAATTGCTAAATATTCTCAGTATTCTCCAGTTCTAATACTTTCATCACTTCCCAGTGCTCTAATAATTATGCCCACTATGTTCACTAGATTGTAAGTTCTTGGGCAGGATCTTGGTATTTTATTGTATTTTCGCTTTACTTTTTTTTTCTCATGAGTATCATTTAAGATTTCTTCATGTCCAAAATTCTTTGGCAATTTTGTATCAAGACAAAATGCTGCCAGATTTCCTCAAAGCTTAAAGCCTTTCCCTCCAAGACTATCAATGTTTGTATTGTTGTTGTTTTTTTAACTTTAGATTTCCAGATGTTCTTGCATTCTTGCCATTTTATCATGGGTATTCATATCATTCCAAATAAATGAATGATTATTTATTGCCAGTGTTGTTATTCAATATCAGTCCTATCAAAGTAATAATCTTATTAATTGTTTTTTTTTTTTAATAGCATATCAAACTTCAATGTTTATTGAATTCCAAAGCCACCCTTGTAGATCAACAGTAGTGGTACTATTTAAGACATACTTGTGGGGGTCATATCTTTCCCAAGTGTATTAGTCTGAAAGTGAATGCAATAGCATGACTGGAGTTCAAACTCACATACTATAATGTTGCACTCCAGCATGTTAGCTGCTATGGCATGAACACTAACCCTTGTTAATTAGGATAATAACCATAAATACATTAATCATAATTATTATCATTGTTGTTGTTAATAATAATAATCACAATCTTGCTAATGGTGATGTTGAAATAACAGTATGTATTTACCCAACTACTCCAATACGAGCTGGATGCAACACAAGGTCAAATTCTAAGCTTAGTTTTACAGATGTGAAAATCGAGTTTTCCTTTTCTAACATTGGTTGCCATACTAAGGTTAAAGAACCCAGACTATCCTACTACTCACCCATAGCTGAAGGGAGAATAGTTGGATTCATACCTTTCACAAGGATATAAGCACCATGTGAAAGGCAAACAGCCTTGTCCAGGATTTGAACTCAGGTCACCATGGCCCTTTTTTATGAAAATAACCCTGACACAATGAGTGCCACCATTGTTGAAATGACAATTAACCTTTCCTTCGTGATTATAACATTTTTATTCCTATCAACATAATATCCTTTCTTTTTTTCAAAATATAATGGTTAGTTTAATATATTTCTTGAAAAAAAATCTTCAGAGTTTCTTTCTCCTAAACTGGTTGCCATACAAAACTTAAAGATCCTAGACTGTCATACTATTCAACCATTGCTAGAAGGAGAATAGATGGATGGTTATTAGTTCTATGTAAAAATCAATCTGCCTCATCCAGGATTTGAACTCAGGTCACCATGTCCATTTCCTATGATGATAACCATTACATGACAAGCATCTCAATGCAATGGCTCAATTTAAAAAAAGATAGGAACAATTAGAAAGCAGGCATTAATAATTACTTCTGATAATTGTAATAATGTGGCTGAATGACCAGTTGCATTCAAAAGGAACTGATTATATCATGGTACTTTGGACATTTCATGCAAAGTGCTTCAAAATTTATATAGCAGAACACTGGACAATAGCAACAAACAAAAAATCTATTTTTGCACCCTTGTTAACTCAGCAAACTTTGAATAATTAACTTAGGTTTTCAATTCAAGCAGTGAGATGTGATTTATTTTGCAAACTACTCAGTGTGTACCATCAAAAAAATAAATAAAATAAAAGTGACAGCAATAGTTATGTAATTGTCAAATTGTTCAACTCCTGGACAAAGCTACATTTCACATAGTGCTAATAGATAGACTCCCTCCTTGTCAAGTTGATACCAACTATAGGCAACTCCACCATCTTTGCTGTGTCAGCACTATAACTGGTAAGACAGTTGTTTGTTTTGTTTTTTTTTACGGCATATGAACCTCAGTGGGTCATTTAATGCCGACTAAGTTTTGAAAAACACTTAGCAATAATTTGGTAGAACTCAATTTTTTAAGTTCATTTTTTTCTATTCAACAAAAGATGGGACCCTAACAGGTACTACTGCTCCGGGGTCTGAGTGGATTTGTGGGTAATGGTTGGGTTTGTTTTGTTTTACAGCATATCAACCTCAGTGGGTCATTTCATGCCGACTAAGTTGTGAAATAAATCAATTCTTAATGCATAATACAATTTTGTTTATAAACTCATGATTTTCTATTTAGGGACCCTAACAGGTACTACCACTCCGGGTCAGAGTGGACCAGGGAGCAATGGTGATGAAGGGGTGCTCCACATTCCCCAAACCTTCAAAACTGGAACCTCACCATCAGAGAGTTTAACGTCATTCCCAGGACATGTAGACCCTCAGCCACACCCATATGATAAAAAGGGTTGGGACTTGCCATAAGGGCAATAGGGTTGGGAAATCATATAGGTGCTAGGGCTTGACATGACCAGTTGATTGATTGGGGGGGGCTCTCTGACAGCCCGTCTAGCCTGGGGGTAATGGTGATGAAGAGGTATGCCACATTTCCTAGAGCTCCTTAACGGAACCTCAATATCTAATGAAGTTTAACATCATGCCCAGGACAGAAAGACCCTCAGTCACCACAACTGGTAAGACAAAAAGATGACTGAGAGTTGTCATATTTTTCAATATTATATATATTAGTACAAAATAGAAAACACCCTCCGGGCGATGTAAAAATAGATTTTTGAAACATATTGCCTGAGGGGTGGGAGTAAAGAATTCAATGTCAGCGAGTTTGTACCCTAAGTAAGTAAAATCATCAAATTCATTAAAGGATTAAAAAATAAAACAATTTGAAATGTAAACTTTAAATATGTATTAAAATAAAACAAACTATATATAGATATATAATACCAGTCATGTATTTACTAAAACTTTTTTAAAAAAACAATGAGGACTGTCTAATGTTGCAAGTTCAAATTCTGAGTGTATTAAAAAAAAAATGTTATGACGATTTTGGGTAATGTGAAGTAAGCAGTGACATAGTTTTTGTTACAGACAAAAACCGGAAGCGAATCTCCATTATTAATAGATATACTCAAAGTTGGATGTCTGGGTGGTATAACAGCATGCAACATTTTGGAACCAGGCCAGACATTTTGATTTATTCTACTCATTGAGAAACAAATAAGAGCTAATCATGGGATATAAAATGTTTAATATAACACATAGTTATCTATATGTGTATTAATATTGCATTATCAGTTGTCTGTTAGGTTAGTTTGTATATATTGGACTGAAGCCAACAGTTGCATTGTGGTTTGAACAAGCCATAAAATTTGCTAAGATTTGCTTGTCATCTAATTCTTTTCTTATTGTTATTTTGTCCCCTTTTATGAAGATATATCCTGATGTTTACAGACATTAAAATAATCATTTTTCATTTATTCTACATATTTTTTTCCCTGAGACAAACAAAAAAAAAATTGTCTAAAAAATCAAAAAGTGTTTCCACACATTCAAACTTAAGAAATGTTTTTATTGTCATAATTGTGTTAAATCAAATACATTGCACGCATCAAAATTTATATATTACTTAAATTCTCAACATGTCTATATAAGTGTCGGGGTGGCCTAAAGTCAGTGTCAGCCAATCAGCAAGGGAGTCTATCCCCTTTTCACTAGTGCTAGACCAAGGAGATTGTTTTTGCACCTGAGGTGGAGCGCCACACCAGCAATCATCAGAAATGGATGAATTTTACTTATTTAGAAAAGTAATGCTAGGAATGTTTCTCTCTTTTAAAAAATTTATTTTGAATACATTTTCACAAAAACTTTTTACAGCTTTAGAAATGATCTATATATATATATATATATATATATATATATATATATAAAGTCGTTGGGGTGGCCTAATTATCAGCCAGACAGTGAGGGAGCCTATCCATTTTCCTTAGAATCGTAGGAAATGGACTTGTCAACACAAGTTCAAATCCTGGACGAGGCTGTTAGCATTTCACATAGCGCTAATACTCTAAATTCAAACCTGTTAAACTCCAATTAAAAAATAGACATTGTGTTACATCCTGCTCATGTGGAGGGGTTGGTAAATACTTATATGAACTAGATATAGGGTGTTTCTTACCTCTTTCTAGTACATTGTCTTTTATTATTAGCATTTGACAGGATCTGCCTGAGCATGAATTTCAAACTTACATTATGTTCTAAATTTAGTAATAGAAAATAATAGAAAGGAACACAACAAGTATTAAGAATAGGGGGAAAAGGTTTACTAAGGAAAGATACCAGGTGAACAGAGTAATTAGCAATTGCTAGGTTTAATTAACAAGTCCTATGTGATCTTATTGTTACTCCCTTCTGAGATTTTGTCGGACATAGGAAAAACAGTTGATTCCATTCTCATTATTTAGATACTATATGACACATTGCATAGTAAAACAGTGAATTACTGGACTTACTGCATACAGTGAATTACTGGGTTTAATGCATATAGTAAAACTTTTTTCAGCATCAAATATAGGACTTATAGTTTCAAAGGTTTAATAAAAAATAAATTAAATGGATTTTCATGAGATGTTGTTTTTTTTTTTTACAGTTTGAACTTGGAAGAAAAGCAAGTGTAACTATACAAATAAGTAACTAAGCATTTTGTCAAGCATCAGTTCCTGTTTGTGTAGGTTGGAATTGGTTCCAATTAAATGATGAAATTCTTAAATGAAGGAAGCATTTCTTTGACAATGACACACAGTAGGAAGAGACTCAACAATGTATAAATCCACAGAAAGAGTGGACGCAAGCAAATGAAACATTGTCAATCTCCCATTAGCTTGCTTGCAGTTGGAAAGTGAAAAATAGATGGAAAAGTGTGAATCTGACAGAACAATAGAAACATAAACATTCTGAGATATTCAATACCTTATTTAAAACTAACAAAAGTTATTACTTTCTAGAATGTGTTGATAAATGGAATTTTACAATAGACAAAGAAACTCCTGTATTCTCGAGATCTTTCTCCTACAGACATTTGTAGGTTCTGCCACCTTGACAACTTTCTGAACAATAAACAGTTTCAAATTCAAACAGTTGGTAAAAATTCTTTGAAAAATAATTGTTTTCAAAACAATGATTTTTACACAGCACTTATAAATATATTTCAACTAAAAATCTAAATTTTTAGAATTTTAACCTTCATCAGACAGCTATACAAGTGAGAGACAGAAAAAATGAAAGATAATTTGGTAGTAGTGTACTTTTATACTTTATATATATATATATATATATATATATATATATATATCAAGAAATTTGAAAAAACAAGTGTTCCAAAAATAAGATGAATTTATTTATCGACGCTTAAACGTTTCGGTTTCTTTAAACCTTCATCAGGATGTATTATGGGGTGAAGAAATTGATGGATGTTTTATAAATGACAGGAGATAAAAAAATCTTTATAAATTTTTTTTGTTGTGTAACTGTATTTGTTCAGCGTTATACTTTTGAAAGACGAGTCGCGATCCGCACACGCGAAGATGTCATGATGCGTGACGTAACTCGAAGAAATGCATTCAACAAAAGACAAGAAAAAGTATTAATGGACTGATTTTATTAGAACAAAGGAACAAAGTGGGAAAGATAACTAAATAATTAAATAAAGCCTGGTATTTTGTAGTTATTTAAAACTATTTTAGCTAGAAACAGTGATATGTTAAAAAATCCATGTTGATTATTAAGGAAGGGCAAAAGCGAAATTTATTTACTCCCATATATATATATATATATATATTTAACAAATCGTACTCTATCACACAGAGGCTACTCTGATCAAACATATTTTCTTTTAACTTCACATTTTATTAAAATGTTATTATGTTTTGGTCAACTTTATATTTTTTTATCCTTTCATAAGTTTGCTTAAATTTTTTATAATTTTGCAGTGGCATAATATGAGTTTTGAGCATCCAGGGCTATTAGAACTATTGCACCTCCTTCTAAAAAATCAGCTGTTATTAATTCTAGTTTTGTAAAAAATTATGTAAACAAAAATTCCTAGAAAAAAAACATGTCTTTCCAGCCACCCTGCATATTTTACCAGCCTTTCTCTGTATTACGAAAATAAAATTAAAAAAAAAAAAACTCTGAGGTGTAGTTTTATACTTGACAATTTTTTTCACTTTACATTTTTTTTATCTAACAATTTTGGCACCCCTCAAAACTTTGCAAATGGGCAATTGCCCCTCTGGCCCCACCCATGCTATGCCACTGTGTTTATATCCTCATTTTAATCATTGAAATCAATTAGTAATTCTTTGGTTTTAACAAAGATTTTCCCAAACTGAAATAAATTTAAAAGATGCAGATATTTTGTATAAACTCCTACGTAAACAAAAAAAATTCAATTGCGTACAATTGGAATCTATTCAAATATAAACCACAATATATGTATATATGATGGACTTTTCTGTCAATCTTGGCATATGAGGGTCCAACATTTCAGTTAAAGATGTGAACTGTTGGACTGCTTCCAGAAATGATTTGTTTATAGTGGTGAAGGCTTGTGTTGAGTCAGCTATACTTTTAGATAAGCTGATAAGATTTGGTTTGGTTTGTTTTATGGCATATCAACCTCAGTGGGTCATTTAATGCTGATAAAGTTTTGAAATAAATTTATTCTTAACAGATGCTCAATTTTTTTTATAAACACATTTTTCTATTTAAACCATAGGTGGGATCCTAACAGGTACTACCACTATGGGTCAGAGTGGACCAGGGAGCAATGGTGATGAAAGGGTGCTCCACATTCCCCAAAGCTCCAGAACTGGAACCTCACCATCAGAATTAGTTTAACGTAATTCCCAGGACATGAAGACCCTCATCCACTGCCTTCTAGCACCTATATATATAAGGAAAAGGGTTGGGGCTTGCCTTAAGGGCAATAGGGTCGGGAAAATCACATAGGTGCTTGATGTGACCAGCCAATTGGTAGGAGGGGGCCTCTCTGACTACTTGTCTAGCCTAAGTGAAGTGTTGCATGTCATGGACTGCTCATCCATAAGCATCACAGGTCGCCTCCCATGGCCAACAGGTGGCCCCATTGGGTGGGGGTCTTACCCCTCTGCAGTGGAGCAGTTGGTGTATTCTAACACCCCATGGACAGGGCGGTAAGCTGATAAGAAAAGAATGGTGCATGAATGTGCCACAGATTCTCCTGAACAACAGTCCTCATTTTCTGAATAAAGAGTTTTTCCTTCTCCTGGACTGGTTGCCTTACCAAAGATAAGGAATTTATTCTGTCCTCCTAGCTGGGAAGGGTATGTGGCATAACAGCTATGGTCTTAAGCAAATGAACACAAGTTTAAATCCTGGATTTGGCTATTTGCATTTCACTTCATACTAATACTTTTGAAAAAGGCATGAACCTCTTCTCCCTTATATATATAAATATATATGTACACACAATACAAGTTTTAAATCTTTTAATACATTTTAATATATTTATTTTATGCTTCGTATGAGTCCATTTAAAAAATTCTCATAAATTTTTTTTTCTTTTTAATTCTTTTTAATTTTTAATTCGTGACTATATATATATAAAAATCCATTAACCATGTTATGGCAATCCATCTAAGAGAAGGAAAACCTTGAATTCAACCCCATTAAACTCTGCTTAAAAACTGACCTTGTATAACATCTTGCTCATAGTGAAGGAGTTAGATAAATATATATATGTTAATTAAAACAACTGCTACTGCAAAAGACAACAGTAGCCACCAACAAAGACTTTATTAGATAATATACCTGGGGTCAACCATGGTTTAGAGGCCAAAGCATCATTACCACTAAAATCCGAGCACCCCAGCATTACCTTACTATACCACCCCACTTTGTTGGTTTTACATCAGTATGGTGCATTAGCAGATCCATGAAGATGCAGTTTCTGCCTTATTTAAGAGCTTTGAAATCTTTTTTCTGTTTTTTCTGCTGATGATAAGCTGAGTTTAGTTTTATATGCAAAGGTTGAATTAGTAATAAAATCTCTGCATATAACTTTAATGGGAAATATATCAGTAGTCTAGACATTGTTTTTATACATTGCACTTTTACACATGTTTGTACTTTTCAAACTTATGTTGATTGGCCCAGGAAATATAACTCAATAGTGTCAATTTTTTTTTTTTCATAAACTGACCAGATCACAAAATCTAGTTGATTGGCAGTTAATTCTATCTCAGTAGAAATGACAAGTTTATGTTCCATGTCTAGATTTATGATCTAGTCCATGAAATCATCAGAAATGGAGGAATTTTACTTATTTAGATAAGTAACTGTTTTAGAATTCAAGTTTATTGAAGTCAGTTAGCCTACTGTTGGTTTGAATAATAGCAGCTAAGTACCACTCAAGCAGTGTCCAAGACAGTTGGTATAAATAGGACTCAAGAATGATCCATCCATGAATCTGGGTGATTCCATTCCTTGAGCTCTGATTGGCTGCTTGACTACTGGATTTGAATGACATTGTGGAGTCCTATATATACTCAGTCATTTTGTAGTGGACTTAGTGGCTTTCGGGATTGTATTGAGTTACAACCGTTTGCTGTCTTGTCTTCCCAGTTCCATGGTAATTGGACTTTAATTATTCTTCAGTCTAGATTTATGATCTAGTCCATGAAATTATCAGAAATGGAGGAATTTTACTTATTTAGAAAAGTAACTCTTGGAATGTTTCTCTCTTTTACAAAATTTATTTTATATACAACATTTTCACAAAAACTTTTTACAGCTTTGGAAATGATCTGATCTTACATACAGATGTATGTATTAAAACAGTTAAAATCCCCTTCGCATGTCCGACTGCTGCTAAATCGATCCAGTTTCTATCTCAGCTGTAGGCAGCTCACAAATGTCTAGCCACTCTGAAGAGACTTGATAAGTCAAAATCCATATCTTTGGATGATTATATATATATATATATATATATATATATATATATAAAGTCGTTGGGGTGACCTAATGTATCAGCCAGACAGTGAGGGAGTCTATCCCCTTTTCATTTATGCTAGACCAAAAAGACTATTTTAGTGTCTGAGGTGGAGTGCCACACCTCCCATCAGCTCCTCACTTTACCACACAGATCCCTGTGCTACTCATACACTGAGTTGGCGAGGGCTGGTATTGAACCAGGAACCTTGTGATTCCTAGCCGGGCACTCTACCAACTAAGCTAAACCGGCTCTCTCTCTCTCTCTCTCTCTATATATATATATTTATTTATTTATTTGTCACAAAGCCTGATCAATACAGAGTAATAAGAAATTCTATTAATATGATAATATGTTACATTTCAGTAATTCAAATATATCTGGGGATTTTTATGAGTAAGGTAGACTACTACATTTGATTCCCAGCTATGGGTTAAATAGTACTGCTACTGTTCTAAGAAACAGCTGTATGTCCACATGCCCCCCCCCCATCTAACAAACCATCCGAGTAAGACAGACTAGGCATATGTGGCACTGCTGGAGGAGCAAAGATGAGCTCATAAACAACGTTCTACTGTGGAAGCCAACACATGGGCATACTAGTGTGGGCCGCCTAGCAAGGACCTACATTGACTAACTATGTGAGGATGCTGGATACAGCGCAGATGAGCTCCTGGAGGCAATGAGTGATAGGGAAGGTTGGCAAGAGACTGTCACGGATATCTGTGCTGCTTGCGCGACATGATGATGACTGTTCTTCTATAAGGATTGCTTTGGTATTATAACATTAGATTACTTGTGTGGAGTTAATTTATATTCTATATAATGAAAAGGTTGATATGCCATTAAACAAAGAAACCAAATCAAACCTCTTTCTTGTTCTTTCACTTTTATTATTCTTTTTCCTCATTCCCAATAAGTTTTGAAACTTTGGTCTTTTCATTCCATCACTTTATGGTCTTTTACTATTTTTCACTTTTCCTTTATTTAACTTATTCTCTTTTTTCTTTATTGTATGAATTCTTCCTTTTTTTTTCTTCTGTTTACTCAAATGATTTAAAATGATTCCTGTCAACTATTACTCCTGAATTCTCAACATGACTAATGTCACTATTTCAAACCCACAGACAATTCATACATAAATAATTCAATTCAATCATTTCTAACGGGAAATCTAATAGTATTTGAATATATTGATTAACTATTAACGTCCTATACTGCCTCATTCCACCCGGCCGGAAGCCACATTCATTTTTCTAATCTACTCCAAATGATAGCCTTTGTTTAAATATAATATTAAACATATTTAGAAGTCTTTGATTTGAGGGGAATGACAGGTCACTTTAAATGAATGAAGAATAATTAAAGTCCAATTACCGTCGAACTGGGAAGACAAGGCAGCAAACGGTTGTAACTGAATACAATCCCGAAAGCCACAAAGTCCACTACAAAATGACAGAGTATATACAAGACTCCACAATGTCATTCAAATCAAGCTGTCAAGCAGCCAATCAGAACTCAAGGAATGGAATCACCCAAGTCACCCAGATTCATGGATGGATTATTCTTGAGTCCTATTTATACCAACTGTCTTGGACATTGCTGGAGTTGTACTTAGCTGCTGTTATTCAAACCAACAGTAGGCTAACTAACTTCAATAATGAAAAGGTCATTTTTAGCCATTTTTTGATAAATCCTTAGAGGAGTGGGGCTCTGGACTTAGAAAATTCTCAACAGGATGTTAAGAGTTAAAATGAACATTTTTTTCAGCAATGACTGATTTCATTTGTTAAATGAAATGAAAGAAACTAATTAATCTGAAAAAGAATGGTTCAATTAATTTTTATGAAAATTTAGATAATGAAAAAGAAGAATTGTAGAAAATTCCATTGAAATTTTATTTAGTTTAATTAATTAATTTATTTTGATAGACTTTTAAAATGAAAAAAAAAAAAATCTGTTACTGAAAATATTTAAAATTATTTTTTTTTTACAAAAATAAATACAAATTAACAAAAAAGATTTTACTTTATCATGTCATCATAATGAATTCGTGCTGATAGCATGAATTTCTATGACTCTCACTTTTGTTCTTCTCTCTCTCTCTCTTTCTCTCTCTTTCCCTCTTTCTTTTTCTTTCTCTCTCTCTCTCTCTTTCCTCTTTCTTTTCTTTCTTTTCCTTTTTCTTTTTCTTTCTCTTTTCTTTTCCCCTTTTTCTTTTTCTTTTCTTTTTTCTTTCTTTCTTTTTTCTCTCTTTCTCTTCCCCTCTTTCTTTTTTCTCTCTTTCTCTTCCCCTCTTTCTTTTTTTCTCTCTCTTCCCCTCTTTCTTTTTTTCTTTCCCCTCTTTCTTTTTTTCTTTCTCTTCCCCTCTTTCTTTTTTTTCTTTCTCTTCCCCTCTTTCTTTTTTTCTCTCTCTCTCTTTCTTTTTTTCTCACACTTATCGATCATCACTCCTGGCAAGTCTCTATCTTAATTTAAAACAAAATACTTCTTTAAAGAAATTTAAATATTATCAAAATTAATTAAAATATTCTTTGTCTGGAATTGAATAGTTTTTGTCAATGTGCATCAATTATGTAGCAAGTGTGTGGTCATACATATTTCTTTTTTAGATAGTTCGAATTGATTTATTTTCTAAGTGTGATTTATATCTTTTTGGATAATAAAAATTAGTTTTATATACACAGTGTTTCTATATAAATAAAGCTATTCTTAAGTTCTAATTTTTAGAATTATATAAATTTTAATTACAATTAAACTTTTTCTTATTATTTGGATTATTTGGACTATTGTCCTTACTTTTATTGTTATCTGCACAACATTTTGGACAATGTGCCCTCTGGCCTTCATCAGGTATTTCTTGTCAGACTCATCTCAAAAATTCAGAGAACTATCTATTACTGAAAAAAATACTAACAGCTGGATTTTCTTTATTTTAGTTGGTAAAAAAACTGTTGCTTTTATTAGTTATCAACATCAACAGCTTGGGATAGATAAACTTCACCCCTGCTTGTAGAAGTTTCAATTACCGTCAAATTGGTAAGACAAGGCAACAAGTAGCTGTAACTCAATACAGATCTAAACTTGCTGCAATCCTACTGCAGAATGCCAGAGTATTTATGAAGCCTTATAACATCATAGAAACCAAGCAGCCAGCCAGGACTCAAGGAATGGAATCACCCAAATACATGAATGGACTATTCTTGAGTCCCATAAGTACCAGCTATCTTGGGCACTGGTTCAGTTATGCTTAGCCAGTTGCTGTTGTCCAAACCAACAGTATACTGAGTAACTTCAATACTGCTATTTTTGTTTGATTCCTGTCCTTAAAGATATTTAAATATTATTAAAATCAATTAAAATATTCTTTGTCTGTGATTGAATAGTTTTGTTAATGGGCATCAATTAGTATTATTAGTGTTATTCGGACTATTGTCCTCATCTTCATTATTTGTACAACGTTTCGGCTGATATACCCTCCGGCCTTCTTCAGGAATAAATAAAGGGTTAGGTTCAAAGTTCCGTGATGGCTCCCGAATACGACAAGAAAGTTCCCGAGTTCGAAAAAGAAGGTTCCTGAGTCCGAGAAGGTTCCCTAGTCCGACAAGAAATACCTGAAGAAGGCCGGAGGGTATATTAGCCGAAACATTGTACAAATAACAATGAAGATGGGGACAATAGTCCGAATAACACTAATAATACTAATCTTCAAGCCTCATCTCAAACATTCAGAGGAAAGGACATCAATTATTTAGTATTTTATAATATACCATGGGTATATCATTTGAAGTGTCCATCAATGTATCATAAATAAAGATGAAAAATTATTCTTATAAGTTTCAATGTAGGTTGTTGAAGCTAATTGGGTAATCCTTAACTATTTCCTTGTAAATTCCTACCATAAAATAAACTGAACCCTCATTTTATGTCCGTGTTTTTGCAATAAATGTTTTATTTTTCTTACACCCGTTATTTTACAATACTAAATATATTTTATTTCTTTATTTTAATATTCACTTCAATGTGTATATTCTAAAGTTTTTATTTTGTGAGAATGGCTAGTTTTAAAGTGGGGGCTCATTTTACAATTTAAGCATAAATTGGATCCTCCTTTTATGACCGTAATTTTGTTTTTTCATCGACGATGATTAAAATCTGACGTACCACAGCAAAAAAAAAAAAAAAAAAAAAAAAAGAAAAGAAATAACAACAACAAAAGAAAAGAAAATAGTCCATTATGATTTGTTTGTGATCTGGCCAAAAGAGCCACTTCTCTAGGACTATTTGTATATATTAATACGCGCCAATATACCACCTGACTTGTTTTTAAGTGCAAAGATTATTGGCACCAAATTCACTTTCTGTATTACTTTCTTCAATAAATTTCTACAAGTAAGACGTTGTTACTTCACTTATTTTATCTTGTCTTTTCATTAACATCATGTGTGCTTCCCGTGCAACAATGTTAACAGTAACTGCTAAGATTATCACTAAGTGACAGCTTAAAGTCAGTGGAAAGCTTTGCAAAAGAGAAAGTCACATACTAAAAAGTTAGAAGTAGAATATAATATTACTTTAGTCAGGGATTGACCACCAAAGCAAGCGGTTGAAACTTTTACTTATGCTCTGATCTTTGACTCCCGGAATGAGTACAAAGTCAGTACAATGTAAATTGTCACAGAAATAAAGTTGTATGTGCACATAAAAATGTGGTCTGTTATTCATCCTCCAACATAAAACAACAGGAGACAACACAACTGATGACAGAAAACAGCATGAAGAGGAAATGGGTGAATGTAAAAGTAGAGACAGAATGTAATGCATATTCATATCTGTGGTTAAGGATTTCAATTCTGTAGAGTCTGACAGATATGCCTGACTAGCATAAAAGCTACCCTATCGGACGGCAATTGTGGGGGGCTCTTGATTGAACCTTCTGCCCAAAATGACATTTCATGCATTGAATCGCTTATTTTATTAAACTTGAAAAATATTTTTCAAACCAGTTTTAATCAAAACAATGATATAAGTTGTTTATTTGGAACTTATTACAAAGCTGCATCAGAAACATAATTAGTTTTCCAATTCCGGGTCAATACAAATAGCTTGTTATTAGGCTGACTGTTCAAATAGGTCGGAAAAGTAAAACGAAAAGTTTTTGGTGGTCCCAATGACAGTTTAACTACAGTCTATGAATTAACATTTTGCGAATTGGGTTATGGTTTTAGGGGATTAAGGTTGTTTTTAAGAACGTATTGCTTAAAAAAACAACAACAAAAACCCAAATTACTATACATTTAATGTTGAAAAATATTTTTTTAAACTAAGTTTAATTAAAATTATACATTGCAATACTAACACAAACAACTGTCTCAATAATAGATTCAATAATTAATTTCAATGGTTAATTAAATGTATAGTAATTTGGGTTTTTTGTTGTTTATTCTTTTAAAGCAATACGTAATTAAAAACAACCTTAATCCCCTAAAACTGTAACTGTCATTGGGGACCACCAAAATACTTTCTGTTTTACTCTTCTGACCTATTTGAACAGTCAGCCTGTTATTGTACAAAATAATTTATCTCTCAGAATAACATAAAAAAAAACATTGTCAAAAACAATCGGAGTAATTAAGACTTGGGAATCCTAATTTTCAGGATTACAGGTCCAGATTTGGCCCAGAATGTTTTAATTTGCTCACTGAGTTGGCCTGATTCCAAAGTTGTATGATATGTTTAGCTACAGCTTCAAGGAATAAAATTGAAAAAATGTGACACACTGACATTCATATTTAATATAAGAGATTAAGGACTCTATTCTAAAATGCTCTTGCTATTTTATCTCTGGTTTGTTTTTCCCAGTTTATTTTCATTTTGTTTTTCTAGTTTGGCTGCTGGAAGCTGTAATACATCATAAATTTTCAATCCTTTTATGTCTGTGTCCAATAAGTTGTCAGTAAACATTGTTAAACTAAAAAAAAAAAAAAAGTCTCTATCTTTATTCAAAGAAAAAAATTTATGTGAGTGCCCTTCTCTACAAACAAAAGTGAGAAAGCTATTTTTATAAGTTCCATTTCACAAGTCATAATCTTTGCCTGGCTCAAGAGAGATGGAAAAAAAATATGTTGTGCTTCTATTGAGCTGAACTAGGATCAATTGCTTATTCAAAATGGCAAGAGTAATTCAACATTGTTTTATGTGCAATAATCTAGAACAAAAATGATAAAATACTGTCTGCTATCTCATCTATTCTAATCTTTCCATAAAGAATGTTTGGCTGATATTCCATAAATCTTTGAATCTCTATCAAAATAGATCAAGACGTAACATGAAAGCACTTAACACTCCATATATTGTGATTTGAGACAAGATCAAATTAAAATGAAACTATTGGCTTCCACTGTTTCCCCGGTTTTTATCCAAGTTTTTAAAGTTATATTTTTGGTTCATCTGGGTGGGAGAAGTGAATGATGTATTTGGATACTAAATGATAGCATCTATGATTCTGAGTACATTGCTCTGTCTACATGTGTTGTTTGTCAGAATTTCAATGTAGTATATATTTACCAATCCCTCCACACGAGCAGAATGTGACACAAGGTCAATTTCTTAAGTGGAGTTTAACAGGTTTGAATTCAGAGTTTTCCTACTCCTAGACCGGTTGCCTAACCAAGGTTAAAGAGCCCAGTCTGCCCTACTATTTACCCAAGCTGGAGGAAGAGTAGAATTCATACCTTTCCCAAGGGTATTAACGCTAAGTGAAATGCTGTTACCACGTCCAGGATTTGAACTCAGGGCAAGTCCATTTCCCATGACTTTAACCATTACACCACGTGCTTCAATGTAATATAATCACACAATATGCATAAAGTAAGACTTTTCTCTAAATGATAAAAACAGCTTATTATATAAAGTAAAAGTCGTGAAATATCAAGGTGGCCCTAAAGTTGGTATCAGGCAGACAGCATGGGAGTCTATCCCCTTGTAACTAGCACTATACCAAGGAGATTGTTTTGGCATCTGAGGTGGTGCACCATACCTACCATCAGCTCCTTACTTTACTGCACAGATCCCTGTGCTACTTATACACTGAGTTGGCAAGGGCCGGTATCGAACTAGGAACCTTGTGATTTCTAGCCAAACGCTTTACTGACTGAGCTAATGTTGTTATATAGATCCCTGTGCTACTCATACACTAAATTCACAAGGGCCAGTATTGAACCAGGAACCTGTGGTTCCTAGGCGGACACTCTATAGACTGAGCTAAACTGGCCCTATATAAACTACATAAACTCCTTCTTTCACACAATCTTTTAACTACTGTATTTAGTTTTTAATACAGTATTTCCACATATCTATTTCTCAGCCTTCTGCAGATTACATGCTGCTCACAAGTAGTTATTTACTAAGAATAGCTTAGTTGTGCACAAGGCCGCAAGTATGGCACCCAGTGAGAATCAAACTCCTTTAGAATGGTTTGCTAATTCCAGCTTGCTAACCATTACACAACGTGAGGCACCCATACTACTCTTAAGCACAGCATCTGTTTTTATTGTCTAAGATTCCAAGGGTCAATAAAAAATTTTGAGCAGAGGTGTATACAACTTAACTTCCAAGTTTGGCAACTCTTTCAAATAACAATCTAAATTTGTCCTTTCAATATCTGCGATCAATTCTTTAGAAGATTATAAGAAGATAGAAAAAAAAAACTTTTTAAAAAGATTTAATAATTCTATTAAAAAAACTTTCCAGATATTTGTCATTCAAAACTGCAAAATGTGACGAAATATTGCAGCACATAATTCATTACATTTTATCTTATCCTGTTTTTTTTTTACAATGAAGTGCTATTTTTCTTATTCATCTAAAACGGTGTCCATGGGTTTTAAACATTAAGAGACGTCTTTACACTGGATAGCAAACCTCTTAAAATTATAGACCGATGCACATACCTAGGTAACAATACTTCTGAAATTAGATATACAGTGGTACCTTGACTAATGTGTATCCAAACTAATGAGTTTTCTGAATTACAAGCTGTCACTGGGTTGATTTTTTGCTTTGTGTTGAGAGCTAAAATTTGAGGTACAAGCAATTTGTTATTTTGAGTGCAATTATATTTGATTCTTCTTGTGTAATATTCCTGTTTTTAACTCTTGAAACCAAGTATTTAGAAACAAATCATCTTTGTGTTCAAATACTTATGACAATACTCTATGTTGCATAAAATAGTATTTACATGTTGAATCATTTTACCTTTGTCATTGTTGGAATTTTTGTATATAAGGCGTGCCAGATGGTCACTTCTACTTATAGACTCGCGAGTGTCATGTGAACAACCCATTAACCAGTCACTGACAGCGCTCTGCTGCTGATATTATTATATATACTGAAGGTCTGAGAACACCTAGGCATTACACTTTGGACACTTGTGGAGTACGGACCTCATGTGATTATCTCACTGGACCTCATAGGACTTACCAAAGATTCTGTATTGCGGGATTTATTCACTCACCAAAGGATTCTAGATTTCAGGACTTACTTACTTTAAGTTCTTATAACTGGCCAAGAATGGCAGTCAGAAATTCAAAGTCATAATCTTTTAAATCAGGAAATACCTGTGCTGAAGAGATTATTTTTAGTGGATATAGTGTGCACGGAACTAGCTCCACTTTTGGTAATCAGAGTCAGAGAGACAGTGTGACGAACAAGACTGCAAGACAAGGATACCTCGGGTCTTGTTACGTGCCTGGATACCAACCCAGGTATTTCTACGTCCCCAAATAATGTAATGTGCTAGATGGCCATTGAGCAAGAAGCTTCTTCCGTCCTTTGACAGGTCTTGATTTTCATCCTGCTAGGAGTCTAGCCACCCTCTTCACCAGGCAAGCTTGGTGAGGTTACTGGTTTAGTCGCCAATGATCCGACTATGAAACAGGTAGTACTGGATTACATAGTACCGTGTGTGCTATGGACGACCTGACTATATTATAATTGTTACATTCAGTGATTTAATTTACATGTTAATGCTACAACTATAAAGGGACAGAAATAGTAGGCATTTCTAATTCCAATACTTCTTTCTACAATTTAACATAGTCAATAGAATGAGAACCAAAGTTTTTTTTAAAGGGAAAACAGATATGATTTTCATGTAATCAAAAATTATATCTATTAATGATATGTGAAGCCTTAACCAGATCACTGAAACAAAGGTCAAATATTTCAAGAGCTTATATACACACCCACATATAGGTAAGTGGGGGAAGATCTGATCAACGAAATAAACTTTTTGGTACTATGAAAATGAATCCTTAGTTTGCTGATACTTTCATTTTTTGACAAACTCCATATCAACAATTTTATCTTCCAAACTTTATGTAATGGTTCCACCCACATGCAAAAGTGTTATCTCTCTTCCCTCTATCCATGTTTGCTTTCATTATCTCACCTCAGTTAATGGCTTCTCAATGTTTGTCATTTTATTTCTTTAAAGCTGGTTTCTACATTATGTCCTCTACTACAACTGTATGAGAAAATATATACATAATCTTCTGTCATATTTCTTACTTATTAAAAACAGCTTAACTGAAAATATTAAGTGAAAAACTTTGAGAAGAAAGAGAAATACATTATCTCAGAAAACCATACCTTGTACATATTTACCAATCTCTCTGCAGGAGCAGGATGTGATACAAGGTCAATTTTTCAAGCGGAGTTTAACAGGTTTAAATTCAGTGTTTTCCCTCTCCTAGACAGGTTGCCTAACCAAGGTTAGAGCCCAGTCTTCCCTGCTATTTACCCATAGCTGGAGGGAGAACAAGTGGATGCATACATTTCCCAAGAGTATTAGAGCTATGTGAGATGTAGGCAGTCTCATCTAGGATTTAAACTCAGCTCAACAGGTCCATTTCCTACAACTGTAGCCATAACACCACGTGCCCCCATCCCTTGTAATATGTGTAATAAAACTTACACTGGAGAAAACTCTAGGATAAGGAATGAGAGTGTCTCAATAACCCCAACCCCACCAATCTATTCTATTGGACCCCACTTTACTATGTGTCAATGTTGATAAAGTAATATTCATCAAAAATATATGAAACCTTTTTTTTTTTTTCCAGAGCCCCCAAGCAGGCATGACTCCCTCATAGTTCACATCAGCCCTGTCTAGGAATATCAAAAATATATATATGTATGAACACATTCAAGATTTTGAATTAGGTGATTTTCATTATGACCAGGTCAAATATAACTTAGAAGCCAAACTAAGTTTTAATTCAAATGCCCAAGTCAAACATAACTTAGACACCAAACTTAATTCTTATTCAAATATTCCAAAATGTTTGTTAAAATACACAATGAAAAGCACCTAAAAATTGTTAAATCCAGCATTATTTCTAATTATGTATTTTTCCAACCCCTCCAAACGTGCAGGATGTGACACAAAGTCAATTTTTAAGTAGAGTTTAAAAAGTTTGAATTTAAAGTTTTCCTTCTCCTAGACTGGTTGTCATACCAAGGTTAAAGAGTCCAGTCTATCCTACTATTTGCCTATAGTTGGAGGGAGAATAGCTTGAGGCATACCTTTCCCACGGGTATTAGTGTGTTATGAAATGCAAACAGCCTCATCAAGGATTTGAACTTTGTTCACCATGTTTATTTCCTATGACAATAACCATTACCCCATGAACACTTATTTCTAGTAATGTCAGCAGAGTGGTCTATTGTTGGTATAGCTGAGAAACTTTATAGATTGTCTCTTAGACAAAGAAGTAAGAAAAAAAAAAGAAAGAGATACAACTCTAATGTTTTAAAAATGTATAATTCATGTTTTTGCTGAGAAGAGAAACAAAAATCATGTTGCCTCTGCTTGATTCTTTGAAATCTGCAAGAAACTTTATATGTGAAATTTAGTATTATTCATATTGAATCTGCATGTGAGTTAAAATACAGATCTCTGAAAAGCTGACATTTTGATGTTTTGCTTTCATCTCAATTCAGGAATTGGGTAGATAATTTGACAGATTTGGTTTGGCAATAATCTTCTATCGTTTGCCTCAGCAGCAAAAACACCAAAAAGCAGAACAAAAAAAGCAGCAGTAGAAAAAAGACTGCAATATTATAGATTTGCTTTGCATGTCTTTGAATTCTCTCTACTTTGATTTCTTCTTCTTCTTCTTCTTACTTCTTCTTTTGCCTACCTCTTCTTCTTCTTCTTCTTCTTCTTACTTTTTCTTTTGCCTACCTCTTCTTCTTCTTCTTCTTCTTCTTCTTCTAGCTTCTTCTTTCCTCACCCTTTCCAATTCTTCTTTTTATTTCCTCCTTCTTCTTCTTCTTCTTCTTCTTCTTCTTCTACAGTTAATGTTTCGTGCAGAACTGGAAATAATTTGTATTCTATTTGTGTTCGAATTTCTAAGACAAAGTTTTGAGATTCTGTAAGTTTGGTAAGGGGGGGGAGGTAGATTGTACTGTACCAATCATCTGTTGGTTGAATATGCCTGCCTTGAAAATCAGCATTCAAAATGCTGGCTAAAAACTATGGAACCAATGAAAAGTATTCAATTATCTCAAGTATATTTGCTTTTATTCTGCTTACAGAATGAGTAATAAATACACATGCTTTTCATAGAAGGTAAAGTTGTCTGATAGGAGAGTGGAAAATTAGTTTGTAGGACAGAGTGTAAAAAATGGGTGTTCATAGTGGAAGTAATATAATAAACCAATGTGGATGATAGATTGATATTATCCTTCAAATCATTTCTCTGAATTTTTTAGATGAGGCTTGATAATTTGTATTATTTGAATTATTTGATCTATTGTTGTCATCTTTATTGTTATCTACAATTATGTAGATAACAATAAAGATGAGGACATTAGTCTGAATAATCCAAAAAATCCTTCAAGTTGTTTTAATTTTATTATCCATCAGTATCAAAGTATTCACGCCCCATGAATACATACAGTGCCTATATTCAAATTAATATTATCCTTTAAGTTGTTAAAAATGTTATTATCCATCATTATATTTAGATTTAAAGATAATGTTATAAAAGACCAATAGTTAGTTGGGTATTGTTTCCTTGTATGGTATAAATATAAGAACAATTCACAACAAAATTGATAACAAGGATATTTTATTGGCTGAACAAACTTAATAGAGGAGAATACAAAACATGATAGGAGATACAAGATATGGTTTATACATAGATGTATAAGAGAAATGTCCAATAAGGAAAAGTCTTTTAGTATTGTTTCCTAGTATGGCATAAATATAAGAACAAGTCACAACAAAGTAATAACAAGGATATGTTATTGCCTGAGCAAACTTAATAGAGGAGAATACAAAACATGATAGGAGATACAAGATATGGTTTATACATAGTTGTATAAGAGAAATGTCCAATAAAGAAAATAGTCTTTTAGGAGGTAAAGTCTTGAAACTGCTGGTAAAAAAGGAAATTATAATCATTTAAATGTTAAGCATGCTCTTGTAAGCCATGTGACATAAAATGTTGGAGATCAAACCCTCCTATCCATAGACAGAAATCTAACTGCTGTGTATTTACCTCTGTCAAAGCTAGAAGGCAAAAGAGACACTTTTGACTTTGCCACTTTCACTTTTATATTGCTGGTCATGATTCCACCTAGTGCCTGCTGGCAGACTCAGGAGATAATTACCTCTCATGTCTTCTAGCATCAAATTGATGAAGTGGCAACAAAAACTACGTCACTATACCCAAAATTGTCATAACAGAATAAATACACTCAAAATTTGAGCATGCAACATTAGACAGTCCTCATTGTTTTTTAAAATAAGTTTTAAAAGATACATCCCCAGTATCATATATTTATATATAGTTTGTTTTATTTTAATAGATATTCAAAGTTAATAGAACTTAGTTTCGATTTCAAATTGTTTAATTTTTTTTATTCTTTTGATGATTTCATGATTTATGGTTCAAACTCTCCGACATTTAATTTTTAACTTCCACTTTCTCAAGCAATATCTTTCAGAAATGTATTTTTACATCGCCCGGAGGGTGTTTTTTTATTTTGCTAGTATTTATAATGAATATTAAAAATATATCAGACTGTAATAAATAATTGATAGTTACTTCCCCTGTTTTATTATTACTTTCCCTTGGTGTATATCTTTAGCTTTCTGAAAGTATATAAACTAACAAGAAAACTGTATTTCTAAGTAGAATAAAGCTTTCTCAAGTCCGACCGTGTGTGTTCATTTATTATTACACAGACAAAATAATATTTGTGATTAAAACAATAATAGATTAAGATATTACTATAATAAGCATTACTTTCTCCTCAAATATTCTTGAATTCAAAGGGTCAGACATTAAAGGTATAATGAACCACTTCTCTTTTGGTGTAGCTTATTACAGAAATATTCTGTGTTCAAAGATAATTGGATTGGGAAATGCAATAAAACAAACTATTTAGTCCTAATCAAATTATCTGGTGTTGGTCAAAATAAGAATGAAGACAGTGAGGGAAGAAATAGAATAGTAAAATAACTTTGCAAAATTTCCTATATTCTGATGTTGTAAAATTATATCACCTATTAAATGCATTTAATTCTGATTTGTTTGTTTGTTTATTGATTTTAACGGCATATCAACCCGTCCGGGGTTATGTCATGCCTACCAGTTATGATGTAATACATATTGTGTATTTAAATATACTTTTAGTAATTTGTTTTTAACAATGTGTTAACATTATTGGGGGTTATGTTGTATGGTATTGGTTTGTTTCATGTCTATATTTCATGGTATATTTTTGTTTCCCTCAGTTAAATTGTTTAAAAATAAGTAAAATATTTATATGGCTGGATTTGATCTTAAACAGAAGTAGTAGTAAAAGTAAAGTTGGCAGAGTGGCCTATTGTTGGTATCAGCCTGACAGTGAGGGTGTCTATCCCTTTTCACTAGCACAGAGAGATTCTTTTTGTGTCTGAACTAGATCACCACACCTACCAGCAGCTCCCCACTTGACCACACAGATCTAAGCTGTGCTCCTCATGTATTAAGTTGGTAAGCCGATACTGAACCCAGAACTTTGTAGTTCCGAGGTGGATTCTCTACTGACTGAGCTAAAAGGTAGTAATAAAGCAATAATTGTAAAGGGAATCAACTTTTTGAGTTAAGTCATGCTAAGAGCATCAGTTCTAATCATATCACTGAAGTTAAGCAGTGACGAGGATGGTTTGGTTTTGTTATGTTTTATGGCATATCAACCTCAGTGGGTCATTTAATGCCGATAAAGTTTTGAAATAAATCAATTCTTAATGGATAATACAATTTTGTTTATAAACTCTTGTTTTTCTATTTAACCCATAGATGGAACCCTAACAGGTACTACCACTCCGGGTCAGAGTGGACCAGGGAGCAATGGTGATGAAGGGGTGCTCCACATTCCCCAAACCTCCAAAACTCGAACCTCACCATCAGAGTTTAACATCATTCCCAGGACATGTAGACCCGCAGTCACCGCCTTCTAGCACCCATATGATAAAAAGGGGTTGGGGCTTGCCATAAGGGCAATAGGGTTGGGAAAATCATATAGGTACTAGGGCTTGACGTGACCAGCCGATTGATCGGAGGGGGCCTCTCCGACTGCCCGTCTAGCCCAAGATAGGGCCAAAGTGGAGTATTGCATGTCACGAACAGCTCATCAACCTGGGCTCTATCCTTAAGCATCACGGGTCGCCACCCACGGCCAACAGGTTGCCCCATTGGGGGAGTTTTACCCCTCTGCAGAGGTGCATTCTAACGCCCCAGCCGACAGGGCGGAGTGACGAGGAGATTCAGTAATTAGATGAGTGACCACTTAGTAACAGTTAGTACTGTAAGATATCTAAGACCCGTTTCTCAGATAAAGTAAAACTTACTGTATTTGACGGTATATAAGATGCACCCCCATTTCAGCAGGAAAAAAAGTTTTTAGTGTATTTAAGCATATATTGTTGAAAACAGTCTAGCTGTGCATTACACAAGCAGAAACATAGCTGTATAAAAACAATTTGGCAGTACAGGCAAGCAATAAGCATACACAAGACATCTCAATAGCAGGAAATAATAATAATAATAATAATAAAAAGGCCTATGGGAGGTCTCAAACTTCACCTATGATGTATAAGACACAGGGAAATTTTTGGTAATTTATGAGGAAGTGCGTCCTGGTCTCCTGCCTCAGAAATTGCTACCCGGTGACTATTAAAATAACATCCCCAGCTATGTCGTCTCGGCGGTGTTACTTGAAAGAAAACAACCAACTTAGGGCGTTAAATGTATTTTATAGAGGGGGGGCTTATCTTTTTTTGTCGTATTTCTTATTTATTTATCTAATTTGTCGTAGGGTAATCAGTCTATTCCAAACTATATATCTATCTTCATATAAACAAGAATTACAACAAATTACGATAAATAAACAAGAATTATGACAAATTACGATAAACAAATATGAATTACGACAAAAAAGAAAAGCCCCCTCCAAAATACATTTCAAGTAACACCGCCAAGACGACATAGCTGGGGTCGTTATTTTAATAGTCACTGGATAGCAATTTTTAAGGCAGGAGACCGGGACACACTTCCTCATAAATTACCCAATTTTTTGAGCCAAAATTTTTTGAAAAATGTGCGTCCTATATGCCGTCAAATACGGTAGTTTATTACATCATGGAATGACCTGTTTATTGTCATATCTTAAATTCACGGTCTGACATAATTTCATACAGTCAAATCCTTTTGGAGGTAGCAGCTTTTGAGATTGGCTTATTCTCAGTTGTTGATTTAATTAGTATATCATTCTTAGACGATTAATGACGTACTGAAAAAATGATTTATTTAAAGGGAGATAATCATAGTTGTCTAGACAAGAAGGCATATGGTCTTTATAACTATCATTGGATGAACAAAATATTCTCATAAAGACGACATGACAGGAAACAGAATGCTTGAACAAAAATTTTCCCTGGGGATCATTTGAAATAAGATCAACAACAACCAGAACCAAAAGTTTGATTAAAATACAAAAACAAAAGCAAAAATATTATAAGAATGTTAAACTATATTTCTAGAACAGTCTTTTATAATATTGTTTGTTGTTTAATCTCTCTTTCTCTCTCTCTCTCTCTCTTTCTCTCTCTCTTTGATACATACAATCACCAGGCACCTGTGGTGTAATGGTATTATTGTAGGAAATAGACACAGCAAACCAAGTTCTATTCCTAGACAGGGCTGATTGCATTTCTCATAGTGCTAATACCTAGGGAAAGGTATGAATCAACTTATTCTCCCTCCAGCTATGGGTAAATAATATAACAGACTAGGCTCTTTAAGCTTGGTATGACAATCAGTCTAGAAGGAAAACTCTTAAATCAAACCTTTTATAAATTGTGTAAATTTCACAGAAGGTACTGTAATTTCAGGGGCACAAGAATTATATAAGTCTTCAGAGACAACATTGCCGATAAAATAAAGAATAAATAAAAAATATATATAAGAAGATTGGAGGCTACTTGGCTGAAATGTTGTGGACAAATAAACGCACACAAGAAGAAAATGGTCTGTTGAACAGAAAAGGAATTACAAAAAAAAAAAATCTAACAAAACATGGACAAGAACATATTCAATGAATCGCAGTTTTATTTTCTGTTAGTGTAAATAGATTTCTTTGACTGCAGAGTTTAAATTGTGTGATGTTCTGGAAGGTCCAACAAAGAATGCACACTGCAATCTTGCTGATGAAAACATCATGAACACAATTCCTACAAGAATCCTTTCATAACTGTCCGTCAAAACCTTCTCTTTTTTTTTTTATTACATGCTCTTCAGATTTCCTGTCATTGATTGCTAATAGGCCATCTTAACTACAATGTCACCCCCCCCCCCGCAAAAAAAAATCTGGGTATGTCCAGAATCAAGGAATTGATTTTTGTTTAGTTCTTGTCCGGAGGAAGAAAAATGGAGCCTTGCATTCTTTTCTGAAGACAGATCTTTTCTCAGCGTAAAAAGAAGAAAATGAGTGGTGAGCGTCAAAAACTTCCAGGAAAAGAATAAGATTTTTTTTTGTACCAAATTTGAAGAGCCTACAATGGTACCAAGAGTTATAGAATCAATCACTTAGGAAGATTATGGCCAAGTTAAACTGTCAGGCACAGAAAATATCAGGAATAAATGAATGAATCTTTAAGAATTATTTGCTCTTTATTTATATGGTCAATTTATTTAAACTAATAAAAGAAAGAAAATTATTTTCTCTTCTTTTCAAGTTGTGCTTGCAGTATAGATTCCCTTGACTTTCTCATGTCATCCATACCTATCAATAGGTTCTCTAGATTGCATCAAGAGTCCACACAGAGTTGATGAAAGTAAGTTCAGACTGATCAGCCTGTTGGATTTTGTGTAAAGTATTCAACTCTGTTACAAGATGAATGCAAGACTGCGAACATCAGCTTATCACCGACACTTTGCATTATACCAGCAACTGTGCAAGGACTGTATTTAAGTTACAGCTTGCCTGTTGTTCTCGTCTGCTAACTTGACAGTATTAGAACCCCACTGCGATGATGAGTATCATGTTGTTTCTATATCTGGAGGATAACTTCTACACAGCCAACACTGGTGTGTCCCTGGGTAGGAGTCCAAAGGAGAATGTCACGAGATTGTCCTTGTTTCTTCAGCAGTGCCTCACATATATTGTTCATCTTATTTGGTTGGTTGAAGAAGTGAAAGGTAAGTGGTTGTACAACTACCATTGTTTTGTTGAGTGGTGTTTCCAGGTTTTGTTCAAAATGGCATGCAGCATCTTTGTGAAGTTCCCATCTAGCTTTTTCTCCAATAATTATACAGAATGTAGAGTGATATAATGGTTATTAGCTCTGAAAGGATAATTCCTGCAGCAAGTTTCATTTTCATAGGACAAGCAAGAATCCAATTATTTTTCCTTCAGGGTTTATTGCCCAGTGTATGAGGTACTCCAAAAGGGTATCAATAGAGCTGAGCTATTTTAGCACCTCCAGGAAGTTTGCTTCATTTGTGGTCCCCTCATTAAACCAACCTTGTGTCATATTCCGACCTCTTCTTTATTCAACGATTCTCTTATAACTGAATCATATATTGTTGCAGTCTTGTTGAATTTGTTCATCACACTGTCTCTCTGACTGATTACCAAGAAGTGGAGCTAATTCCGTGCACACTATATATCCACTAAAAATATTCTCTTCAGCACAGGTATTTCCTGATTTAAAAGATTATGACAAAGGTAAAATGATTCAACATGTAAATGTAGAAGAATGGTAGTGGTACTATATAATCCATTGCTAGTGGGATGAGGGGGCTCATACCTTTTCTAATGGTATTAGTTCAAAAGTGAATGAAGAATAATCAAAGTTCCAATTACTGTCGAATTGGGAAGACATGGCAACAAATGGTTGTAACCCAATACAAACCCGAATGGTTTTAAAGACTACTGTAGAATGACAGAGTATTTATAAAACTACACAATATCATTCAAATCAAGCAGCCAATCAGAACTCAAGAAATGGAATCACCCAAATCACCCAAATTCATGAATGGATCATTCTTGATTTCTATAAATACCAACTGTCTTGGACACTGCTGCAGTGGTACTTAGCTAGCTGCTGTTATTCAAACCAACAGTAGACTAACTGACTTTAAAAGTGAATGTAATGGCAGGGTTGAAATGTGTATAAATATACACTTTTACATTATATGCTAAAATGTTGGTGTAAAAGCAAGTAACTTTTTTTATTACATCAAAGTTTTTGTTTTTTCCAGTGCTTAGAGACTGTTTATAATATTTAAGATTTATTTACTGATTTCCTTTAAAATTATTATTTAATATATTAAAATTTTAGTTCTCTACTTCAGCACATGGACTCTCCTCCTCGAGCTTTGAGTACCAAAGATTACCATTTATTATCACAGCATTTTATAGCAAAAACATTGAAAATTTCAATCAAGTATTTAATCAAATCAATTAGAATATTTTTATTCCTCCCACACACACACACAAAAAAAAACCTTCTAAAAGAGAGCAGTGGTCTATTATTTTTGCCATGTTTGTTATTTCCAAATTTTATAGAAATTTGATTCTATGCTAATTTAACCTGAATTCACTTTGTGAGATTTATTTGATGAACAAATCTTGGAGAAATGATTTTGGGTGTTTGAGTTAAATTCCTTAAGATTAACCTTTACAAAAAAGGATTAAATTTCCTTTCATCTCTCCTTATTTACTTGCAATTTATCTTGGCATTTCCGCAGAGAGAACTAATGAATAAACTAGTTTCACAGACAATTACTATGTCTCATCTTTAACTGATAGTTGCAGGTAGATTTCCATTAGAAGAAATTATTACAAAGGTAAAGGTATATGTAAAGGTCAACCATCAATATTTTGTCTATCCCTCCCCACTCATATATATATATATATATATATATATATATATACATACACTCAAACATGAATAGTTATTTATAAGTAGAGACATATATATATATATATATATATATATATATAATAATATATATACACTCAAACATGAATATTTATTTATAAGTAGACACACATACATACATATATATATATGTGAATTTGATATATTGAAAAAAAAAACAAATGATGTTTACAAATGCATGGGATCATCAGGAGAGAATGTGCAACCGTTTCGGGGCCTTCCTCTCAAACGGTTGCACATTCTCTCCTGATGATCCCAAGCATTTGTAAACATCATTTGTTTTTTCAATATATCAAATGCACACTGTCAGATTAAGTTCCTTTTATTTCACACACACACATATATATATATATATATATATATATATATATATATACACTCAAACATGAATATTTATTTATAAGTACACACACATACCTATATATATATATATATATATATATATATATATATATATTCAAACCGTAAGTGTTTCAAATTTTTCAAAAAAGATTCTTTTTTTGAATACATCCAAATTCTCTGTATTCTTACCGTTTTATTTTCAAATATCAAAATATTTTGCCCTGATGATGATTGCTTTTTTGTATACTTAAAATTTTTTAATATTTTTTCCTATTATCATTATTTTATTTTATTTTGTATTTAAAATGATTATTAATAGAATAAAATGTATACAAGAACAAACTCTTGGTCGAAACACGTGTCAACAATACAATGAATAATTTTTATCCATACAAAATTTTCTTTCCTTATATATTTTTTCAACATATATAGATAGATAGATAGATAGAAACATAAACAATTAGACTCAGAGTTGCAAACCCATGTTGAGACCATTTATAAACATTTCTTTTTACTAAAACATGCTTCTCCATACACATCAGACATTCTTCTGTAAATTTTACATTGTTTACATTTTTTCAGCAATCAAACTTTGATGACAAAGCTTTATTCAATCTATGAACACTCTGATTTGCCACAATTTTGAATAGTCTAAAGACTGAGAAATTAAAATAATTTTTGCTATAAACTAATTCCAGATAAAATATATAGATATTGTCGGATATTAGTTTATCATGGAAACACTTGATATCATTCTATATATATATATATTCCCACTCAAACATGAAATTGACTATAATCTTAGAGTTCATTTACATGCGTAAGAATTAAATGGTTTTCTACTATATATTCCACAGTATACAACCATGATACATAGCAAAACTTATATTATATATATATATATATATATAATCAATGGGGCCTAAAAGTTAATCATTGCATACTTTGTGAACTTGTGAATATTCTTAACCAGGGATATTAAATAAAGTTTATTTTTACATAACTATTAATATATATATATATATATATATATTATTACTTAAGTTTGTGTCATGGTTATTGGTGGGAAAAATGTAATCAGTAAGCAGTTCACATTACAGCTGAGACTGTTCACTTCACCCTAATGTCATAGGTAAATGCACAAATCAATCAATCAGATTCTCTCAGTAAAATGGTGGGCAACCAGTCAATGAGAAAGACAACTCAGATTTCAACACTAAGAATGTGGGTCTCTAAGGCATTGTTTTAAACCTTGTTCTAGTAGATCCTTTAACAATTATGATACCAAACTATATTAACCCTTACCTTTCCCTTGGAAAATAATGGCACCATCACATGCTATATGGGCAACTTTGCCCAAGCCAATATACAAGTTCATTCTGTCAAGATTTATGGATGCCAACAAATAACTATTGTCAGTTATTTTGTTATTTCAATGTTATCAAAATTTCAGTCAAATTGAAATGATTTCTTCAGGACCCTACCCTACATTAACTAAGTGGATACTATATATATATATGTATATATATATATATATATATGATGGCCTTTTTCATACATACAGATGTGTGTATTTAATAGTTAAAACCCCCTTCCCATTCTGTAGGTGACGATGGCAAGGCAGTTAAGCAGTCCAACTTTGCTGAATCGATCTGGTTTCTGTCTTTGGCTGTAGGTAGCTTACACATGTCTAGCCACACTGAAGAGATGTGATATGTCGAAAACAGTGTCTGTGGATGACTATATATATATATATATATATATATATATATACATACATATAATGTACTTAGCAGATATTTTTAGGTGTGTTTTATTAAAAATGACAGAAAAAGATTTGGTGAGTAGCTTTTATCCATCTTTATTTTTTGGTGAACAAAATGTCACAACATTGGTGCTGGCCCAAGGTGTAGATATATCAGCTGAGGAACACCTATAGATCCATTATCAAATGCATTTTAAGACATCCACACACAAGCTAAAAAAAGATTTTGTTCAATGTAGGCTGTCAATTTTTAATAAGTATCGCTTCTTATACTAGGAGCTGTTTTCTGCATTTAATTCCTTATGATATTGTCAACTAGAATTTGTTGAATATTTATGGGAATATTCTGGTCATCTATGATGTGTGTTGGTGATTTGTGTGTGAATAACACTTGGATAAAGGGAATGTCAATCTATGGGAGAGAGTGGTGGTGGCATGTCTTATCTATTAATTGTTACATATATATGTGTGTGTGCATATCTGTGTCTTTCTTTCTTTCTTTGTATGATAGCAGATCAACATCTGTGGGTTATTTAATTCCAAAGCCATTGTTGTAGAACAGTATTCATACTATTTAACACATAGCTGAGTCATGCATATGTGTGTGTGTATATATATATATATATATAACTATAGTCTGGGATATTCACCGTTTCAGCTTTCCCTGGAATGGTGCTCCAAATTGCAGTAGTATTAGGAGAGTGCTCGATATAAAGAATAAAGCTATTATATAATATAAAATAAATATATAAAGGTATTACATATCTTTATTTGATGGCAATAGAACAGTCACAACCTTAGGTTTCATACACACAAAATCGCATGCATTCATCAGGTGATGTTGATCCGAATACCATTATTATAATAATCATAATCATATATATGTAGATATATATATATATATATATAATAATAATCATAATCATATATATATATATATATATATATATAATATATATATATATATATATCTACGTATATATGATTATGATTATTATTATTTTAAACTTAGCTGAGAAGCCCTTGATGCTGTTCCCATAATTCAAATAAGTTATAAAAATGAAACAATATCTGACCAAGGCTAGTTTAAATATTTTAAGGTTTTAGTCATTCACTTCTATTGTTTTAGTCACATATTTTCTTTGCAAAATGAAAACAAAGAGAGTATCTTAAAAGTATACACTTTTAAAATTATTATGAAACAATCAAAAATGTAGTATCTATTTTTCTTTCTTGTCATCTGATACTTTGTCTAATTTGAACAGAGTAGTAGACATTTTACACAGATCAATAAAATATATGTTAGTGATGCATGTAAAAGTTGAAATCTATCTTTCCAGATGTTTGCTAAGATTAATGACAAGAAGCAAATAAGGGAGTGAAACTTTGTGTCATGTGAGATATTGTTCTGGGTATTAAAAAGAATTGACATTATTTGGTATATACAGAGGGTTTCAGAAAAAATGGTATCATTTTGTAATCTAATAACTAAACAAATTCTCAAAACCAAATGATCACAAATGTTAATAGCATCTGTTGAAACAACTAGTTTCTCTGGTTATGTTTTTTTGTTTTTTTCAAATATAGAAATTCCATTCACTGGAAAAGAACATATGTTTAAACATTAAATATAGGATTGTGATCTATATCTATAAATGCTGTTAAAATCTGGTCTAATGGTTAGTGTCGTAAGAAATGGACTCATCAACCAGAGTTCAATTCCTGGATGAACCTGTTTGCATTTCCATAATACCCTTGGGAAAGGTATGAATCCAATTCCCCCTTGGTAAATAGCATGGCAGACTGGGCTCTTTAACCATGGCTAGGCAACCAGTCTAGGAGAAGGAAAACTTTGTTCTTGTAAATGTTGTTTTTGATATCATGAAGCATGGAAAGTCAACAAAAACAAAAATCAGAGTTTCAATATCAGCTGTTGTTCTGACCCTGGTTCGATATATTCCGATATTTCGAGTGACCATTACCCTTTATCAAGGTATGATATATATGGGTGTTTTTAAAACTTAAATATCTGAATTCAACTCTGAATTCAAACCTGTTAAACTCTGCTTCAGAAATTAATCTTGTGTTGCATCCTGCTTGCCTGGAGGGTTTGGTAAATATATATACTGTTAAAATCTGAGATCATTTGTATAAGAATTCGTCAAGTTATTAGATTAAATAATATTATTATAAAATGTTATGAATTTTTCTATGTATATAAAATTTCTAACATTATTTTTTAACCTTTATCCTGCCAATCATGCAAACAGTAATAAGATTACACTGGTTTACAAAGAAATTCAGGCAGGCACAAAAATAGCTGTTTTAACCTAATTTGGAGGTGCTGAATTCAGATTGGAAATCCGTTTTTACTCATCACCTCTAGTTTTTTTTAGATATTCATACTGTACATTTTGTACACATACTGTACATAAAGGTGTATATGCATTCAGGGTTCATTTTTAATATTGTGTGACTTATGTTTTCTTTTTTAGTTATTATACAATAAATGTAAGTGATAGCATTACATTATATATATATAGCTATATATCAAAACGGATTTTGGCAGTTAAGCGTAGCGAACACGTTTCAATCAACAGCCAGTAGTGCACTGGCAGTCAGCAGATCATTTAAGAAAACACATTTCTAACTGTCTGCAGTACTATGAATTGTGTACATGGTGACATCCAAGTATATTTATTCCGTCAATGTTCTTTATCTATCCTGTTTTATCTGTAATAAGCTGCTGCAACTGTTGAAATAACTGCATATACTAAAATGAGACTATTTAAAAGACAGAAAACTAGGGTCATAAATCAAAACTGTTTATAAATTTGAATTCAGCACACCCAAATTATTAAAAAACACCTATTCACATTCTTGCTTCAGACAAAAAATATTTTTTTGTAAACCAGTGTTATTATTTCTAACATAGGAGGTGTTATTAGAGTTGAAAGAAATTTACTTGAAATCATACAATTATGTGTGAATTATTTGTATTAGATAGGAATACTTGATACTACATGAATGTGTGGAAAATATCAACTACACAAAAGAATATACATGAATGTTCAATGAATGCAATTCCTTAACCTCTAGTAAATGGGTTGAAATTCCATTAGAATCATTAGTACAAAATAAAAAAACGCATTCTGGGCGATGTAAAAATAGATTTTTGAAAGATATTGCCGGAGGGGTGGGAGTTAAAAATTCAATGTCAGCGAGTTTGTACCCTAAGTAAGTAAAATCATCAAATTCATTAAAGGATTAAAAAATAAAACAATTTGCAATGTAAACTTTAAATATATATTAAAATATAACAAATTATATATTAATGTATAACACCAGTCATGTATTTATTAAAACTTGTTTTAAAAAACAATGAAGACTGTCTAATGTTGCATGTTCAAAATTTGAGTGTATTTATTGAATAAATACACTCAAAATTTGAACATGTCAAAAATTGTACTTGAATAGCTCGGCTAGCTGGCTGGTACCTTATTTCTGTGGTCTATTTCTTCATTTCATCTAACTAGTCTGGTTCTCTATTGTGTTTATAGTTATCTGCTATCTTCATTTCTTCTAACTGGTTATGGCTCTGTAGTCTGTCGCTTGACTTTAAGATGCTGGTCTGACTTAGTTCACAAAGACAACCAAGGCTTATAGTTTGTGATCACATTTTTCTTATTATTTTGAACCAGACTTTCTCAGCCGCGGTGAAGTCAAAATCAGTGTGCGCTAGCCTCACAACATCTCTGGCCTAACTGCCTGACTATGCTCTCAGCCTTTGTTCCCAGGCAAGTCTCTGCATAACTGGAAAGAAGGTTACTTAAAGGTTATTACCTATCAATCATCTAACCCAACAGGATTTTGAATTTCAACCACTTTTAATTCAAAATCTAACCATCTAAAAAACAATGGTTTATCAATATGCAACAATCAAACTAAATAAAATAGTTTTGTGATAAAATTATGGTAACTGACTTCTCTTAACCAAATCTTAACTGGTAAGACAGATTCAGCTAAGCCTTTGCCAAACAGTGGCTGTAGGGTGATAATAATAATACTTGTAGAGTTCAAAACATCTGGAGTTGTTGAGACTTTCATCTCATATTTTTTTATTTTTTTATTTCTATTCTTTTTTGTTTGTTCAACTAACAAGACGTTCAGCTCAATTGTTATTTCAGGATTAAACAGCTGAATATTCAAGACAAATACAAATAAACAATCATACAACAAAGTTTTTGATCATAAAAATATAAACACTATAGCCAAATGGTTTGAAAGTCAAGTTATCACCTGATAGGTAGTAGGAGAATATTATTTTGATTACTTTAAACTATACAGATAAAAGGCCTTTTGAAAACCTTTTGAAGTTTGTTAACCTTCTTTTATGAAAAAGACTAAAAAAAAAAAAATGACAAAGCTTGCAGGGATGAAATGAGAGGAATGTTGGAATTAAATTCTTGAAGATTAACCTTTTTGAAGAAAGAAGGTGAATTTTCTTTTCACCTATCTTATATTAATTTGAAATGAACATACTTCCCATAAAAAATGGAGCATCCCACCATGATGTAATCATTAGCAAGGTAGTCTCAGATTCATTACTAATAAATAGTGAGTTCAGTCCTTGCTGGATGCCCCAAACATTTGACCTTGTGTCATATTCTAATCATGGTGAATGGGTTGGGTAAATAACTACTTCTCATAGAAAGGAAGGTAATTTATACATATATAAAGGGCAGTTTGTGTGTATGTATGTCCGGAGGTAACTATGAAAATAAAACAATTAATGACAAAGTAAATATATATATACATTCACTATCACCAGATCTTGCTTTTTGAACAAAAATAATGAAGATTCATGAAGATAATTAAAAAAAAAAATTAAATAATAACAGCATGGAATTTTTTTGCTTAAGTATTTTAAATTGGAGACATTCATTTTTCTTTTCAGAGTGTCTGAATCAATGCAAGGTCTTTTTAATGTAGGGATTTTAATGGGGCATTCTGTGAGGATCCAACTCACAATTTAACAATAATGGATCTGCGAGATTGCCCTTTTTACCGCACCTCTACCCTGGTGATGCCAGGTAGCCACTTCTAGTATTTATATATGGCTCAGTATTTTTGTCCAGATTTGTGTTTTTGTTTAACTAACAAGATGCACAACTTAAGTGAATTAAATTTATAATTGTGTAGTATGTATAGCTGTGGGAATTTTATAGTAGTTTTCAAAAATAAATTTATTTACCAAAAAAAGGTTAGTTTTTTGGCAGAGTTTAACAGGTTTATATTCAGAGATTTCCTTCTCCGAGACCAATTACCTTACCAAGATTAAAGATCCCATCCTTCTTTACTGGAACCTCACCATCAGATAGAGTTTAACGTCATTCCCAGGACATGTAGACCCGCAGCCACCGCCTTCTAGCACCCATATTATAAAAGGGTTGGGGCTCACATGATTGGTATATCCAATCCCAGAAAGTGTCTCCCTCACTCAACTCCACTCCACACACAGGAATGACCATTTTACTGACCCAACTGATGGGAGCACACATGAATGAAGCCAACCTTTTGTTGTTAACATTTACTTATACATGTAGAATTAAACAAAAGGCACGTCTCCAGTTTTTTCAAGTTAGTGGCAGTAAGAGTAACTAGGAGGGAAACACGTAGAAATTATATTAAGAGGTGTGGAGGCTTACTTGACAAAACTGAAACATAAACACATCATCCCTGATGATGGCACTTCGAAGTGACAAAAGTACTTGGGATACAAACTTTGGTGGACTAATCTACAGATTCCATCCAAATGTAAAAAAGTTGGCCAGAAAGCTTGAAAAGATTGTTAATAAAATTGTTAAACAGGAGATGTGCCTTTTGTTTAATTCTACATGTATAAATGAAAGAATGCTGCTCAAATGCACATATAACATTTACTTTATACTATTTCTCTTAATTTTTTAGATGAGGCTTGATAATTTGTATTATTTAGACTATTGTCCTCACCATTATTGATATCTGTACAGATAACAATAAAGATGAGGACAATAATCCAAATAATACAAATCAACTGTATATATACTCACTTATCATTTTATACTAGCCAGGACTCTTTGTTGACTTTTACAACTGGAAATTGTAGGTGTATCAGATGGCTTAGGCCTAGTCTTCACCTACATTGCATTTACCATATATACTCAACTATTATTTGATAATATCTTGGATTATTTTTGATAATATTTTGGAGTATTTTAATTGCAGCTGGAAATTGTAGGTGTATCCATTAGCCTACGTCTAGTCTTGGCCAAATATTTACTCACACAAAGTTTGTATATTGCATCTGGTGCAACCCCCTAACATTAGGTTTCAGAAAGTTGTATGATATGTGAGTATATATGGTAGACATGAATATAAGCTGACTGCTTAACCTCTAACAAGATCTCTGCATTTTTTCTAATAATAAACTTCAATGGAATTTACTAGCAGATTCTTTAACTATACAGTGCATTGAGGGCTGGTTTAACTTTGTCACTAGAGCATTTGCCTAGGAACCACAAGGTTCCTGGTTCAATACCAACCCTCACCAACTCAGCATATGAGTAGCACAGAGATCTGTGCAGTAAAGTGAGGAGCTGATGGTAGGTGTAGCGCTCTACCCCAGATGCAAAAACAATCTCCTTAGTATATCACTAGAGAAATGGGGATAGACTCCCTCGCTGTCTGGCTGATATCGACATTAGCCCACTCCGACGATTTTACTTACTTATGCAGTCAATAAATTTGGAATAATTATCTGAAAAAATTGCATTGAAACAAAAAAGCTATGTGATAAAAACAAGCAAGATGAGGATGCTAGTCTGAAATAATCATTGTATAATAACACCTCATCTCAAAAAGCCTTGTGATAAAAACAACCAAGATGAGGATGTAAGTCTAAAAGTGGTTGAAAAATAGATGGGTGGCCTATTGTCGGTATCAGCTAGACTCCCTCGCTGTCTGGCTGATATTGACATTAGCCCACTCCGACGATTTTACTTACTTTTATACAGTGCTTAGAAGAATATATTTTTTCAGTATCCTATATTTAAACAACTGTTGTGAAACATTCTAATTTTCTCGTTTAAATGCAAAGATATAATAAGGATAATAATCCTTTTAATGGCTTCTAAGATAACATCTTTGACACTGCAACTTCCTTCTTGGTGAACAACTCCTTTTCATAAGTATATAACTTTCTAACTTTGAAGACTGATGTAAATCAAGAAAATCTCTTGCAGATGAGTCAATCTGTTAATTAGTGGGAATTTATTTGTCGACACAAATTACTTGGGCCGTTTCCTCTGATAAACAATTAAGATTTAATGATCATGAATTTGAGAACTTACTCAAAAGAGGAGAAAAGTAAAGCAACTATATAGTTTGATGATATGTTAGATGAAAAATTGCTTCCTTTATAGTTCTTTTTCTTCCTATCAGCTTATCAACACATTTCTGAGGAAGTATTACAGTTTCTCCACGTAATTTCCCACTGTTTGTCTTTAAATTTGGCTTCTCAATTCGTAAATTTTCTTTCAACTCTATTTTACCAAAATACAGGGACTAAGAGTTATCATCATAGGAAATGGACTTTGGTGATGAGTGTTCAAATCCTGATCAAGGCTGTTTGCATTTCACACAGTGCTAATACCCTCGGAAAAGGTCTGAATCCGATTATTCTTTTTCCAGTTATGAGTAGATAGTAGGGTAGTCTGGGCTCTTTATCCTTGATTAGACATCCAGGCTAGGAGAAGGAAAACCCTAAATTCAAACCTATTAAACTCCGGAACGTTTAGATTGTAGTGTAACTGGAAGTTCTTACTACGACGAACAAAAGTCAAGTGACAAAAATTAATGGTTTGCGCAAGGGATTACGCAGCCTAGTAAAAAAAAAGAAAATTGAAATAAAAATTTGTACATTTTCGACCAATCAGAGATGTTCGTGCCCAAATACTGAATATCAAGTGCAAAATAGGCTGAGATGTCTAATGTCTACATACAACTTCTATTTAGCATGTCATCTTTAAAAAAAAGCTTGAACTATTTTAGATTTTAAAAAAGTTGACATAGCTATCATATTTGGTTTGGTTTGGTTTCTTTGTTTAATGGCATATTGTTGTAACTAGAGACTTGTTAACAGAGAAATGATAGGAAGAAACACAATGAGTATTAAGGATAGGGAAAAAAGTGTACTAAGAAGAGATACAAGGTGAACAAAGTAATTAGCAAATGCTAGGCTGAAACAACAAGTCCCATGAGATGTCGTTGTTTCTCTCTTCTGAGGTTTCATCAGACATCATCAATATGAAAAACTGATGATTCCATTTTCATTATTTAGGTACTATATGACAGATATCAGACTTCATGGGTTATTTGATGCCAAAGCCATTCTTGTAGAAGAACAGTAGTGGTACTATTTAACCACTATCTAGGGGTATTAGGGGTTCATACCTTTCCCAAGAGTATTAGTCCAAAAGTAAATGTAATTGCTTGACTATATCTCAAACATGCTTACTAAGATGCCAATCCAGCATGTTGACCAATATGCCATGGGGGACTCCTTTATTTTATTTGAAGTTTTGGTAGAGTTACAGTTCACATCAAGTGGTCATTACTGCATCAATATAAGTAAGTAAAATTGTTGGGGTGGCCTAAAATCGGTATCAGACAGACAGTGAGTGAGTCTATCCTCTTTTCACTAGCGTTTGACCAAGGAGATTGTTTTTTAGCATATGACAAGGCACGCTACATCTATCATCATCTCTTCACTTTACCGCACAGACCCCAGTGCTACTCATATGCTGAGTTGGTGAGGGCCTGTATCAAACCGGGAACCTTGAGGTTCCCAGCCGAAGACTCTACAGAGACAGCTAAACCAGCCCTAGTCAACAGGAAATATAGTACAGACTGGAGAAATGAGTTGAAAATCAAGCACTGGTGCAAATACAACGTAATGTGATTTGACTTGCTTTTAATCCAATTAAAATTTGATAGAAAAAGTATTTTTGTTAACATGTAATATTTGTTTGTTGATATCAATCTATAGCACTTAATGGACTTGTTTTGATCACAAGTGTTTTGTGGGGTTCAATTCAATTAATAACCCTTTTCGTTGAGTTTAATTCGATTAATGACCCATGATATTTATTATTCCATTCATCCTTTTGTCCATCAACCTATTTTCTCTTGACCTTCCTCACTGTCCCTAAAATGTAGGGAACTCACAGCTATATCCTGCCAACTTGGTCTATTATATATTTCATGTGAAATGGACTTGTCGCCCCGAGTTCAAATCCTGGACGTGGTAATTGCATTTCACTTAGCGCTAATACCCTTGGGAAAGGTATGAATCCTACTCTCCCTCCAGCTATGGATAAATAGTAGGGTAGACTAGGCCTCTTTAACCTTGGTTAGGCAACTGGTCTAGGAGAAGAAAAACTCTGAATTCAAACCTGTTGAACTCCGCTTAAGATATTGACCTTGTGTCATATCCTGCTCATGCGGAGGGGTTAGTAAATATATATAAAAAATTTGAAGAGAATTAAAATTCAGGGTTCTTGTCCTTCTAGACTAGTTGCTTTACAAAGGCACCCAATGTGTAATGATCGTGATAATAGAAAAAGGACATGGCAACATGAGATCAAATCCAGCACAAGGTTGATTGCATTGCACATTGTGCTAATACCCTTGGGAAAAGTATGTATCCAGATATTCTTCCTCCAGCAATGGGTAAATAGTGTGATAGATTGAGTTCTTTAATGTTGGAATGGCAAACAACCTAGGAGAAGAAAACCCTGTGAACTAAAACCTGTTAAATTCCACTAAGAAATTAATCTTGTGTCACATCCTACTTGTGCAGATGGGTTGGTAGATACATATGTAAGTTAGAGAACCAAAACTACACTCTTATTTTACCCATTGCTGGAGAGGAGAATGGATAAATTTGTTGTAGGATGGTTGGAGGTAATTTTAAGTGAAATGTAACACCAAAGAAAAAAGAGTACCAGTAACAAATAAAGAGGTTTTTAGTCATAACAAAATTGTTTTTTATATGTATATTATAAAAAGTCGTTGGGGTGGCCTAACAGCGAGGGAGTCTATCCCCTTTTCACTAGTGCTAGACCAAGGAGATTGTTTTAGCATCTGAGGTGGAGCACCACGCTTACCACCAGCTCCTTACTTTACCGCACAGATCCCTGTGCTACTCATACGCTGAGTTGGCGAGGACTGGTATTGAACTAGGAACCTTGTGGTTTCTAGCTGAATGCTCTACCGACTGAGCTAACCCGTGTATCAATTGAATAAATTACATAGTTGTGGTTGGTTAATGAATTTTCCTTTCTTTTTTTTAATAAAGTCTTATTAGTGTTTAAAGCTTTGTTGTATTTTAGTTCACCCAGTTCTAAGAAGATTGTACTCTGTGACTGATCCCTTCGCTTGCCAATGCCCTTCTGCTTGCTTCTGCTACTATAAAATCCTTCTCTTCTTCCCTATCTCCCAGAATTTCTGTTACTGACCGAGGGTTTTGAATTTGGTGTTGGTCAGTCTGGTTTTGTCTATTTTTAGAATACAGTTCTTTTTCTTTGTTTCTTAAATCTGTCCTGACAAGAATACATAGCTTATGAACCATTGCAGATTCATGCCTTTCCTAAAACACAGATAATAAGTGGCTGCAAACAGCTTGTAAATTGTATGTTAAATGCTAATAATTGTTATACCCTCCATATACTATTTGTGATATCTAGCATCTTATAATCCAACAAAATGTCTAAGTGGACCTGACTCTTAAGTAATACAAGTTAAGCTATATGCTAAAAATCTGTAATTAATTTTTACCTGTCAATAAACATATTTTTTTGTAGATAAAACACTATTCAGCCTCCTAATCAAATTATTGAAAATTTTTTTTAGAGTATATACTACCTAGCATAGCGTCAGTATTAGCAACACAGCAAGGGAGTTTATCCCCTTTTCACTAGCGCTAGACCGAAGAGATAGTTTTTGCCACACGTACCAGGAGCTCTTCATTTTACCACACAGATCCCTGTGTTACTCATACATCGAGTTGGCAATGGCCGGTATTGAATTAGGAACCTTGCAATTCCTTTGGCAAGTGTTCTTACCGATTGAGCTTACACTCTATCAAAATTTCGATGACTTGACAGTCCAAAAATATCTTACTAATCATTGATGCAATTAAATAAAAAAAAGAAAAACCCAACAAGAAATTTTCAATAAGCTTGGAATATTCTTACTATGACCAGTATTTAGCCACAGATTACTTTAAAGTATTATTTTATATGCAAATTGGTATAAAATACCAATGTTCAAGTAGCCAAATTAATAACTGTATTAATCCTATGACCAAGATACCATGCTTGAGTGAACTATATGTTTTTTGTATAGGTAAATGAAATTATTTAACAATGCCCATTTGGTTTTTGAAAAATATGGCACATGTATTATTGAATATTAGTAACAGGAAGAAATCACAAGAATACAATGACAAATTAGAAAAGGAATATTCTTTTAAGGAATCTAGTTTTATTGAGTTCTTGAAAATACAAAATAATGTTTTGAAACTTCAGCCTTTATAGATTGAAAATGTATAATTGAATAAACCACAATCTACAGATGTACAAAAAGAAAGTGTGAACTTTTTTTATCTTTTGTAATTTTCATACAGAAGAATTAATTTGTGTTCTATTTCTAAAATATGAAAAGCGACCATAGAAAATTTACAAATCCTGCCTGTCATAGTAATATCATTTGACT
This sequence comes from Doryteuthis pealeii, assembly GCA_023376005.1. Lineage (NCBI taxonomy): Eukaryota > Metazoa > Mollusca > Cephalopoda > Myopsida > Loliginidae > Doryteuthis > Doryteuthis pealeii. Next base: position 11,574,567 of record CM042157.1, read on the forward strand.
TGATTCCTTTTTATTTTATTTGTATTTCTAATTTAATAAACATAAATTTATTTTCCAGTGTCAAGTTCATTGTTTTATTATCATTTTCTTTTTTTAAATTTGAGCAGATGGAGAAGATTTACATGTCATTAAAGATACAAGAATGAAAAAAGAAAACGAATACATGCAGCATTATAAATTTTCATCTGATAGCCAGCATCTTCATGACAACCTTAAGAAAAACTCTAAAAAAGAATCTGGGTTCTTGGTTTCAATGAAAACTGATGAAACTAAAAAGAAAGAGAATGGACACCAGAAATATTAAACTAGCTGAAGTATCTGTCTATGTTGGGTAAAAAGTCCAGATTTGGATTGTAGTTGGTTATTTTACAGTTTTATTATCAATTAAAAATTAATCCCAAACAGTTACAAACAAAAATTATTAAAACAAAAGACAAATCAACATAATATAGATTTACCAGTTTTAATTTAATGTTGTCCTATGAAAAATTTCTTAAAGTTTTGTAGAGAAATATTATTTTACTAATTTTACTGAGTAACTCTAAAGAGATTCATGGATTTAAAAATGTTTGCCTTTTATCTGTACTTTTAGTCTTAAATAAGCAATAATATTATTATTTTATATTTTCATCTTTATGAAATACTTTTAAACAAAATGGATAATATCTATTAATAATGGAGATTGTCTATTTTTGTCTGTAACAAAAACTACGTCATAGCTCCACGTTACAATATTCTAATGCTATATACACCCAACATTTGAGTAAGCAATTTAAAAAATTGTTTTTTTACTCTCATCCCTTTTTGTTTTTACAGTAACAAGAAGTTAACTAAAAAGTTTACAAATAAATAGATACCTACGATCTTGTGTAAAATTTGATGTGGAAAATATTTAAAATAATTGTTTGATTATTACATGCACGCAACATTTTATTTGAGAGGGACGGGGCTCAGTTTTCATTTCAAATTGTTTGTTTTTTTATTCCTTTAATAAATTTGATGATTTTACTTACTTACAAGCCCTCTGACATTGAATTTTTAACTCCCACCCTCTCAGGCAATGTCTTTCAAAAATTAATTTTTACAATGCCCAGAGGGTGTTTTCTGTTGCTAGTCTAAATAGATGTGAATGATTATTTTAATACTAAAAATACTAATAAAAAACAAACACTAAAATACTAAAAGCCACCATATTGGGAGCAATTAGACTAGTTCCTATGTATGGTTTTTGATTGGGTATTTGGCTTAACAATGTCACTTCATTTATTTAAAAATTATAAAAGATGTTATATAAAAAAATTTTCACCCAAAAATCATGTGAAAAATCACTGAAAATAATTGAAGTAATTAAAACTTGGGAAACAAAATTTCAGAATTGTGGGTTCAGATTTTGCCCAGAATGTTTTTAATTTGCTTACAAAGTCAGCCTGATTCCAAAATGATATGATATGTTGGGCTATGGCTTCTAGGATTAAAGTTAAAAAAAAACGTAACACACTGACATTCATATTTATTATTAGACAAGAAAAATATTTTTTTTTACTTTTCAAGTTTGTAAATTTAGATTCTCTCTCCTTAGTTACAACAACTTTCTATCAATTATTGTTTATTGCTAGAAGCTTCCTCACTGGAACATTTTCTCTTAGTGAAAATTTCTTCGTGTTAAAATCTTTCCTTAGGTTTAGAAATATTATTTGAGCATAGCTCTCCACGTTAAAATCATTTTGTGTCTATTTTGGCTTGGTAGAAAGTTGGGGGATAATACCATACAACACAAATCCAAGGAAGGCTGAAGAATATATTGGCTGAAATAGTGTATTAAGAGAGGAATTTTTTTGCACCAAATTAACCCTACAACATCAACAGAGAGACAAGTTAAACCATTAACATTTTAACAGAATGTATTGTTATCAAAAGCAGCAATTTGACTACAATTACTAAATTCAAGTGTTAGTGGCAGGTAACTGAGAACAGGCTGCCAAGAAAATGAACTAAAAAAAACAATATAAAAGAAATTCTACACGTGGGTGATTTAAGTTATACGTGAGTTGGCAAACCAGATGTTCTCGGGTTGGGACAAAAGAACCAATTATCATCAAAGCTCAATTCCTGCAGATTTTGCATGTTTCATTATTCATGACTTTGCAAATGATAATTTAGCAAAAAATGATTTTCAAGTTTTGCAGTTAATTTTAGGGACCATATGACCTTTTTGCAATCTTGATTCATCAGGACATGTTTTTCATTTACACCGTCAAAATCTGGTTATTTGTTAACATGATTTTTAGAGGTTTGTTTTAAAAAACTAAAAAAACTAACCCCTAACCCTAACCAACAATCAGATTTGGATGGTGAAAATGAAAAACATGTCCTGATGAATCGAGATCGCAAAAGGGGTGCCAAAAGCCATATGGTCCAATTTTAGAAAATCTAAAGAAAAATTTATAAGTCATAAATAAAGTCATCTGAGTTGCCTATTGTTGATATAAGCTGAATAGCGAGAAAGTCTATCCCCATTTCACTCATGTTACTAGGATGGTTTTTGTGATGGGAAGTAAGTGGCCATATAGTAGCTCCTTTGTAAAGAGCATCCTTGTATAGTTCCTATCTAGCTTTTACTCTTAATATTTCATTAAAGTCCAAGGGTGCAACCATAAAGCAGTACTGACATGGTTTCAGCTTGGAAGTATGTGTGTTTTATTTTATCAGAGATCAGATTTCAGTGTAACATTAATTCATTTTATCCCTTACTACCATAAATATATGTATATACAAATTTAATGTAACAGCTAAATTTTGTAAAAAGTTTCAGTTTAATTTTTTTTTTTAAATCTCTAGACAATCACTCTGTTTGAGGATGCCACACTCTTAGTTTCTATCATGTTTTTATCACTGGTGTGTAGTAGATCTGATATTGATATGTTAGACTATATCATTGATATTGTAAATTTAAATGTATAAAAATACTGATTTATTTTACTTTTTGGTGTGTTGAATATGGTCAACAACATCAACAATTAAGTCTTGTGTGAACGAGAAATATTTGTGTTTCTTTTTTACCACATTCCCACAACAACTTCCTCTACCCAAGGAAAAAAAAGCTGTTAGCTCCATAGTCAACGGTTGAGGCAGAGGTTGAGAAAGTGAATAGGCAGAGGTTGAGAAAGTGAATAAATGATTATTTGGGCAACCTATTCTCTCATTACTACTTTACCCAACTTCACCTACTCAAAAAAGTAGTAATAAACATTTCTTATACCAACAATAAAACTGGACAGAGGCCAATCAAAAGAGTGAGCGAAGAAGCTTTTTAACAAATCCCATTTCTGTTACTACTTCCCATACCCAGGAAATAGCAGCAAAAATATCTTAACTCTATAATTGACCTTGCAGGAGTTGAATAAATTGCTAAATTATGATTATGAAACATTTATTAATATGGATATTTCCCAGTTATCACATTACCTCCCTTGTCTGCCACAACGTTCTGCTAATATCCAGTAGGTGGGAGGACCAAACTTTCTTATAAACTCAAGATACAAAATCCTCAAGTCTCTTTGATACCAGCAGCAAATTGATATACACATGAGTACTTGGCCACTTGACCAAGTGATGTGTAATGGTGGTTTCTGCTTACCATTAGTTTGTTTATTGATTTTAATGGCATATCAACCCATCTAGGGTTATGTCATGCCTAATGGTTAGGAAGTAATACATATCTTGTATTTATATTTATACTTTTTAGTAATTGGTTTTAACAATGTGTTAGCATTATTGGGGATTATGTTGTATGGTATTGATTTGTTTCATGTCTGTATTCTATGGTATAATTTTATTTCCCTCAGAAAAGAGAGAATATCCTCTATGTTGATGTTTTCAAACAGATCTTTCATTTTGTTTGCTTTAAAATAACGGTTTCTGATGTGAGAAAAAAACCTGCATTCCATGAATAAGTGTTTAACTGTCAAAGGTGTTTGACATGTTTCACATTGTGGTGGTTGTTGTTGTTCTTGTTTGAGTATATAGGAGTGCATTAGTCTTGTATGACCAATGCGTAATCGGGACACAATGACTTGTTCCTTTTTAGACTTCCTTAAAGTTGGTCTCCAGCCACCCAAAGTGGGTTTGGTTAGGAAGAGTTTATTGTGGATGTTGTTATTCCAGTAGTAACAATACTTTGAAAAGACCAGACTGATCCCCCAGGACACAGGGGCTTTTCACTCCTAACTACTGTGTGTCACTTGAACATGACAGCATAGAACAATACATTTATTAAACATGTAAATCTTAGCATAAACTTTTACAAAAGTCTTCTAAGAACTGTTCTCAATATACCTACTCTTATGTGCAATTTGGTATCTCATCATCATTCTTATATCTATTCTATTAAGTTTGCTCAGACAATAAAATAAGTTATTGTTAATTCATTATGGATTGTTCACATGTTTATTCTGTATGATGAAAATATTCAACCACTATTCCTCTACAAGTAGTCAAATGGTTACTTTTTCCTCTTTTAATGTTAGCATGAGTTACAGTACGCTATTTACGTACTGTAACTCAGCTAATATATTGTTATAAATCTAGTCTCAGAGTTAACAGAAATAATAGGAAGAAAAACGATGAGTATTAAGGATAGGTTTACTAAGCAAAGATACAAGGTGAACAGAGTAATTAGCAATTGCTATCCAACATTTCAGACAATGTAAGTTAATTTCGACCAAGCACACTCCTTAAAATAATTTCTATCTATGTTTTCCACTCAGTGATCACTTATTGTTCTTTTATTTTTCTGTCTTTAGTCTCTAGTACGTTTTGATAAAAATTAACATTAATTATTCTCTAGATTGGTGCTTAAAAAAGACACTTATATTTTATGAATGAATCTATTGTGAGTTCAAGCATTCTGTAACATCAGGACAATAATTGAAAAACAATTGCTCCCCTGTCTTTTTCCCCCTCAATTCTGTCTTTAGCATTTTTAGTTTTTATTATCATTCTTATTTTATTAATTTGGTTAACCATTTGTTAACCTGTCTTGTTTTACTTTGTTTTTTTAATGTTGGTTTACAGCAATTATACATGATAGCAAAAATGTGTGCCAGTATTTAAAATTTGATGTAATAAAATATATTAGAAAGACTAATCGAACTAAGAATGCATATAAAAATATTACATTTATTTTTATTTTCATTGATTTCTATATAAAATTAAACATAGAAAATAAAATAAAAAATAGCATTTAATACTGTTCAAAATTGAATTATGATGTTAGGGGATATGATTGAAGCCTACAAATACACGCATGGTTTTTATTCAACAAACTCTGACCTACTAAACATTGCTCAAAATACCTATACAAGGGGACATAAATTAAAACTCCTCAAAAAATCTTGTAAAGCAAACGCAAGACAAAATTATTTTAGCTACAGAGTGGTGAATGCATGGAATAAACTACCTTCATCAGTAGTGAATGCCCCATCTCTAAATCTCCTTCAAGGCAAAGTTGGATAATCTGTGGAATGATTATAAATATTCCGTGGATTTAAAATGAATATTTATAAGGAACAGCTGACAGGTCTCAGACCAAATATACTAGCTGAAAAGATATTATTATTATTATTATTATCATCATAGACTTATTTGAAATATAATGGGAATAATCGAAGAATAGAACAGCTTGGACACTTGTTCTTCCCATCACTCAGTTTCCAGTGCTAAATTTTCCTAATTTAACTAGAGTAGGCAGTAGATAATAAAATTACAGTTATTACTTTTTTTTAACAGATTTCCTTAAAAATATATTGATGGTAGGGCCGGTTTAGCTCAGTCAGTAGAGCGTCTGACTAGGAGCCAAAATATTCCAGGTTCGATATTGGCCCTCGCCAACTCAGCGTATGAGTAGCACAGGATCTGTGCAGTAAAGTGAGGAGCTGATGGTAGGTGTGGCACTCCACCTCAGACACCAAAACAATCTCCTTGGTCTAGCGCTAGTGAAAAAGGGGATAGACTCCCTCGCTGTTTGGCTGATACCGACTTTAGGCCACCCCGACGACTTTAATTTACTTACTAATTTTTGTTCATATCTATTAAAATAAAACCAATCAATTAAAAACAATCTTTTTCAGTGTTTAATGCACTTAATTCAGCAGTGCATATTAACTCATAGATAAAACGTTACAGAATCGACATAATAACTACAACTGGGACTATGGGATTATTGCTACAACCCATGTAAAATACTTTTACTTGATGGAATAACAAGGCAAAGATGTTGAATAGAAAAGTACTTATCATCCATTCTTTATATTGATTAAGAAAAGAATCCCTCATTTCCAAGACACGGAATGCTACTGGGATAAACAGTAAGATGTGTGGATTACAAGCCTAGCTCCAGGTGTGTACAGCTCTGTTTCATTCTGTACAAACTGTGTCCTCTCTCATCTTTGGGCTGGGCTGGCCCACCCAAATAAATAAAGGTTTTCTTTCCATTTTGTTATTACAACATTTTGGCTAATCTATTCTACAGTCTTCTTCAGGTGGTCCAGTACGGAAACGAGTGTAAATTCTCTTTTTTTTATGGCAAACAATTCAGTGTTTGAATAAAGAAGCACTTTATAATACTCATTCTGTTAGGTGTAAACATAAAATTGTTTTGGTAAATCCATCCACTTGGAAGCCGGGAAAATTAGCAAAATTGTCTCTAGGTGAGAGGTAAATAGATTCTTGAAATTTCTTCAGCATGATCACAATCATCAAAATGTAAGGATGGAAGAAAATATTTATGTCCTTTTTTAAAAAAAATATTCTACCAAAGAAAAAAATCAGAAGTTGTGAACAAAATATCACTTAAAACATACAGATTTTAGTATTTAATAATTTGCTTTGAAGCATTGTTAAGTATATTATTATTCATATTTTAAAGGCAATTACAATGCATATAATGTATAGCTGTATCCACAACATATACATAGATGGAATTTGTTAATTATAATTGAAATAATCACGACAAGAAAACTCGGCGAATACTTATAATTAACAAATTCCATCTATGTATATGTTATAAATACAGCTATATGTTATATGCATTGTAATTGCCTTTAAAATATAAATAATAATATAATATAGTTTTTAATTTAAATGAGTAAAAAAATAAAATTACTCATTTTTTTTATCAGGCTAGCTCATTCAGTAAAGCATTTGCCTTGGAACCACTAGGTTTCAGTTGCGATACCATCCCTCACTAACTCAGCATGTGAATAGAATGGCTTGGATCTGTGGGGTAAAGGGGGGTGCTAATAATTGAAGTGGCACACCACCTCAGACACAAAAACAATCTCCCTGGTCTAGCACTAGTGAAAAGGAGATAAACTCCCTTTCTGTCTATTGGCTTACTATATTAAAAATAATTACTATGATTTAAAAATTTTGAACAAATAATTTTAAGATATAAAATTTTAAAACAATTTATCCTTTTTAAAAAAAACAACTTATATTCTAATTTCCTTTGTAGTGGTTTCAAAATATTTTTCTTACTCTTGAATCTCATAATGGTGTTCACTGTATTTTGTTAATGGACAGCATCCCCTGGTAAGCTCCTGACAATGAAACAAATTTGGTATCATTTTTGCATTCACTTTCAAGAGCCTCAAAAAAGGTATGTATCCAAGCACCAAAATATAAAATGCTTTCAGAAAAAACTCATTGTTACTCATCTATTCTCTCTCACTCTCTCATTATATATATATATATATATATATATATATATATATATAAAAGTAATTGGTAATTTGCTTGAAGCATTGTTAATTATGTTATTATATATTAATGATTTGAAGGCCAATACAATGCACATAAAAAATAAAAACAAAAAGATCTTTTTTTGTCTTATAGATAAGACAAAAAAAAAAGATCTTTTTGTTTTTATTTTTTATGTGCATTGTATTGGCCTTCAAATCATTAATATATAACATATATATATATATATATATATATATATATGTGGTGTGTGTGTGTGTGTGTACATATTTTTCATTAAGTTTTATTCATAAATAAATAATCAGTATTGTGATGCTGAAATCCAGAGTTACACAGCAACTCCTACAACACTACCACTACCAAACTGCATTGGCTTCTTGCCTTTCCTTTGGATCACAGCAGCAGAGTGAAGAGAGGAGATTTGCTGCTTGGGCAACAGCTCATCCTCCATATGAGCCTGCCCAGAGTTTCAATAAAAAAAATTGGACATTATTCTATTGTCTCTCACAGATGAAAGGATGCCAACAATAAAATTGGATATTAAGCTCAAGTCTTAAAGAAATGAAAACGTTTGTACATATCTTTTTACATACAAATATACAGTATCACAAATAAGTAAATACACTCCAAACAATGTTTTATAAGAAGTTAATTTTCTTCTAGACTAAATATACCAGGATTTTATTAGTTTTCATCCTCATCATTATCATCAAGACATGCTGACAGCACACATTCCTTTGACTATCTCTCTTGTCACCTGTACTGGCCATTACTCTTTGTAAATCCTCTAGATGGCATCCAGTATCCACATAGAGCTGATGAATGTAAATTTTTTTAGGTTGGCTAACACTGGAGTCTCCATATGTAAAAGTTCTTGGAGAACATCAATTTACCAACCCCTCCGCACGAGCAGGATGTGACACAAGGTCAATTTCTTAAGCAGAGTTCAACAGGTTTGAATTCAGAGTTTTCCTTCTCCTAGACCGGTTGCCAAACCAAGGTTAAAGAGCCCAGTCTGCCCTACTATTTACCCATAGCTGGAGGGAGAGTAGGATTCATACCTTTCCCAAGGGTATTATCGCTAAGTGAAATGCAATTACCACGTCCAGGATTTGAACTCAGGGTGATGAGTCCATTTCCTGTGACTTTAACCATTTCACCATGCGCTTCCTACACTTATATGTTTGTCCTAGCCAGTGGAATATTATACAATCAAAAAAAGTATTAATAGGTATTATTCATCACCAAACTCTATAGCATTTAAACTCTGTAACCCCCCAAAATACACCCCTTATATATATATATATATATATATGTAATTTCATTTTTGGCTATTGAGGTGTTCCAATTTCATTTTGGGTTACAGTGTATTAATGTTGTAGTGTTTGGTGATAATATTATTATCTTTGACTCGAAAGAAAAATTACTTTTTTATAGAAAAAACTGTTAGAGATAATTATTGATGGACTATATATATATATATATATAAACGGATAAAATATAGTCCCTTGAATCAATTAGACCACAACAAAGTCAATTAGTAGCCAATCCCAAAAGAAGATAACAGATGATGAAAGACCTGGAAAAGACAATAAAGGAATAAGAGACAAAAAAAAAGTAACAAAGTTAACACACAAAATACAAAGCATGATAGCATAGAACTTCCCAGTTAAGGAGTGGGATTTTCTAAGTGTTTCTTTTGAGAATATTATCCTGATCCTTTCAGTCTTTTTATTAATAACATCAATCTCTAGGTTGCAGGGTGGTGGGCACTTTGTGTTACACCCTCTTTCGAAAACACTGGAAAATTAAAAGAAGATTAAAGGAAATGGTAGAAATTATCTCGGTATGAAAAGATAAAGCCAATCTCTGTGGATGATGCCAGATCCTTTAGAGATATGATTATCTATTGGCTGTAGTAATTTAAGTTATTGAAGTTTTATATCTTGGGTTTAGATACTTTATATATCTTATATCTAAGGAAATATTTATTTAGTGAACTCTTTAGCCATCTTTTTCATATTTGTTCTTATAATCAATGTTTCAGCCAATCTTCTCTCTAGTTTTCTTCATATGTACACTAGCAGACTAATATCTAAACCCTTTGTGACAGAAACACGAGGTGAGTGGCGAATGTCAAGGCCTGCTGTATTCTCGAGGAAGTGGGCTAGGCTTTGCCTGACATGTCAGACTGTAGAATCGAACCCACTTCCTTCAGAATGCAAACATTGTCACCGAAGTCGAGAAGCTACAGTCCCAGATGTAAGCACCAGGTGCCCGGATGATAGCTATGTGGATTCCGGTGGTCGGGTTTGGCTAGAGAATCTTGTGTGTGGGGCACAGACATCCGGATGTTGAGGGAGAAATTAGTATAAGTAGAAGTGGGGTGATGACAGGAGTTGAGTCACGATTTTGAGTTGTTGAAGATTTTATGACGACGGATTTTTCAGCTGCTGAAGATTTTTGAGTTGATAAAGAATTTTTTTTGGCGACGACATTGTCAACAAGTCAAATATTTATCATTTTTCCCATCTATTTTTTTTCTCATTCTAGACCCTTATATTTTTTTTTAATAAAAAGTTAATTTTCTTCTAAACAAAATATCATCAAGGCACGCTGACAGCACAGATTCCCTTGATGATCTCTCACCATCCAACCCTAACAGACATCGCTCTCTAGATACTTTATACAGATAATTCATCAGTTTTATACAGATATAAAATTTCATGCCAGGGACCCTGTTGAAACAATTCACTACCCCTCTTTCTATTCTAAGTCTGTGTTAACCCAGAGCTTTTGCTCACAATAAAATAATATTCACTATAGTTTTTTGTCCAAGTTCTTTTTTGTTTTACCATGAGTGTTTTCTAGATAAAGTCGACCATTTCATCTGATTCTGTCTCTAGCTCAGTCAATGATCTAAGAAACTGAGTCTACAAGCCAACCAGATGTTGGTTTAAGCCAAAATGCTACATTAGTCTATGATTTGAACTTGACAGTTCCATTTCCAAAAACAATAACCACTATGCTATGCATACTATCTGTATATATAAGAAAAAAAATATATATATAGGAAAAATAGTATATATAAGTTGTGCTATTAACTCTAGTTTTAGGTATATATTGGCAGTTAGGAAATATATCTATTGTTATTAAGAGGGACTAGTTTAGCTGTATTTACAGTCAAATTAAAAAAAATTCCCTTATTTTGTTTTATATTTTTTCATTTGTTTATCTCAATAACTTTATTTATTCTTATTTATTCTGTCAATGCTGAAAAAGTAATTTTATTTTTTTTCAACTTTATCTGAATGCAATGCTTGTGGCAAGAGTCTCGTGTTGAATGACCTTCTAAATAACACCATGACATCTCTACTGTCTTTGAATTTTCTCTTTTATTTTTTTTCCTTTCTAGTCACATTTCTCTCATCATTATCATGGTTTTTCTTTTTCTTTCTCTTCAGAATAACAAAAAAACTGTGGAAAAAAAAAAATTGACAGGAAGGGAATTGGAAATTTTTATGTATTTTTCCAAATCCTAAACAAATCTTTTAGAATAGTGTTTGCCTATAAAAGCAATTTATAAAAGGCAAGGAGTAATTTATAAGGCAATTTATAAAGTGTCATAGGCTGACCAAATAGTTGACAGGAAAAATGATAAATTATGTTAAGTATAATCCATAGCAAAGAGATAACTTGAAAAAAAAAAAAATGAATAAATACAGTAAAAAAAAAAAAAAAATAGCATATCAATCAGTGCTGAACAAAATTCAATAAATAAGGTAAATATTGCCTAAGGAGTTGGAAATAGAAAGAACTTATTACAGTTGCATCTTTTTCAAGAAAATCAGTAGTGATGAATCATTTAATGTCTTAGAAGACTATGAGCATGGCCATTTTTACTGACTGCTGCACCTGGAACTTTTATCTACTGAAGAGTCAGGGTAAGGCTCTTAGTAGTACACCCATATTTAACCCATTTGTAAATATTTTTTTGATTAAAACATAGTTTACATTCTCAGCCACCCAAACTTTGATAACAGACCTCTGTTCAAGCCAGAAGCATTCTTTTTGATTTGCTACCATTTTGAATAGCCTCAAAATAAATATTTTTGTGGGGTTAGAATAATTTGTACTAAGCCAATTCAAAATAGTGTCAAGTTTATTTTTATGGAAAAAAATTCTAAAAAAAAAAAAAAAAAGATTTTGCTTTAAAAAAAAAAATCCCAAATTTATATAATAGCCCTTGTAGGTATTTTCCATGTGTAAAGTGCAACACAAAGTCACAAGTATGAGGCATGCAACAAAGATCAAACTTGTTATTCAGTAGTAATGGACCTTTGAGAGTAGTTACTAACCATTACACCAAGATGGGATGCTCGTATATGAATCTTTTATATAAACTTTTTATATCAACTTGGAACCTTTTTTATTCTTTGTATTCATTTTTGAAATCAGAAAACCCCTTGATTCTTCTTAATTTTATGCATTTTGAGCTGAGGTCCAGAAAAAGATTATTCTTTTTCTCTAAGTTCAAATTTTGTGACTTGTATCTTGTAGGCATCACATTGTCTCATCATTGTAATCATTATCAGATAAAATCAAATTGTCTGCAAAATGTTTGCAATTTCAGACGTAGTGTCTTGAATTTGTGTTTTTCTAATCATTTATTCTGCTAATGAATGTGGAGAAACCAATCATTAGATGCATCAGAACTCTATTAAAAAGTCATTTGATACCACAAGCACAGCACAACAATGGTATTCCCTCATTCCTTCCCTGATAACAATTGGTTATGAAGTTACTTCTTTTGATTTAGTAATACAATAAGGTCATATTGTTCAAATATCTACCCCTTTATTTTGTAGATATAAAGTAATCTTATCTATGATCAATTCAGGAATTTACTTATTACTTCACTTGATCCAAATCATTATTATATATTGAAATAAACATGTTTCATTGGTATTGCCAGAATCTGTCAGCATCAAAGTAATAAACACACACTATTTCAGGTGTTTGGGAACATGTATATCACATAAGATTATGAAAAATAATAAAAAAGTATTGATAGTTTCAGAATCCTACAATGAATAATAAACAAAATGGGATAAAAGTATTTTTTATAATTTTTATGATGGTCTTACATTAAATTTTTTAACTTTAATCTAAATACAGGGTGACCCCTAAAAAACAGGTTCCACACAGACTTTATTTTTGAGAGTCAGACCTGTTTTTTTGTCACCCTGTATTATCTGCTGACTATATATATCTACCAAGCCCTTGGTCAATTATTTAAGCAGATTTTAACAGGTTTGATGTCAGAGTTTTCCTTCTAGACTGGTTGCCAAACTAAAGTCAAAGAACCAAGTCCACCCCACTATTTACCCATAGTTAGAAGAAGAATACTTAGATTCATACCTTTCCCAAGAGCATTGGAATTATATAAAATTCAAACAATATCATCCAGGATTCAAACTTGGGTTGCTGATAACCATTACATGACAAGAGCTTCCATAAGAAGTTTGAAAAATTTAATTCAAACCAGTTAAACTCCACTTAAAAATAGAACATGTTGCATCCTGCTTATGTGTAAGTAAAAGTAAAGTCGTCGGGGCGGCCTAATGTCGGTATCAGCCATGCAGTGAGGGAGTCTATCCCTTTTCACTAGCACTAGACCAAGGAGATTATTTTAGCATCTGAGGTGGAGCGCCACACCTACCATCAGCTCCTTACTTTACCACACAGATCCCTGTGCTACTCATACGCTGAGTTGGCGAGGGCGGGTATTGAACTAGGAACCTTGTGGTTTCTAGCCGAATGCTTTACCGACTGAGCTAACCCGGCCCTATGGGTTTGGTAAATGCATCAACTTCTTCAAAACTATCTCATACTTTTAGAATTCCAATCAAATAAATTATACATGACAATTTTAAATGATTGTTTACATTTTTACCAAAAATACAATGCTCTTTGCTAAAAAATACAAATGCTTTTTTTGTTTACAAAAAAAAAAAATACAATGCTATTTGTATTATTCTAAATTATAAGAAATCACCTTGTGTATGCATGAATGGAGCTTTCTTCTAATATACACATCTATGTATGTGGATATAACAACACAGCATAAATTCAATTGATACTTTGCCTCATTTTGGATGAAGCTTCTTCAGAACTTCATTTATTTATAAAGTTCTGAAGAAGCTTCATCCAAAATGAGGTGAAATATCAATTGAATTTATGCTGTCTATGTTGTTATATCCACACTTTCCTCTATTCTCAACCACATTTTATTGGATTTATTAAAATCCTTCACTCCTCACATCTATATTTCTAATCGTTATATTTTTCAGCAACAGTAGTGACAATGAAAATGCCTGCATGTAAAATTAAAGTAAGTAAAGTTTGCAGAGTGGTGTAGTGTTGGTATCAACAGAACAGTGAGGGAGCTTATTTCCTTTTCAATAGAGAGATTGTTTTGCTGAGGGGTGGGGGGAAACCATTAGCTAATAGATACTTTACCACACAGATCAGATTATCAAAGCTGTACTACACATGTGCTGAGTTGGCAAGGACTGGTATCAAACCCAGAATCTTGCGATTCTTTTGCGAATGCTCAGCCAACTGAGCTAAACCAGTGACAATCTTACACTATTTATCACTCAACTTATATTCAAGGTACAATTTCACCTTTCGATGAAAAAAATGGTCCGGTTAGCTCAGTCGGTAGAGCGTTCGGCTAGAAACCACAAGGTTCCTAGTTCGATACCGGCCCTCACCAACTCAGTGTATGAGTAGCACAGGGATCTGTGCGGTAATGTAAGGAGCTGATGGTAGATGTGGCACTCCACCTTAGACACAAAAATAAACAATCTCCTTGGTCTAGCACTAGTGAAAAGGGGATAGACTCTCTCACTGATTAGGCCACCCCGACGACTTTCCTTTACTTTTTACTTATGAATAAAATATATACCTATACACAATTAAGAATATTATTACTAAACAGATTTCTTTAAATGTCCTTTGTTAACTTTCTCTTTCAGTTTCTCTTAAAAACTATTCTTATTCATTATTAAAACAAATTTTAGTAATAATGGTTCTTGAAAAGTATAATGACTACAAAAGTAGAGAAAAGGTCAACACCACTAAATTAAAAAAAAAAAAGAACAATGAAAATAACACATTAAGTAGACGCCTTTAAAACCCAATTTCCTAGCCAAAACTTTTCATTATGGCAGATTAAAGGCCAATGTTTCCTGTCACACATCCACTAAAAGCAAATTGATACATGCTGCCAATATTTCTGGTCATTGTACAATTTCACCTTTTTAAATAAATAAATGTACATAAATACTGAATTATAAGCAGTATAATGCATCAGTTAGATGGGCTTAACCCTCACACCACGAAGTGACGCCCAAGGGGACATAAAAATGTGTATTTATCCAAACCCTCCGTTCACTAGCAGGGTTCAGTGTGGAATTCAACAGGTTTTAATTCAGAATTTTCTTTTTCCTAAATAAGTTGCCATATCAAGGTTAAAAAGCCCACTCTGTTCTATTATTTACCCACTAGCGGGACCTGTTGATATACCGGAGGGCGTTGAAAGAGGATAACGGTAGTACTTTTAAGGAACATGAGTATTAATATACAGATAGTTGGATTCCTAGGTTTTTATCTAATGCCAAAGCTATCCTTGCAGAAGAACAGTAGTAGTACTATTTAACCCATAGTTTGGGGACGAGGGTATTCATACATTAATATGATTGATTCATTTCTTTTAACATTCAGTTTGTGCAACAGTTTTCAAGCTACGTTCTTTGTGAGTTCGATTCTCACTTGGGTGTTCCATTCTTTTGATCACTAGTTCCAATTACAGTCAAATTGGTAAGACAAGGCAGCAAGTAGTCGTAAATTAATACGAATCTGTCTTGCGGCAAATACTACTGCAAAATGCCAGGTTATTTATGAAGCCTCCTAACATCATAGAAACCAAGCAGCCAATCAGGACTCTAGGAATGGAATCACCCAAATGCATGAGTGGACAATTCTGGATTCCCATAAGTACCAGTTGTCTTGGCACAGGTTCAGTTGTGCTTAGCTTGTTGCTCAAACCAACAGTACGCTAACTCACTTCAACATTCATGACAAACTCAAATAAGCTTAGTAAATCGCTATTCTATATCAAATTTCTCTTTGATAAATTTCTCTTTTGTTTTAAAATGAACCTGTAATAAATGAGAAACTGTCTAAAATAACTGAAATATTTACACATCAGTCATATGGAGGTCCGATCTCCCTGGCAAGCTGAAGCGACAGTTCTTCCAGGCTGTGGTTGTGTCGGTGCTGCTGTATGGCTGCACCACCTGGACCCTAACAAAGCGTCTTGAGAATAAGCTAGATGGAAGCTGCACAAGAATGCTGCGTGCAGTCTTGAATAAGTCGTGGAAACAGCACACCGCAAGGAAACAGCTGTACGGTCACCTGCCCGCCATCTCACAAACTATCCGAGTGAGATGGACAAGGCATGCAGGACACTGCTGGAGAAGCAAGGATGAACTCATAAGCGACATTCTCCTGTGGAAGCCAACACATGGACATGCAAGTGTGGGGCGCCCAGCAAGGACCTACAGAGGAGCTTCCAGGTGTAATGAATGATAGGGAAGGTTGGCGAAAGATTGTCATGGATACTCGTGCTGCATGCGCGACATGATGATGATGATTATTTCCCAGGAGTTGTAGAAATACAAGTGGTATGAGAAATAGACATAAAGGAAAAGTAAAATAGCAAATCAAAAGATTGATACAGTAGACTACAGAAGATTAAAACACTCTCCTCTAGATCCCACACAAAGAAAACCAGTATCCCCACCATACACTACAAACTAAACTAGAACCAAACAAAAATAGAATCAAGTGGTTGACCCTTTACATGATGCACCACACAACAGTATATAAGGAAAAATATAAACACAAATATTCACTTTGTTTTAAAATTGAATAGGTGAGTAAGGTCTGTTGACTTCATGTCTTCTACCCAACTTTATGTGTGTGTGTGTGTATATATATATATATATATATATATACTACATATTCTAGATTAAAAACCACCTTATCTGATGGCAATTAAGCCATTATTTTTATGGGTATTAGCTTGAAACCATCAATAAGTCCATATAATGCATAAGTCGATACTCTAACACTGAACATTATGTAGGGAAAAAACATAACTCTCATGAACAAAGCACATATGTAAGTCTAGTATACATAACATATAACAAAAAATAACAGAACACTCATGTCCCACACAAGTTATTTGCACAATATGTTCCATGAACAAACCCCAAGATTGCTTATAAAGGACTTGCTGTGTCTTCCATCGATTCCATGGTGAGGTTGATTAAATGCTATGAACAAGTTGGAGACTAACTGTCTCTATTCTTTTCTACAAACAAAGCCAAGAATATGTCCTTTTCTCTCACAAGCACAGACTGAAACCAGATAAGCATTATCTGTTCAAAGGCTGAGAATGAAAGAGAAAGTTTGAAGGGGCTGAATTACCATGTGACCAACAGACAATTGTGTTTTTCAAGTCGGCAGTCTCTCGATACTTATAAGAATGGCACAACACAATTTCCTCAACTTTATTTCATTTTGTACTGGATTAAGTTTAGCTGAGTCTCTATCTTACAACCTGCTTTATGACAACATGGGATTACTTCCCTTGATTATCTCTCTTGCTGGCAATAGACTCTTCTAGTGACCAATAGAGGGTGATGTTTAAGTATCTGAGAAAAAGTATGAAGGTATAATTCTTTATCTTTCCATCCAACATGTCATAAGGGAAAGACATAAGCTTAACTTGTCATATTCTGTTCCCAATGGCAAACTACACATTACACACTATTAATTTACAGACATGACTACTGAAGTAAGTCAGACAGTCAACAATTGGTTTGAGCAATGTGACTGGCCAAGCCTAACCATGAAGTTACTAGTTCTCCAATGAACCCACTATAACAGCTTAAATAATTACTGCCACTACTGCCAGGAAGAGTCCATTAAGCTGAGGAGGTGTTTCACTGTCCAATAGTTAACAATCTGTAACAGTCATTTCCAGACTGCAGGTTCAATCCTGGCTAAGGGTGAAAGTAACACAGAATAACAATTAACTGTATTCTACAATGACCATAATTCTGGACACAATCATCAGTAACAAATAAATCGCTCAAGTTCGAATTTACCCAACCCATCCACTAAAGACAGGTCAAATTCTAAGCAGAGTACTGTTGGTTTGAATTCAGAGTTTTTCTACCCCTAAACTGATTTCCATACTAAGAATAAAAAGCTCAATATGCCCTACTATTTATCTCTAAGGAGAGAAGAGATCCAAGGGCATTAACACTAAGGGAAATGCAAAGAGGATTCGAACTTGAGATGATGACTCCATCTACTATGATGATAACCATTATGCCACATACACCTCCTATCACAAACATAATTTCATGCACAATGCTATTTCACATTCACGTACAATGCTAATTTCACATTCACGTACAAGGGTGGGCTAGAAAGTTCATATGACTAAATCATATCTGCTGTTGATGATTTTTTATACCAATGAGATCCAAGCAAGAAAAAAGTGTGTGGACTGTAAAAGAGACTATGTTGAAAAATAAACCTCATTTGGTCTTATTCCATGAGACTGTTCTGGTCAGCCGGGGAACTTTTCAGCCGACTCTCGTATGTATCACACAAGAACAAACTTACATATGTACATCTTTCCTCTTTCAATATCTTTGAATCAATTCCTGTAAGAAACTTACAAATAATTCCTCTTTAATTGAAACAGAAATGCTCATTGTGTAATGGTTATCTTCATAGAAAATGGACACTGTGAAATGAGTTCAAATCCTAGATAAAGCTATTTGTATTTCACATAGCACTAATACATTTCAGAAAGGTATGAATCCAACTATTCTCTTTAGAGATATGGGTAAATAATAGGGCAGACTGGGCTCTTTAACGTTAGCATGGGAACCAGTCTAGAAGGAAAACTCTGACTTCAAATCTGTTAAGATCTACAAAAAAAATGACTTTGTGTCATATCCTTCTTGTGTGGAGGTTGTAAATACATAATGGAAACAGGAACATACTTCCTCACAAAGAACAAAAGGTTGGTATTCAAGCCAGAATGGTAGTTTTACAAGCAGGCAAGGAAATTCGTGCAACAACATTTTCCTTATTTGATTTGGCCTCATGCCACATGAAACAAAGCAAAGTTTGATATCAATGATACAGCTGTGTAATTCTTATTGCTGATATATTTTCAAGAGTTCAAGGGACTACTTACTACACTTCGTTCAAACCACCTGAAGATAATGCACTGAATTTCATAGTCAAGTGACATATTGATGGAGGCCCTTTACAAAAGGTCAGAGCAGTCCTAGAGATCTATTCATGATGCCTGCTCTTGTTCGACCATATACTTAGAAAACAACATATCAGGTAACAAAAGAAGCAGTCAGATGGACTCCATTCCAGAAAAATAGAAAGTGAATCATGATCACTGAAGATTTTGCTGATGCAAAATCTATATTATCCATATGTCTAAATGTAAACAATAACTTTTATCAAAGTATAATACTGGAAGAATAAATCAACAAGCTTTAGATTTTATTTTGAAGTTTTTCATGAATTAAGACTTGACCTTTTTTCTTTGGGTAAATAGTAGGGCAGACTGGGCTCTTTAACCTTGGCATGGGAACCAGTCTAGAAGGAAAATCTGTTAAGGTCTACATAAAAAATTGACTTTATGTCATATATTTCTTGTGTGGAGGGGTTGGTAAATACATAAATGGAAACAGGAACATACTTCCTGATAAAGAACAAAAGGTTGGTATTCAAACCAGAATGGTAGTTTTACAAGCAGGCAAGCCAACTTCCCAGTTCTGTAATACATTCATGGTTACTCTTAATTCTCAAACTTATATAATGCCATCTATACTTTTGTCAGTTTCAATTACAAATTGCTACATAAACTCAGGCTTTACTTTAGCAAATAAAATTAGATTTAACATATTTTTAATTCCCTTGGTTTGGTTTCTTTGTTTAATGGCATATGAACCTTCATGGGTTATTTAATGCCAAAACCATCCATCTATAAGAACAGTTATGGTACTATTTACCCTATAGCTGGAAGGTTCATACTTATCCAAAATGGTATTAGTTACAAAGTGAATGTAATAGCATGACTGGCTTACTCCCATACATATTTGAACCTGTGCAAAAATCGGTTTACAAACTATGAAGAATATTATCTAGTTACACAAACCAAAATAATGAGGGAAAAGCACATGTACTTTTAACCAAGTTTATTAACATGCAACACAATTTGGTACTACAATACAACAAGTACCAGAAAGCAGTACTTACAATTAACTATCTCCCTCTCTGAGGGGGGCTCAGGTGGTGTAGCCGGCTGCATTCCCTCACTGAGGGGTTTTCTTCAGTCTCTGTAGACTGAGTGGCAAGAGACCAACTCTACGAGGTTTACTCATAGAGGTCTATCCTGATTGAGAGAAGGTTTTCACAACCTAACAAGGGACATCAATCTCTAACTTCCTGTCCCCTGGTCACAGAAGAGTTCTACCCCCTACAAACCCTTGTTACATTATGTCATGTTGGGGCAGGTATGGTGTATTTCATAGTTTAAGATTCTTTAAAATGAGTTTTTCTTTGAGGTTTAAAGATAAAGATTATTTTGGGTTACAAATGAGAAGATGGAAGAAAATTCAACTGTGGTAAAATAGTGGTAAATCCCAGTCCACCAAGTAAAAAAAAAAAACAATAAATGGATAGACAAATAAATATATGAATGACTCAGTCAAATTATAAATGATAAGGAATCTTAAGTCAATGAAAAATAGGTAAATAAATAAAAGAATAAATGCCCTGGTCAGTTGGCATAAAAATAAAATATTTGACCAGAATTTTCTGACAAACTGGTGACCTATCTCTCTGGGGACTTTTATTTATTTATGGTGAACTGTCTGGTTAAATTAAAGTTTAAAAAAGCGATATATTTGAAGAACGACAGCCAACATCAATTTGAATAGGGTAGTCAAAAATGGGAATGGCAGGTGGGGTTGAGGAAAAGGGCTTATTAAAAAAAACAAATTTTGGGTTACTTACTTTTAGGAACCCCTGAGCTGGCTATACATATAGGATTTAGCCTCAATGTATTAAGAGAGTGATTGATCTCCAAGTTGAAAGGATCACTATTTAGTTCCAGGTAAATACTAACTTTTAGCCACTCTTTCAATTTCTTGTCTTAAGGTCAATTGTATTTGACTATCAATGAACAAACAATCAAGTCAGTAGTGAACTAAAATTCCTTGTGTTCATGTTAGTTACCTTAATCTGATAGGCAAAATACATTTCCACTGAAAAGGAATTGCCAGCCAGCTTGATTTTCAGGGTGACAAAGATCGAACAATATTTTACAAAGATGAATGCATTTCATGCACAAACATTCCAAATATTACGAGAGATGAATATGAAAGTTTCCCAATAAAATCAACAATATTGTGGCATTTGGTTCGTAAATTTTCAAGACTGGTTGTGTAAAGGATGAAAAGTTTTCAGACTAACCATCTTTGTTAACAGCCAAACTTCTCAATGATGTGTATAGATATTTATACTTGCTCATCAGACAACATTTTAAAAAGCTATCTTTGCAGATTGGGCTAACTACAACTACTGTTTTCAGGTCTCCAAAGAAATTGAAATAGTTTAAATACAAGCTATAAAAAAAACAAAAAAAAACAGTTGTATCTTTTTTGAAATACTTTGTGGAAAACTAATCATACTTGATTTAGATAAATTGAATTTATTAAACCCGACAGGATGACACTAATGTGTGTCTTTGTTGGAAGATGTGAGACATTAAATAGTAATACAGAGAAAAAGGGTTCAGTTCCAATTAACTCACAAGAGATTGGTATTGAGTTCCAAGTCAATGAAGATTGTATAATCCAGTTTGTATTAAATTCAGAAAGTTCCAAGGTAAATCCAAATAGTAATGTCCTTTTCCTTGGAGGAGGTGTTGCATTCTTATGGCTTAAACAAGTTTATTTTATTATAGTAACTAGCAAATATATGCACCCTCCGGGTGCAAGTATTTTAGTTAAATTTTATAATAAAATATCATATTAAATTAGAAAGGCTAATGAAACTGAATAAGAATGTAGATAAAAAGATTTTGAACAGAGGGGGTATGATTGAAAAATAGAACAACTTTGAAACTAACTCTTCCATCATTTTCCGTTACTCCCGTCTTTCATTGGTAAATTTTCCTAATTAAACTGTTTAGTTAAAATAGGAAGTAAAGAATAATATTAATTATTTCTTCTTGTTAAGGAATTTCTTTTAAGATTTATTGAAGAGATTTTTGCTCATATTCAATAAGATAAAACCAAAAAATTAGAAATCAATAATACTAAGCATATATTTATTAAAATCAATTTTTTAATATCAATATGCAAATTAGCCTTCCCATTCATACTGTAAACCTCTATTTTGTTGTATATATAAATATAATTGCATGTTAATAATAGGTAGATATGGTCAACAGTATTAATAATGTTAAACAATTTTATTAATAATTGGGGTTTGAATAAAAATAAAATCATGGAGGATGTGACGTAAATAACTAAGGGAATTGTGACTTGAGTAGTAATATAGTTTCGGTTACAGATAGACAAACCCACAATCTCCATTATAATAAGATTAGAAGATTAATTTTCCCAGAATGCAACAGTGATGGTTATTCTTATATCAAGACAACAAAGCCAACAGTGTTTGGTATTGCCTTTTTTTCTATTGCCATGAGATGCATATATGAGTCTGAGTCAATTCATAACAGGTCAATTGATGCAAGTGTACATTGTGGCCAATACATATGTTAAAGATGACATCTTCACCATTAGTTTTATAAAACCATATCGGCACTTAGTATTCATCATTTTTACAAATAAAGTCAGAGACAAAAATTTTAAAATCCTACTGTAAAAGAAAACTGCTAAAATCTTATCACCAGGAAATTGTACATCTAAAAAATCCCATATACAAGGTGTGTCATAAAAGTATCAAGATTGAAGCTGTATTTACCAAGATAGAAACGAACAATGAATGGAATGTTTAATTTTTTTCAGAATACAAGGTGTGTCATAAAGTGCTGAGTTTAAAGCTGTATTTACCAAGTTAGAAATGAACAATGAATAGAACGTTAATTCTTTCAGAATACAAGGTGTGTCAAAAAGTACACAAAATCTTGATACTTTTTTTGACACACCTCGTGTATATATAATATATATATATCCAAGTGTTAAAGAATTTCATTTATGTGTACTAACTTTGGTTAAATGGGATATGAAAGAGAAAAGACAAGGAATTTATTTGATAAGCAGAATAAAATTTGATAGAAGCGATTCAAAAGATAAAATGTTCCATTGCATAGCACCAGTAGATATTTGATAATGAGTTAAAAATAAATCAAGATGTATAAAGTCCATATAAATAAACATTGGTTAAATAAATGTTTCTGCTTATGTTGTTATTGCAATTGTTATTACATGTATTCTGTTGTAACTCAAGTATCAGAGTTAACAAAAAAATAATAGGAAGAAACACAATGAGTATTAAGGATTAGAAAAAATGTTTACTTTGCAAAAGATACAAGGTGAACAGAGTAATTAGCAATTGCTAGACTGTATAACAAGTCCTATGGGATCTCATTGTTTCTCTTCTCTGAGCTTTCATCAGAAATTATTTACAGGAAAAATCAACAATTCCATCCTTATTATTCAAGTACTATATGACATTCATATCATCATATATACCAGGGGTCACTAAACTATAGCCCATGATGGTACTTTAATTTGTTTGTTAAAGTAAATCTTCATGAACTTGACTAATGAAATTGACTGATAAACATTTGAAAGCAATTCTCTTGATTCGATGTAGCAATTCCAAATCAAACATTGACGATATCTTGAAAGGCAAACTTCAGTTTCACAAATTTCATTAAACCTTTCTGCTAATGTTGCATTCCAAAAATGATGTTGAAAAAGTCTTAGAGTCAACCATTTTTAAGTTATTCATGATATCTTATTTTTATAATCCAATTTTTAGGAGTAGGGAAGCTCTAGAACTCATTTTACAGACAAAAAGAGGTTACAAAAAGTTTTTCACGACCCCCACTCAAATTTGGAGAGCTAAAAATTGACATAACTTCGCCAATTTTTGGAATTGGAAGCTCAAATTTTGGGGATTGTCTAACTTTAACATAGTCCACATCTGGACAAAATTTCAGAAAGACTGAAGGGGATGGGTGACATGGCCTGGATGATTTGCCATGGAATTACCCTGAGATCATCAAAAGTTCTTCAATGTCTAGTTTGATCAGCAGTCAAACTCTTCAAAATGATTTTCCAGGTTGGGCCATTGCTATGCTTGGATAGACAGGGAACACCTGAGAAAGGCCAAAGTTGAAACATCCTGGTTTTACATACCACAATAAAGATGAGGATAACAGTCTGAAAAATCAACTACTTCAGATGGTACACAATGCGAGTGAATTAAAATATATATAATCACCAACACCTCTCACGAGCAGGATGCAACACAAGGTCAATTTATTAAGCGGAGTTTAACAGGTTTGAATTCAGAGTTTTCCTTCTCCTAGACCGGTTACCTAGCTAGGGTTAAAGAGTCCAGTCTACCCTGCTATTTACCCATAGCTGGAGGGAGAATTGGATTCATACCTTTCCCAAGGGTATTAGCGCTATGTGAAATTCAAACAGCTTTGTCCAGGAATTGAACTCTCGTCGACGAGTCCATTTCCTATGACTTTAACCATTAGACCACATATCTCCGTATAGTGAATTAAAATATATGGTGTTGTCTCATGTAAAGACAATCAACTTTGTGTTGATTTTCAAGGGGATTATAATGCTTATACATTTGGAAGCTGTTTTGCAAAAAGAATTTTGATTGATAATTATATTTTCTTTTAACTGATGTCAACCAATTAAAATAAAGTATGATTATCCAATCAAAATTCTTGAAATGTTGAAATTCATATATCTTTCTCTTTTTTGCACATATTTTAAGTCTGAAATAAAGAATGTGCTGTCTGCTAAACTAACAGTTGATAGCAGCAGACAGTCAAGTAGATGATTATTAAGCTGGAGTTAGTGGTTCTTAATGTAGACTGAACTTGTTACATCGGTAAAATGTATAAAAAAAACTTTGATATGGTGTCTGCTTGCTTGAAGAGATGAATGTTGGAATTAATTATTTTGAAAGTTTAAATTAGATCACCTCTCATTCTTTTTTCTAGACAAGTCATTGTCAGAAGGGCGGCCTAATGTTGGTATCAACCAGATTCAAGAAAGTCTATTCCTTTTCATTAGTGCTAGACTAAGGAGATTATTTTAGTGTCTGAGGTGGAGTGCCACTCATACCATCAGCTCCTTACTTTACCACAGATTCCTGAGCTACTTGTACACTGAGTTGGAAAGGGCTGGTATCGGACCAGGAACCTTGTGATTCCTAGGCGGATGCTCTACCAACTGAGCTAAACCAGCCATTTCTCCAAGCTCTTCTTGTAACTAATCTTTTTTTTTAGATTATTTCTGTTACTCTTTATATGTCCTACAATCTCAATATTACACTTAGTTTATTTTTTTTAAAGTTCTGGATATGCAAAATTATGTTTTGAGTACAATGTTTACAGTGTGAAAATGAAATTCACCTGGGACACTGGTGTGATTGAGTTTGTTTTACAGCACATCAGCTACAGTGGGTAGAAATAGAAAAACATTCTTTGTGGAAAGAAGTTTGGTAGAAAGATCTGGTTTTGTTAGCATTTTGTGTAGAGAAACAGTTTGTAGAAAGCTGGTGAAGTATTTATAGTTTCTTTGTACAGTCCTACGTGTAGGTACTTGACCAGCTGATTGATTGGATCAGGCCTGTCTGACTGCCTGTCTAGCCCAGTAAGAATGTGTTGCAAGTCACTTGACCAATTGGTTGCTGGGTTAGGTTGCCCCGTTGGGTGGGGTCTTACCCCTCTGCAGAGGTGCAGTTTATGTATTCTACAGCCACACCCGACAGGGTGGACTTGAACACCAGTGCTCCAGTTGGATTAAAAGGCTTACATATTCTTGTGCTGTGATCTTCTTTTGCACAGAATTTAAATCTGAAGTAAAGAAAGCATTTTCTGCAATAACCACCGGTTGCAGTTCTGACTAAGAGGCTTTCAGTCGTTTGTACTTTTATTGATGTAATAAGTTTTGAATAAGAGTGAGCATGCAAACTGTTGCTCCAATCCCACGGTTCCTCTCGTACTGTACAGGATAGCTATGGCCATGGCCGACATAACACATGTGCTGATTGGTAAGATAAATCTAACCTGTCTCATGACAGTCTAAACCCAGCTCACATCCCCTGTCAGTGGGTGAACAATCTAACGCTTGGCGAATTCTGCTTCGCAATGATAGGAAGAGCCGACATCGAAGGATCAAAAAGTGACGTCACTATGAACGCTTGGCCATCACAAGCCAGTTATCCCAGTGGTAACTTTTCTGACACCTCTTGGCAGAATGGAGCTCTCCGCCCGGAAAGGATTGATTGGACAGACATCTAAGTATTAAGCTGAACTGAATCTGGTTGGTTGGTTCGTTGGATTTTATGGCAGATCAACACTTGTTGGGTTATTTTATGCTAAAGAAGTTTTGTGTAATTCATTCTTGATGGGTATTCAATTTTTTTTTAAACTCAATTTTTTAACACATTTTTTAAAACACATATTTTCTATTTAACTCATAGGTGGAACCCTAACAGGTACTACCACTCTGGGTCAAAGTGAGCTTGGGAGTAATGGCAACAAAGGGGCACTCATCACTCCCCAGAGCTCCAAAATTGGAACTTCACCATTAGATACAGTTTAAAGTTTAGCACATTCCTCCTTCTCGTAATGTACAGTGATTTCCACCAAGCCGCAGCATCAATATATGTACTTATTTACGAAGCTTAGCTTAGATGTGGCACAAGGCTAGAAGTGTCGGGCACCCAGTGAGAAGCTTAGCTTTGATGTGTCACCAACACAGATCATGGGGCACCCAGTGAGAATCGAACTCACTGACGCGAATTTAACCTGTTTACCATTACACTACGTGAGGTGCCCAAGTTATTCACTCTTAGCTTATATGTGGCACAAGGCTAGAAGTGTCGGGCGCCCAGTGAGAAGCTTAGCTTAGATGTGTACACAGGGCCAGACAATGAACTGAGTCTGATACATAGCCGACACTATGGGGTTCTGGAATGACAAAACTTATTACATCAATAAAAAGTACAAAATTACTTAGGTGCAGATTGGATAGTTGTATTTCCTTTTGATTGGTTAGAAGAGAAGTCAAAATTCAATTAATTTTATGCTGTGATCCTCTTTTTACAAAAAATTTAATCCTCATGTCGAGAAAGAGTAGAGATGTCTGCTACAATAGTTAGAATATTCACTAGACCAGTGCATACTTTAAGTAGCTTGCCAGAAATTATTTTGGTAAAATACGAAGTGAGAAATCCATGGCATCAAACTTCTAAACTTGTTTACTTTCCAAAACTCTCAAAAAAGGTGTGAAGTTGATGTCGGTCTGTCTGGTTAATGTAAGAAAATCCCTGGGTCAGGAACTTGTTGGTTTTTTATTGTAAATCGGTTCTTATGAACCACACCTCAAAGTAATTTGGCTGAAATACAAAATGGCACGGTATCAACATTTTGTTTGGGGGCTGGCTTTTCCGAATGCTCAAAATCTGAACAAGTAGAGTTAATGTTCTAATTTCTATCTGAATTGGTGTATATTTTTTTTTAACAAAGGACCAATTCAATAAAGAAACTCTTGGCAGACAGTGTAAATAATGGCACAATTAAATAAACCCGGACAGTGCTTTATCAGTACCAATTCATTTTATCAATGGAGGGGAAGTTCTGAAAGTCTTGATAGAAAATGCAAATATAATCTCCAAATACAATTTAGCATTTAAAATTACATTAACCCTCCAAATTTAAAATATAGGAAAATCACATCTAATATGGCTCAAACACAAATACACATATATTGTTTGAGGTGTGGTTCATAAGAACCTATATATATATATATATATTTACTAAGCTTAGCTTAGTTGTAACATAAAGCCTGGATATGCTTGTTTGGCTCAAGAACCATTATACCAATTACAAGATGAAATTTTTTGGTACTAATTTTAACCACACACATCAGCTGAAAATAGTATATCCTATTAGGATAATATATACATATATATATATATATATGTGTGTGTGTGTGTTTTATAATATCGTCTAAATTATTTTTTCATTATGGTTCATGACTGTTCTTAAAATTCAAAAAATCAATTTAGATTATGTTATAAAACATACACACATTATATACAAAATAACAGCTCCATCATACATTGTTCTCTCTAAAAATACATAACAAAATTTAAGGTGTATGCGAGATTTCGAATCTGAGTGACATCTCTTTTCGGAGTTATAGGTCATCACACATATACCAAATTTTCTTTTACATATATTATAGGTTAGTTTTTGTGAATATATGATGTGTTCCTTCAAAATTAACTGAAGCAATTATTTCAAATCAAAATGTATTGTTACACCTACCAAGACTCTTAATAAGATTTGTCTCCTTCAAAAAGGTCCCCTTGAGTGTTGATATCCTGTCCCGTTTTAGTATACTTTCTTAAAGCTTTTTTTTTTTTAGTTAGTGTATGCACCTTTTTGAGTAGGTGTATGCACATTTTTTTTTATTACATCTACTGTCAGAAAATGACACCTTTTCAGATTAAATTTTACCTTTGGAAAAAAAAACACAAAAAAACAACAACAAAATATAAACAAAAAATTACTCTGTAGGGTCATATTCTAAGAGTAGAATTATTAAACACTTCCTGTCTGACTGTCACACAATTCTGCTTTTAGTTCATCTGTCAGTAGATGTGGCAACACTATACATCATCAGACCATAACAATTTAACAGTATATACATATACAAAAAACAAAAAATAATTACAATTCTGCACCTTACAATCATTATTCTTGGTATAGAGACTTTAAAGTCATTTTGATTCTGATAAGGATTAAATATGTAATTAATATTTTCTTAAAACTACTTCCTATTCATTCATTTTATGTTTTTCTATATTTTGTAGCCGAATTTTATGATTCCCTTTTTAAAAAATGTTTATTCTTTATTATTAATCATGTAGTTTTACTCCAATTGCTAAGAATCTTAATTTTCAAGAAACCTCTAAAAAGCTATAAATAATGAATTCTGAGCTTTGTCAGTAGGCATTTGAACATCAATATGATTGCATGCAACTATGAGAAATACATGATATTTTATTACATACAAAACAAATGAAAAATATATGGATAAAGTATCTGACCGAATGGAAGAAGAATATGACATGAGAACAAAATAAATTGTTAGAGTATTTATTACAATGTTTCTCCCTCTATGGTTTCATCAGATTATGATTTGTAAGAAAAATTGAAATATCAGGAAAGAAAAGTGTCTCCAAGGTTGTCATGGTGATGTAACTAGGTTTGTTTTCTTTTACAACATATCAACCTCAGTGGGTCATTTAATGCCGATAAAGTTTTGAAATAAATCATTCTTAATGGATACTCAATTTTTTTTATAAATAGATTTTTCTATCTAACCCATAGATGGAACACTAACAGGTACTACCACTCTGGGTCATAGTGGACCAAGGAGCAATGGTGATGAAGGAGTGTTCCACATTCCCCAAACCTGGAACCTCACCATCAGATAGGGTTTAACGTCATTCCAGGACATGTAGACCCGCAGCCACCGCCTTCTAGCACTCATATGATAAAAAGGGTTAGGACTCATACCCTTGTGAAAGGTTTAAATCTACTTATCCTCTGAAGCTCGCCAAAATACGTGAAGTCACGTGGGACCTTTTGAGTCCCCAGTTTTTAGTTAGACGTCAGGCAGAGAAGTCAACCATTTTAGGTCCTGCCTAAAACTGGAACTCACGCGCGCTATGTTAGTCAGATATTTAGTTACATGAAATGTATAGTTAAGGAAATAAAAGTTTGTATAAGTAATATGTTCTTGTGGTTGATGAATGTCTTGGTAACAAGACTAAGAAATGAATCCAGGATGACCAGCCAGCAGGAACATAGCAATTGAAAACCAGACCTTAGGAGATCCGAGACGCTAGACCAGACCAAGTCAAGATGTTAGAAGATAGAACCAAAGCCGGCCAGAAGAAAATACGACCAGAAGTAAGAAGTAAGAAAGGGTATGCAACACTTATCCTCTGAGCTATGGGTTACATAGTACTACTACATTTCTTCAACTGTTAAACAAAGATACCAAACCATCTTATTTTTGTTGCTTTTTATTACAATTCTGTAGATTGATACGCTCTTCCTTACCATTATTATTATTATTGATTACAAGTTTTTCTCTATCTTATGATTGTTGCATTTTTATCACAGAACACTGGGTCACTATGCTCTTTATATTCTTGTACAAATAGGACAAAACTTAAAATAAAGTAGTAGCTTTTGATGAGACTTGAATGGCACTCAGGTTAGTCTAGAAAAATGTCCAAGGCAACATCTAATTGGAAATGCAGACAGGTAAATACTGTCAGAAGTTCTGAAATGAAGCATTATCTGAATGTGGAATTTTGTGTTGTACAGGAGATATTACCCAGGTGAACCAAAAAAAAGTAAATAGATAAATAAATAAACAAATAAAAATAAATAAAATAATGGTGATTATATTCATCTCTAGATACAGAAAAAATTAGCATATGTACTGGTTTTTCTGCACGTAACCTTTCTTTTTCTTTCTTGTCTGTAGTAAGAATTCACATCATCAACATAAGGCTTTGATGCTTGAATCTTTTATTTGTTCCTTCCAGGCAAATGGCAAAGTACAGAAAAAAAAACTGTTCTACTTAAAGATTCTAAGTTACAGAACCTAATAGCCAAAATATAGGTATAAAGATTCAGAGATAAGTATACTAGTTTGAATAACCATATACTACAGTGAATCAAAAATTTGCAATATTTTGGTGCACACTAGTTTGTGTAATTTATATAGTGTGACCAAAGCAGTTCAAGTTATGTAGGGTATCTGCTATGGTTGGTAGTATCGTGGGAGTTGGTGTGCTGACATGTTGTGCATTGATTCAGTCCATCTGTGATTTGAAAGCAGCACAGATGAATGTGCAATCAAACTGAACCACAAAAGCAACTAAAAACATTTGATGTACAAAAGGTTAAGATGTATGGTAATCAGATGGTTCAAGAAATTTTGTTTAGATTGCAAGAAACCTTGATGATCCGACACAGTCAGGTAGGCCTAAAATCATGGATTCTGAACTCATGTTCCAAGCCATACTGGCAAATCTGGCAAGTAGCAGTAACAAGCTTGGTGTGGTTCGTTACCTTCACCAGCTCGGCAAAAGCATCTAAAGCTGCTAAATTGTGTCAAATGAATAAGATTACTTTTTCTGTATTTTTCTTTGATTCTTTATCCATAATTTCTGTTAAGTTATAACAAATAGATATATAGAATATAAAAATGTGTATTGTTTGCTGCTTGAAAAGCAGCATCTGCTTTATGTCTAATTCCTAATTCTTGTATTCTATTCTGTTAAGTTTTCTCAGGAAATGAAATATTCTTACTAGTAATTATCAAGGAAACCAAATTCTTCTGCATTTTTATACTATCAGCTGTAAGACACTGTCACAGCTTGTTTATCGAATAACTAACACAACAATTAATTCAGTTGAACATCATCTAGTAGAGTAACCACTTCTGCCTTTTTATTATCACAACTGAAAGATGGCCAAAACGGTGCTTCCATTTCTTATCAAAAACAATGGCTGAAATGGTGCTTCCATTTCTTATTAACCAATATACCACAAACACACAAAATTTAAATATTTTTCTTTAATAAATGTTAACACAGAAATTCACAAGCCCTTTTTGGGCTCCTAAAGTCTGGGTACTATGTAACCCCTTTGCCTTTTGCTTATAATCCCCCCACCCATGTCTGAATCATCTAAGTCATGCAGACATTAAATTTAAAAAAAAAATCTGTTAAATCTAAGCTGAGGTATTAGTCTTTAAAAAGCACTTAATTTTCTTCTTTGATGTTGTGACATTTTAAAATCTCTTCACAATGAATTTTAAAAAAAAGTCTGAAGAGATGAATTAATAACACATTAGAAAAGAATCATAAAAAGAAATCTAATACATGTAATATTTAAGATTAATCTTTTCTGAACAAGTAGAAAAATTAGTGTGCACTGCATAGTTACATAGGTAGTCGAGCACAAAAAAACATATGGAAATATATATGTGGGGATTAAATAAAACTAAAATAAAATTAAAATAAAAAACAAAAAACTCCCATGGGCCTTCACCGGAAGAACCTTCCACGCATGTGCAACAAAAAGAACTGACTCCCCATCCCCAAAAGAATATCTCGGCCATTTTGAGTTTAGGCCGTAATTGAGTCTTGTTGTTCGTACTAGCCAGGGAGATATTCCCTTACTACAGGCGACTATGACACAGTCAATAAAGCCTAAGTTATAAAACTACCTCCTGCCTTTGTCTCTTTCTTTTTCGTTCCTTAAATTCCTTATTTTCAGTGCTACCACCAAATGAGATAGGGTAAAAAGAGGAAACCCTAAGAACACGCACCGAGAATATGCAGCCATCTCTAAAACCTTAAAACACCCAAAACCTCTTCCAACCCCATATATACTAATAGAAAATATCTACAACTATCAAAATGCAGTGAAAAGAAGTACTGCCAATTTGTACATTACTACTATTCATCTTAACCTTGTTCATTTGATTGCAAAGTAGAAAATCTATTCAAGGACAAACTGATCAGTAACATTCTCCTGTGGACTCCTACATATGGACAAACCAGTGTTGGCCAACCAGCAAAAACGTACAGACACTGGATGTTGTGTAGAGGACCTACCAAGAGTGATAGCCAACGGAGATGGATGGTGCGAGAGAGTCAAGGGAATCCATGCTATCAGCACAACTTGATGGTGATGATGATGATGATGATAACTAAAATTCTGGTATATTTGGTTTAGAAGAAAATTAACTTATAAAATATTGTTAGGAGTCTACTTATTTATGTGTGATACTGTATATTTATATGTATAAAAGTTTATGTGCATGTGCAAAAGTTTTCAGTTCTTTAAACCTAGAGTTTGAATATCCAATATAAAACTGATTATTTTTTTATAAATAAAAATGGATTAATATTATTAAAAAATTATAAGATTTTATATGAAAACAGAAGTCAAAAAGTATATGATCTGAATTGAATATTATCATTTTAAGACAGCAAATGGGGAAAATTCCTTTCAGTAAAAAAGGCTCAAAATGGTAAAAATTATTTCAGATACCCACTATAAAATTAAAACCCCTTAAGAATTAGCACAAAAAGGACAATTTTTTTTCAGCCAATAGAAATAAGAAAACCAGACTTAAAAAATAACTGTTTCTGAAAACCCTTAAGAGCTATATGTTGGAGGTGCATGGTGTAATGGTTACCATTAAGGGAAATACACACAGCGGGATCAGTTCAAATCATTAGATGCAGCTGTATGTATTTCACATAGTGTTAATACCATTGGGAAAGGTACAAATCCAACTAGTCTCCTTCGAGCTATGTGTAAATAGTAGAGCAGATTGGGCTCTTTAACCTTAGTATAGCAACTGGTTTAGGAGAAGGAAGATTGAATTCAAACCAAAGGGGCACTCCTTTTATTAGTGAAAACTATTTTGAAAGCTCCCCTTCCTCCTATTCACTCTAAAAATATTCGGTTTTGAAATTTATTAATTATTCAATATTTGGATATAAACATGTCGATTCTACTTGCAACAATACATAGTCTTTTATTACATACAAAACAGAAGATTTTATGCTTTAATTTTTTAAAATTTATTAAGTTTCTTGAAAAAAACATTTTTTCCACATAATATTCCAAAAAGAACATTTTCTTAAACATATAAGAACCACAAATTTTTATGTATTTTTTGTTGAAAAACAGTCAAAGCCCATTTATAAACACTAGCAACAGAAAACACCCCCCGGGCATCATAAAAATTAATTTTTGAAAGACATTGCCTGAGAGGGTGGGAGTTATTTTATTAAAGGAGTAAAAAAAAATAAAACAATTTGAAATGAAAACAGCCCCATCCCTCTCAAGTAAAATGTTGCATGCATGTAATAATCAAACAATTATTTTGAATATTTTCCACATCAATTTTACACAAAATTGTTGGTATTTATTTATTTGTAAACTTTTTAGTTACTGTAAAAAAAAAAAAAAAAAATAAGGACGAGAGTAAAAAACAATTTTTAAAATTGCTTACTCAAAGTTTTGGTGTATATAGCATAAGAATATTGTGACGTAATCTGTGATGTAGAGCTATGACATAGTTTTTGTTACAGACAGAAATACAGACAATCTCCATTATTTATAGACATACATGTTTTTTCTAAATGTACCAACTAAATCTTTGAACTAATGTATATAAGTTTTTTTCTTTTATTTCTACTATAGTTAAAAACCACTTGTTTGACTTCACGTTCTATTTAAAGACACTTTTAAAAAATTGCTTATCACTTGTTACTTACTACCATTTTTTATTAACTGGTAATATGAAGAGAAAAATGATAAAACATACAGAGTTAAAACCTTCTCTCACACACTCTCCAAGTTACATGATGGTATCATAGCACTATATCACGTCTGATGGAACATAATCATGACTTGTACTTTTTTCACCCTGAGAAATGATGAACTTCAAAATATTAAATTGTGGTTGACTTAGTTAAGTTCTGAGAGGCAGACGTTTTATTGATTAGAACCTGGAGAGAGTCTGCTACAAATCAACATTCCAAAACACTACTAAGTTTTTTATATTTCTGTTCGTTCCTTGTTCTTTACTTTGCCACCATCTTGCCACATCTGATCTGAATCTTGCAAATCACTTATTGTTGACAGATATATTCCTGGTTCAGCTAAATGAGCCAGTCAACAACTTAAACAAACAGATGCAAAGTACAAGTTGGCAGCTGAGTATCACTTTTAAGATAATGGTTCAAGAGTCACAACATTACTAAAGAGATAATGACGAAAGCAATGCAAATAGCACACCAAAAGTGAACTTTTATACTAATATTTACCAAGTTTAATTTAGTGCAGCCCAAAGTACAATGCAGATAAATAAGAAAGAAATATCAAGTGGCACCAATTTCTGTATTTTTTTTAAAATATTGCAAAACTTTTGACTCACCCTAGTAAAATTCCTAGCAGACACAACAGGTTAAACAAATTAAATGGCCTAACTTTTATGTTCTTTTTAGTAAAAAAAAGATCCTTTTTCTAGGTTAGATAAGTGCGCTGTTTGTCTGGAAATGTTTTTGAAATGAAAGAGAGATGCTTCCAAGGCAGAATGTAAAGCTACTAAGGTATTTTAGTTCATACGCCAAGTTTTATTCAAATTTCACATATGGAAATGTTCAATTTTGATATATCATTTGTAAACTGTCTTGACTCTTAGTCTGAGCAAACAAGTACATGAGGAGATTTTATTATTTTCTTTTTCTTTACGAGATGTGCCAGAAAAATGTGTAAACATTTGTCTTCTGTTTTAATTGCTCCCTGGGCCTGTTAGATGGATTGTACATATTGGCATTCTGAGAGATACAATTTTATAGTTAAAAAGGTGAGGGGTATTCTAAAAGCAGGACATAGTTTCCAAAGATATTTAACAGTTTTATGTTCATGCCATTTTTCTCTATGAGGTGTGATCCAAAAGTGTTATGATTAAAGCTTTAATTTTTTTTAAAGTTTTAAAGTTAAACTGAAGACATGTACTCATCTGAGCCACTTATATAATAATGTCTAAATGTAGCAATGCA
This sequence comes from Doryteuthis pealeii, assembly GCA_023376005.1. Classification (NCBI taxonomy): domain Eukaryota; kingdom Metazoa; phylum Mollusca; class Cephalopoda; order Myopsida; family Loliginidae; genus Doryteuthis; species Doryteuthis pealeii. Next base: position 11,610,417 of record CM042157.1, read on the forward strand.
CTTGAAGGCACTTACAACGCATGTATCGCATAAAATTCGATACTTTTTCTTATAACAAAGGATGGCTCGAGCCATCCTTTGCCGGGATTACACTTGTCAAGTTCATTTTCTATAAGAAAAAGTATCGAATTTTATGCGATACATGCGTTGTAAGTGCCTTCAAGTAAAAATTTAATATATACTTTAGTCAGCAACGTTTCTAAAATAAACAAACATCCAAAAATCTTATATATATATTTACCAACCCCTCCGCACGAGCAAGATGCGACACAAGGTCAATTTCTTAAGCGGAGTTCACCAGGTTTGAATTCAGAGTTTTCCTTCTCCTAAAAAGTCTATTAAAATCTAGCGACTATTCTATTTAGTTTTTTTACGCCTTGCTCTGGTCCTGTTTGCTGCTACTGGAAGTCAAAGCTCCAACCACCACAGAAGATAAACTCAAACTGTTCTACTTCATGCCCAGACTCAAACTTTTTCTATCTTTCCTGTATTTTTCCATTATGACACCTGCAAATCAAGCAGCATTTCACCTTTAGGGCTAACTGGTGCCCATGGGAGCCAAAGCTCCAACTACCACAGGAAATAAACTGAAACTGCTCTGCTTCATGCCCAGACCAAAAATCCTTCCATCTTTTCTGTCTTCTTTTATAATGTGACACCTACAAACCCATTAGCACACCTCTGTATACTCAAATCCCATCTTACAACACATCCATGAATTATTGATTTCCTCCATACTGGTGGGCACTTAATCTCTGATTATGCCTGACCTCAGGGTCATACATCCATTTTTGACTTCTGCACTGACTGGCCTAACCTATTACATGACGATCAAAATGTCAAAAACATAACTGACCTAGGTAGAGGGCACAATAAAAAAAAATAACCAAACAGTAAATATAAAAAAAATTAGAAAATGAAAATTTCAATGATGACACAACTCCTTTCACTTAAACCTTTGTTTTTTTTTTCTTGCCTCTATTTTGTCTCATATGTATACAATTTTCATTTGTTGATTTTAATGACATGTCAACCTGTCTAGGGTTATTCTAAGCCTAGAGATTAGGGAATCATATTCATTCTATGTTCATATTTACATTTTGGGTATAGCTGTTCCTTTCAAAACACAGTAGTCACCGAATATCACCTCTCTCACAATCACTTGCTTTGTCAGTGACCATTCGTTTTTATTATGGCTCGGCTACCCTTTATGCAAATTCTGTCTCATACCATCCGGGTCTCTCATGCATGGGACAAGTGATTCCTTGTCTTATTGTTGGGGGGGGGGATCAGCCATGCCATTACAAACCACACAGATGAATATGCAACATAGTATAATTCAGGAACTTATGCTTTATGAATTTGAACTGGGTTCTAACGCCACTTAAATCCCCCCCCCAAAAAAAATGTGTTGCGCAAAATTGCAGTCCACCAAGGAACCCTAATCAGATAGTTCAAGACATTTTGCTTAGATTACAAGGACCTTGATAACCAAGAAGGTGAGGTAGGTCTTTAATGTGGGTTCCAATGCTAGGCTCCAAGCATAGGGGAATTTCTAGTGAGTAGCATTCGAAGAGTATCAGGTGAGCTCGGTATCTCACATTCCAATGTGGTTTGTCACCATCATGACCTTGGCAAAAATATCTAGCGGTGCCAGATTGTGCCTTACATAACCAATATATTGCAAAACCTTTGACTCACCATAATATTTCTGTCTTGACACAGCACAAAGAATATTACAATAATCTTATCTCTTTCTTTGTTACAATATTAGGATTATCTAAAAAAAATTTTTTTGAGTCTCAATAATGTTTTCATAATACTGAGGCAATGTAGATAGTGCCAATCTCAAGAATCAGTCTGATTTTAGATGTCTGCTAGTATATTGTCTAATAAGCACACACACACACACACACACACAAAATGAAATTAGTTCCACTTATGACTAAACTTCTTTCAAAGATATATCCTGAATATCAGAACAGAAGCCTTTGATTCTGACCATTTTTTTCCTCTTCTTTTTTCAGAAGTTTTTTTTTTTTTCCATGCCATGTAATTACAGATGTTTTCATACTTTGGTCTGGGTTAATCCAGACTCTTTTAACATTCCTAACATCAGGCTCTACAGAAAATTGAGAAGATGGGAAAGGCCGTCCATCAGACACTGATCTGATCATTCTTCATCTTCTACAAAGAAGAATGCTAACTGAAAAAAAAAAAATGATTGGGTGCGTTGTAAAATATAAATCATCAATGTTTATTGACAAGAACAAAAAAGTTTTCAGGTTATTTTCTAGAACCTATTACCAATCACTTTTAAAAGACATCCTTATCTTTTTGTTTTTATTTTATAAAAAAAATAACAAGAATCTTTTCATGATAGGCTTCTTTGGTGAATGGCAAATATTTTATTTTTTTAAATTACAAAATTAACCCCTAACAAACAACCTGATTTTGATGGTGTAAATGAGAAAAGTGTTGAGATCGCGAAGTGGAGCCTAAAGTTCACATGGTCTCATTTCAATTATCAGAAGAAATTGAATCTCTATTTTTGATAATAATTTGCTTTCATAAATGTAGCAGAGATTGAACTCGCAACCTCAGATCATCTCTGTTGGCTGAAATGGTTCAGCCGCGGCGAAGAATGAATACCGAGGCAAATTCTCTCAGGTAGAATATCTTTTTCAGTGGCAAGATCCAGCTGTGCGACTTAACGAATTTCTGTTCTCGTTATAATAAATCTAAGTGTTGTTTTTTTTAATTAGTGAAATAGATCACTAAATAGGACTGGACCTATTCTAGTAGTGACTGCCCATAGCAGAGTTTAACAGGTTTGAATTCAGAGTTATCCTTCTCCAAGACTGGTTAAAGAACCCAGTCTGCCATACTATTTACCCATAGCTGGAGAGAGAATAGTTGGATTCACACCTTTCCCATTAACAGTATGTGAACTGTAGCTGTTACATGAGTATAAGTTAGAGAAGAAGTTGAAACAACACAGAGCTAAAGATAACGTGACTTTTATTTATCCAGTCATAAACTAAGTGAGGTCTCCCCATCAGTTAAGGGTTATCCCTGTCAGGGGACTTAATATGGAGAGCTGAATGTATATGTGTGTATTATTTATACACGTAACAGTAGCTTTGTCCAGGATTTGAACTCAAGTCGACGAGTCCATTTCTTATGACTCTAACCATTAGACAACATGCCTCCAACTTGGCATATCAAGTTTTGTGGGTTATTTAATTCCAAGTGTGTGAAAACAATTTAGGATATAGTGTATTAATAAATGGTGTGAGTATGACTGATACAGCCCTCATTTTAGAACTTGCACACTTATTGATTTATATATGGGATCATTTACTGTAAACTATATGATTATCTTATTATAATGGAGATTGTGTGTTTTTCTGTCTGTAACCGAAACTATATTCCTACTCAAGTCACAATTCTCTTAGTTATTGACACACATTCTCCATGATTTTATTTTTATCTAAACCTCAATTATTAATAAAATTGTCTTACATTATTAATACTGTTAACTATGTCTACACACTAACAACATGCAATTGTATTTATATATACAACAAAATAGCGGTTTACAATGTGAACGGGAAGGTTAATTTGCATGTTAATATTAAAAAATCGAATTTAATAAATATGTGCTTAGTATTATTGATTTCTAACTGTTTGGTTTTATTCTAATGAATATAAGCAAAAATCTCTTCAATGAATCTTAAATGAAATCCATTAACAAGATAAAATAACTGTCATTTTATTCTTTACTTCCTCTTATAACTAAATACTTAAATTAGAAAAAATAACAATGAAAGACGAGAGTGATGGAAGAGTAAGTTTCAGTTGTTCCATTTTTTATTATACTCCCTCTGTTTCAAATCTTTTATTATACTCCCTCTGTTTCAAATCTTTTTATCTGTATTCTTATTTAGTTTCATTAGCCTTTCTAATTTAATACAATATTTTATTACATTAAAACCTAAATACTTGCACCCGGAGGGTGCATATATTTGCTAGTATGATTAATATACTTAATATTAAGTAAACTGAAACAAATATTATGGTTGTTGCAATTTATTTTTCATCAACATATTTTTGTCTCTGTTTTATATTTTTTATTTTGCATGTATTTCTTTAAAGAGAGTATTAAATTTAATACTCTTCAAATTAATATCTGTTTTCATTTGCATATTTATATCTTAAAGTTTTGAAAATAAACCTGGTATTTCCACAGGGTTCAGAATTCTAGATGATCAAAAATCCTACTGAAATTACAACTTTGCAGCCACTGCTCTAGTGTAAAGGATGCATTAGAAAATTGTAATCCATTTAAGTTCTCTGTTAAAGTAGTTAGAAAAAATTTTCTGTAGACTTTTAGAAAATAAATTCAGGAATAAACGCTGATGTTTGAAAAAAAATAAAATACGATAGCTGACAGGCTGATAAGAAAATAAACTTTTTGAGCTTCTGTTTATTTTATTTTAATCAGAACTAAATTCTCAAATGTCACACTTATTTATCAAGGTAATTTTACAAGATAACTAATTATAATCTATTGAGTCTGACTTTCTTTTTATAAAATTCAGTTTAATAAGATATATACGATTTCATTTGTCCATGTCAGTCTGACCCTAATTTTTTCAACTCATGTAATCCCAAGGACTACTGCAAATACATATTCAGACTTCAATGAATATATATATATATATATACGAATTCAGGAGCAAAGTGTTGTAATGGTTATTGTTGTAGGAAATGGACATAGCAAGACAGGTTCAAATCCTGGACGAAGCTATTTTCATTTCCCATAGTGCTAAAGCCCTTGGGAAAGGTATGAATCTGACTATCCTCACTCCAGCTATGGGTAAATGGTAGATCAGACTGGGCTCTTTCACCTTGGTTAAGCAGCCAGTGTAGGAGAAAGATAACTCTGAATTCAAACCTGTTAAACTCCACTTAAGAAATTGACCTACTCATGCAGAGGGTTTGATATGTATGTATATATATATATATATATATATATATATATATATATATATATATATTTAAAGTCAACTGAAGCATAAAATACAATTTGACAATTATATAGTTTTGCCCATAAATATGTACACCCCTAACAATTTTTTTAATAAACCAAATACACTAAGATTTTTTTTATTATCTAGTGTAACATTTTACAATCAAAACGGATATCATTAGGTATTATTAGTAGCCAAACTCTACAACATTGAAACAGTAACCAAAAAGAAAATGCCTACACTTCTGTAAGCAAAAATAAAATTCACACACAAAAACAACACAAAGACATTACTTTTATAAGACTTACTTTGAATGTATAATGTTCCACTACAAAAAAAACAACTCCTAGTATCTTTGTTTTAAAAGAAAATTAACTTTAGATGATAAAAAATGTTAGGAGTGTACTTATTAATGAGCAACTGTATATATTGTTATATGCATAATCGATTATCTGCCCTTGCTAAGACTTTCTCCACCAGAAAGTGAAGCTAGCGTTATTATGATAGAGAGATCCACTAGTCTAAACAGTCAGTTTAAAAGTAGAACATGTGTTGTATACCCTTTCCTACTTCTTACTTCTGCTCGTATTTTCTTCTGGCTGGCTTTGCTATTCTGATCGTCTATCTTGGTCTGGTCTCTTCTAAGGTCTGGACTTTCTTGGGGACTTCGGGTCTGGTTTCTGTTAGGGATTTCTCCTTATCAGAAGCCCTGTGTCATTGTTAGTTTTTAGGTAATAAACACAAGACTTCGATTTACTTTGATGTTACTTTATTTGTAAATCCCCAAACCAGACATCTGCGCACATCCTACGAGCTCGGCTCCTACTTGCTAACTGACTTAAACTTACTATCCTTAAACCAGAAGACAGGGTCTTCCATGCCTTCCGGTTCTCACGATTTATCCCCGGAAGGCAAGGTGAGAGTGAGGTCAATCGTTGTCACTCATCCTTCAAGGCCGTGGGCTGTAGCTTATAATGGCCATTTTGATTTCTACACTATTGCCATAAATATTAGGTATCTAATAATTATGTAACACATGTAAAAAAATCTGATCTTTTTTACCATAGTCAAACTGAAAAGATGTGACCACAAAGGAAACAGCAGAAGTAATCAATTCATAACCAGAATGTGTGAAAATTCTAGCCATTTTTTCCAATCTAACAGCAGAGACAAAATGACAAAAGAATCTAGTTCTCACCAAAATGATAGACCAAGGTCAGGTTCTTACCACACTAAAATATCCCCATTCCCCGCTTCAAACTATATAGAACTTTTGAATCAGTAAAAGAGTTTTAATACAAATCGATACATCCAGGCAGATGTAAAAGATATCCTGATGTTTTATACTTTTAGATCCACTGAACCAATTTTTTATCTCAAATTGAAAGGATTAAAAACAGTCTTTACAGACATTTTTTTTTTAAAGAATTGCCTTATTTTGAGCTGAAGATGTGTATGACATACTTAAGATTAAAAATTGGTTGCTATTTATGGGAATTTATTTTGTTCTGCTTCTTCTTTAGTTTTAAGGAATCAAAGAATGAGAAGGTTCCCTTAATGTTAGACATATGTCAAAAAAGAAAGGGACTAATCTATTTTAAAAGAATAAAAAAATTAGCACCTTTACAAGTTAAAAGCATTAATTACTTCCAAGTGATGAGAAGAAAAAGGAAATTTACATTCCTTTTTGGTTTCTAATAATTCACATATATAATTTGGTTCATTTTTAGCTCTGGTTTCATCATCAATTGAAGACTTTCTACAGGTGCATCTATCTTTAGAACTGAGATAAAAATATACATAGATGATGAGTTCATATTCTGCAGGTCAACCAATCAGTGAAGCTGGTTTTTAAATAACTCTGACCAGAATTATGAATATGGTCTACATTCTGTAGCAGCCATTATCACCTGAAAAGAACATTTCACAACAGGTAGACACTTGAACACACCTCATAATAGAAACAATTACTTCAGAAGTATCTAACACCTAATTGTATTTAGTTTAAAGTCTCCAGAAGATTTTGTTTCCATTCCAAACTCTGATCTCTTAACTGGTAAAATAGTGGGAGTAAACTGGTAACAGCTCTACAGGTAACAAAAAAAGTTATTCTGTTTGAGAGAAATTACCATGGCTTTTATTTGTCTTCACTAGCCAAACCATTCCAACCAACAGGTGTGACAAGATGCTTTTAAAGAGACCTTACTCATAACCTGGAGGTTGTGAGTTCAATCACCATGCTGGGCAGTACAGGTCATTCCATTTATCTCTTATAAGAGGTTAAAGAGAAAGTGCACTCCTACACACAGACATGCGCATTAGGGTAGGTTGATTTTTCACTTTTTTAAAATATCAAATTGTCCATCTATGCGAAAGTTGTGTGTTAGTATATTGAATACTGATACCAAAAATTAGATCTTACTTGCACCATTATTTGAGAAAACAGATAAAGATCATCTACTAAAATGCACTAAAAATCCTCTTTTCTTAAGGCTAAATTTTGTGAAAACAAAGATTTTTAGTGCATTTTGAGACGATCTTTGATGCTATTTCCTCAAACAATAGTTCAAGTAAAAGATCTAACTTTTGGTATCAGTATTCAGTATATTAGCACAAACCTTTGTACAGATTGACAATTTGATATTTTTAAAAAGTGAAAAATCAACCTACCTAATGTGCATGCCTGCTTAGCCTGATGGGGTAATTCATTTCTCTTGTTACACTCATGCATTGTTGTACCTATGCAAAAAGCCAGATTTTTCACCCAAGGACGGAATACTGCTATTATATTTGTTATAGGTGATAACCCTATAAGACTAATGGAATGCGCCGACGGGTTACTATAAGTAACAGGGACAATTGTGGCTGACAGTAAGCCAATGCGAGTCAGTTCACAATTCTATTTGTCGGACGTAATTCCCACTTCTCTGTATTTTATTTGTCTACTTTTTGTTAATACATTTTCCTACATTTGTTACCCGTTGTTTTGTTCTTATTTGACCCCTTAAAACCTCACAACAATAGCAGGTTTCACTAAGTTTATTCTGTTTATCACTTTCGTATCACTGAAATATATAGCTTATCACTTAACTATCAATGCTTTTATGGAAGACGTTTGAATAAACTGCATTTGTTGGTTCCACATACTTGAAAGTTTTTAGTAGGAACCCATTTTGCTGTCTCTTGTGAGCAGCATCCATTCTTTCTAAATCCTCCTCCACACCAGATACATGTCACTTTTCAACAGATTATTTCCTAGAATTTCTGCACTTTAGATCAAATTCTCTTTTTTTTAAAATCTTTTACCCCAGAGCTACAAGTCTGGATCTTTTAAGTCCAGTGTTGATAAGGGTATAGCTTTTGAATTTCTACTTTGTTGTCCTTTTGGAATACACTTTGTTAAATCCCTACATATAATTTTGTAACTAATATCTTTTTTTTAATACTTTAAGTCACTTTAAGCCCGACCAGTTGGTCGCTATGAACAAAAAATGAGAATATGTTTGCAAAACAATAGAAACCATTACATTGCCCCTAAACCCAAATGTCTATGGGTCTTGTAAACCCTGGAATCCTCATTGAAAAATGATTGAAAATATAAAATCTTATTATCTGTTATTTAACAGCCTGATTGGCTAGGCAATAGTGACATAGAAATGGGGATTATTCAGATGGAATTCAGGCCACACAGGTATTAGTATTTCTATGTAACAACACAAATACTGGCTGTTCAGGTTTTTGTCTTCTGGAATAAAGTATATTTGAACTAAATATTACAAACAATAATTTTATCACACTCAAAAAATAAATGGTCATCATTTTTTTTCCTTTTTGTTTACCTGCATCAAGAAAACTTTTGTAAATGTTAATTACAAAGTTCTATTTCAATGATAATTATCTATTACAATGTTTTCAAATGAAAAGCAGAGAGCTTAAAAAAAGCCAAGATCATTCATCAAAATTAAATAAGTTTCAAAAATATATGTGTGATTACTACCCATGTCTGCTAAGGAATTTCTGCTAATTACCACTAGATGGCATTGCCAAAGTTGAGTGTAAGAAGGAGATATGAAAGTCTCATTCTCTTTCCTCACATGATGCATTAGAAAAAAACCTGTCTCATCCTCTTTATTTAAAAGAAATATTTTCTGACAAAATTACATTAGGACCCAAACTAATTATTATATCATTAGCTTAATACTCATAAAAATGACTCTCTTGCCAAATATTCCTATCAATTATCACCCCTGTCAGGTCTATCACACAGCATCCAGAATCTGAACAAAGCTTATTGATGTAGACTTTTGCTAGTCAATCTACACTTGTGTGTCCATAAGTAGGTATTCACAGGAAAACATCACTTATGAGTTCATCCTTACTTCTCCAGTGGTGTCCAGCATGTCTTGTTTGTCATACTTGGATGGTTTGAGAGATAGGAGGTAAGTGGCCATACAGCTGTTTTTTTTTGTGGGTGCTGCTTCCAGGACATTTTTCAGGATCATTGAGTAGCTCCCATCTAGCTTTTTCCCTAAGCGTTTTGTTAGAGTTCAAGTGATACAGCCATACAGTAGCACTGACATGGTTAACGCTTGGAAGAATTCTCACTTTATCTTATCAGAGAGATCAGCTTTCTATATGACCAAAAATATATAGTGAATAGCAGTCCATACCTTTCCTATGTATATATTGATTTGGTTTGTTTTGTTTTACGGCATATCAACCTCAGTGGGTCATTTAATGCCGATAAAGTTTTGAAATAAATCAATTCTTAATGGATAATACAATTTTTTTATAAATACATTTTTCTATTTAACCCATAGATGGGACCCTAACAGGTACTACCACTCCGGGTCAGAGTGGACCTGGGAGCAATGGTGATGAAGGGGTGCTCCACATTCCCCAAACCTGGAACCTCACCATCAGATAGAGTTTAACGTCATTCCCAGGACATGTAGACCTGCAGCCACCACCTTCTAGCCCATATGATAAAAAGGGTTGGGGCTTGCCATAAGGGCAATAGGGTTGGGAAAATCATATAGGTGCTAGGGCTTGACGTGACCAGCCGATTGATCGGAGGGGGCCTCTCCGACCGCCCGTCTAGCCCAAGATAGGGCCAAAGTGGAGTATTGCATGTCATGAACTGCTCATCCACCTGGGCTCTATCCTTAAGCATCACGGGTCGCCACTCACGGCCAACAGGTGGCCCCATTGGGGGAGTCTTACCCCTCTGCAGGGCGGTAAAAAGGGGTTGGGGCTTGCCATAAGGGTGTATATATTGACATTGCATTCTATAGATGAGACATTAGTACCTAGGTATGAGAACTGGTCTACTAATTTGAGAGGTTTACCATCCCAATTCGTAAGCCAACAAAAGGTAACTAAAAACCAAGCTTTTATATGGACTTGTTCTTAAATTACTACCAGTATATTTTTCTTTTGTCTTTATACCTTATTTTTACTGTTTAAATTAGTAAAAATGTATTTTTTTTCAAATTCACAAGACTTTTGGAAATCATCCAAGACTTATTGACTTAACAATGTATTCATTTCAATCAATAGTGTAAACAGACTTGATGAAAGTCAGTTGTTGAGACACTGTGGTAACATCACCCAGCACTTGGCCCCCTTTCTTCCGACTTGAAAACTCCCATTAGTTTCATGTGTGTCTATATGCAAATGACAAAGTGTTAAGCTAGTCAACTGTATGTAGTTTTGTGTCTGTTGGGGTCTGGTCACTAGCTGTTTATTGATTAGGTTGAAGAAGGAAGATTCTCTTCTTCCTTGGCAGTTGGCACCTTCAACTAAGTGATGAATCTCCAGAGGTCAGACGGAACTAGATGGGAAAATTGTGGAATATCATGTCTTGCTTGTTATTTTAAATCACTTAATACTAGTAATGTTTGAATAAAGTGGTTGACTTGAGTTCAAGAATTATTTCTTTGATTTAATATTTAAGGAATTCTTTTTTTTTTAAATAGTAAAGTCGTCGTCGGGGTGGTCTAAAGTCAGTATCAGCCAATCAGCAATGGAGTCTATCCCCTTTTCTCTAGTGCTAGACCAAGGAGATTGTTTTTGCATCTGAGGCGGGCGATACATCTACCATCAGCTCCTTACTTTACCGCAAAGATCCCTGTGCAACTCATACGCTGAGTTGGCGAGGAATTAGGAAGCTTGTGATTTATAGCCGAACGCTCTACCGACTGAGCAAACCCGGTCTTATTTAAATATGATCATTTTAATCTCCTTTTTAATTGATTTTTAGATATATTTTACTTTTATATGTTGTATTTCTTTTCCTTTAATATTTGATAAGCCTTTTTAGTTGATTTTTTAAAAATATTTTATTTTTATACATTGTATTTCTTTTCCCCAATATTTGATAAATTATACTTGATCTCAAAGTATCTCCATAATTTACTGCTCATTCCATCGGTCAGCTGGGGCTATAGAATACACCAACCGCATCTCAGCAAATAGGTTAAACACCACCCCTACTAAATTTGGGCCACCTGTGGTCATGTGTGGCAACTCATAATGCCTGAGGAAGGGATCCTGATAATAGAGTAGTTAAACAAATCATATATATATCTATATATATAAAAGGAAGTTTGGTATGTATGTGTCGATGTATGAACGGGAGGTCACTCAGATTCAAAATCTTGCATACACCTTGATATCCTTTTAACTAAGAAATACACCAAATTTTGTTATTGATTTTTACTAATTAAGGGATATAATTAATTGATTAAACAAAAATCAAATGATTTTCAGAAAGTATAATAAGCTGCTCCTGTTGCTAGGTGTATCAGCAGAAGCTTTGCTGCTGCTTATTTCAGCTGTCCGAAGAAGAAGAAAAAAACAAAGAAAGAAAGAAAGAATATCAGTTGTGTGTTGTCTACCAGTCATTCAACTATAACTAAATTCTAACATAAAATTAATTTTTTTTTTTTTTTTTTTTTTACTAATCTTTAAAATATTTATTTGGTTAGAAAGAAAATAAAATAATCTTTCTAAATATGTAATTTGTATTTATATGTAGTTTTTATCCATTGAATTATTTTTTACAGTGTTATATATATATATATATATATATATATATATATATATATATATATGAGGTTAAGTAAACAAACAAATGTGTTTATTTTTATATGGCTTTAAGCCGACAATTTTTGAAGGATATGTGCTTAATTGAAGTCATACCTAATTTTGAAAATTAATTAGTTAATAATTAATGAATTTAGGTGGGCATATATGTTCAAAAGTAAAGCTAAACAAATCGAGAAAATGTCAATACCTGAATGTACATTTCGACCTATTAGGTCTCATCAGCAAGATTATAGACATGGGAGACTGCTCCGTGTCTGACTCGAAACCTCGACTGTCAAGCTGACAGGCAAAGTCTCTAACCGTTACACTAGCTTGCCATTCCCACATTCTTCGTTCGTTTTTATATATATATATATATATATATATATATATATATATATATATATATATTGTAAGAGGAAATGATATTTGTTATTGTCACACAGCTTTTTCAAGTGTCTATGGCTGTTATCAACCTTTGATGAATTTTGAACAAAACTCTTTATTTAACCTACAGGGTTAATTTGCTTTCATTCCACCATTCATACTTAGTAGATATCTTGTATCAATTAATTTTTCTTTGTTAATTCTTCCCTGGGATATTGCTAGCCACTTCCTGTGACTATATATATATTTACCAACCCCTCCGCACGAGCAGGATATGACACAAGGTCAATTTCTTAAGCGGAGTTTAACAGGTTTGAATTCAGAGTTTTCCTTCTCCTAGATCGGTTGCCTAACCAAGGTTAAAGAGCCCAGTCTGCCCTACTATTTACCCATAGCTGGAGAGAGAGAGTAGAATTCATACCTTTCCCAAGGTATTAGCGCTAAGTGAAATACAATTAGCACGTCCAGGATTTGAACTCGGGCGACGAGTCCATTTCCTGTGACTATATAACATTTCATACACTACCCGACCAAGAGATTGAACTCACATCTGTCTTGTAACTTCGTACACTTAATCAATGTTAATCCCCACAAGGCCATTTGTCCTGTAAGATAATTTAGTGTTCATAGCTTAAACCAAATGTCATTTTGTATGTCTCTACAATTGAACCAGAGTATATGTCCATTTCTGTACGATTAATAGTCCAATTAGATGGTTAAATGTTTCAGTCATAAGCCTAATTTCCTTTCTTTCTTAATGAGAGGCTCCAATATTGCATTAATTTCTCTTCTAGGCTGACCAAGTAGGTAATAAGAAAATTTCACAGCACTAAGAAACTGAGAATGCATCAGCTAAAATACAGTTATCAAAACAACAAAGATGAGGATACTAGTCTAAGTATTTCATGTAATAAGGAATTTCAGATAACTGCAGGAAATTAGCAAGAACACCATCGAGAATTCCAGAATAAAAACAATCAAGAAAAAGATATTCATTCTTGGAATTCATAAATTAATAACAATACTTCTGATACTCCCAGAAAATACACACACAGAATTGCCTAACAATTTTATTTTATAAAGAAAACAAAACACAAGCATTTTATTATTTTTAGTGGAACATAATACAATTAAAATGTATATCATTAGATATTATTATTACCAAACTCTACAGTATTGAATATCTAACCAAAGATAAAATTGCATAAATATATATAAATGTTGTATTCATTTTTGGAATGCTATCTATTCAAACTTTTGGTTCTTCTTTTTGGACACAAGTTATTGAAATTTACTGAGTGAAATTAACTCAGTGTATTATCTTTCTTTACTATAAAAAGCTTCAGGCATAGGTATTGCTTCATATCATGGGAGTGTTACAAAATGTTATCATTCTTGGTCAGATGTAAATTTGAGGGAGGAGCCAACAATTGAAGAGGATGCTCTCTTAGTTGATAGCAACATGAAAAGTGGTGACAAAAAATTTGGACTATATGACCTTTAGGCACCCCTTTTTGATCTCGATTCAGAAGGACATGTTTTTCATTTACACTGTCAATATCCGGTTGTTTGTTAGGGTTAGGGTTAGGATAAGGGGTTAGGGTTAGGGGTTAGTTTTATAATTTAAAAAAACTAAAAATTGTCTGTTAAAAACAACCAGATATTGACAGTGTAAATGAAAAATTATGGATTGATTTGGTTTGTGGCATATCAACCTCAGTGGGTCATTTAATGCCGATAAAGTTTTGAAATAAATTCATTCTCAACAGATACTCAATTGTTATAAACAAATTTTTCTATTTAACCCATAGATTGGAGGTGTAAATGAAAAACATGTCCTTCTGAATCGAGATCAAAAAGGGGTGCCTAAAGGTCATATGGTCCAAAATTTTAAAGAGTGCTGAATGGAAATAACTGTTCGGTAAATGTATATGGATTTAGTCCATAAGACTAAAAGAGTATAGTGTATCGCATGAATCCAAACATACCATCTAATATTATCAAATGCACTGGAAAATAAAATGTGACATTTACATTAAACCTTCATGTAGTGAAAAGGTTTGAAAATTAAGAAAATAGTAGATAGACTCCCTCGTTATCTGGCTGACACTAACAATAGGCCACTCTGCTGACTTCACATACTATGGTTTAGCAGATGCCTCATTGCAATGGTATCAAAAATGGCAAAAACAACTCTTAAGACTCTGTTATAATCCCTTATATGGACAAATAAAGAGAGTTTCAAAACAGGTTTATTCACAAGATGGCAGTTGTGTTTACAACAGTATATATATATATATATATATATATATATTCAAGCTAATTTGATTAAACAAAACAGAATCCTTATTATTTTCAAGATTTTTATTCTTTCTTTCAAGCTTCCTAATTCTTTTGATCTTACAATCTTGAAAGGCATTAATGATTTCTTTAAAAGAGCCATTTTTGGCAGACCAAGTACTTTTGGTTCTTATCCAAACCCTTATCAAGGTAGAGTACATGTCTTTCATTATCATATATATATATATATATATATACCAATTCCTCCACATGAGCAGGATGTGACACAAAGTCATTATCTAGCCATGGTTAAAGAGCCCAGTCTGCCCTGCTATTTGCCCATAGCTGGAGGGAGAATTGGATTCATACCTTTCCTAACAGTATTAGCACCATGTGAAATGCAAACATTTCATATATATATATATATATATATATAGTCAGTAGAGCGTTCGGCTAGAAACCACAAGGTTCCTAGTTTGATACCGGTCCTCGCCAATTCAGCGTATGAGTAGAATTAGGGATAAAGTAAGGAGCTGATGATAGGTGTGGTGCTCCACCTCAGATGCTAAAACAATCTCCTTAGTCTAGCGCTATTGAAAAGGGGATAGACTGACTGGCTGACACCGACTTTAGGCCGCCCTGTCGACTTTTTATATATATAAAGGGGAACAATTCCTCCTGCTCCTAGCAGTAATCACAGATACCACAGACTCAAAAGACTGGTGTCTAGGATTGATTGAGCAGAGTTTTATTGATTTGATAAGAAAAGCTTGTTTAGAATACTTTGCAGTGCATGTTGGTGATTTCTTGTGGACAGAAAGTGATAAATTCTAAAAGGACAGAATAAAGAAAAAAAAATCAGAAGTCCATTTGAAAATGGAAAAGAAGCAACAAGTGCATTTAAGTATGTGGAATTAGATCCGACTCAAGAAGAGTTGAGTATTATGTTAACACAGAAGGATTACATTGCCAACGTAAGAGAAATTAGAAGACAAAAGAAAGAAAACCGCACTCTTATCTGAGGATGAGAAGACAGTGTTAAGAGTTAAGCTTGGTCAGCTCTTGCAGATTTCCTAACAATCCTGTCCTGACATTGTGTTTGATGTGACAGGATCTGGCTGGTAGGATCAGCAAAAGTACAGTTGAAGATTTGAAGAGATTTAATAAGATTATCAAGCAAGTAAAATCTGATCATGCTGATTTGAGCAAAAGGTTAGAAATTAATGTTGGAAAAGCATGGACTGCAACAGACGGATTATCAAACATAAGTTAAAAAAAAAAGTAAAGTCGTTAGGTGGCCTGAAGTCAGCATTAGCCAGACAGCAAAGGAGTCTATCCCCTTTTAGATTGTTTTTTAGCATCTGAGGTGGAGCCCACACATAACATCAGATCTCTGTGCTACATATATGCTGAGTTGGGAGGGCCGGTATCAAACCAAGAACCTTGTGGTGACCCACTGAAAAGATAAAGTGAGAATTCTTCCAAGCAGTAGCCATGTCAGTGCTACTGTATGGCTGTACCACTTAGACTCTAACAAAATTCTAAGATAAAAAGCTAGACGGGAGCTACACAAGGATGCTGCATGCTGTCTTGAAAAAGTCCTGGAAGCACCATCCCACAAGAAAGCAGCTGTACAATCATTTACCTCCTATCACACAATCTAACCAAGTAAAGCAAACAAGACATACTGGACACTGTTAGAGAATCAAGGATGAACTCAAAAGTGACATTCTCCTGTGGACACGTACACATAGGTAGACCATCAAAAACCTACATCAATTAGCTGAGTGGAAAACCTACTAGAAGTGTTGAAAAAGACAAAAGGTAGTTTTAGGATTTAGGCTTTATTCACAGGTCATAGCCACCACATGGTAAATAAATTCCTGGCCAATAGTAGTGTCTCGTTCCAGTTAAGGAATGGCCAAAGAGATTAATTGCCACCAAACAGCTCTAATTCTAAAAGCTCTTACCATAAACTAAAAAAGAAACTTAAAATAAATAAGATATCCTTCACTCAATGATTAGACCAGCCCAAAAATCCACTTGCCTGTCATCCTGTGGGTAATGTCAACAGAACCTACAAATGGTACATATACGCTTTTAAATTTTCAAAAAACGAAAACAATAGTAGCCATAGCTTTTTTTTCTCTCACATGCTTGGAGGATTCTTCTAGTCTGAAGGCTCATGGGAGTTTTATTATTTTTTTATTTGTTCTATTCTAATTCTATTTTAATCCTGACAAGTCATAGAAATCTGTACTGTCAGCACAACCCAACGATGAAGATGATGTATGCATCATTTGGAAATTTGCACAATGATGGCAGCCAAGTAGGCCATTTTATAATTGTCAAAAGGAGATGAATCCAATATCATGGCAGTCTCATAAAATTAAGTAGTGGGACACTAGCTGTATCGGAAGGCATTGTCAATGCATTATGTATGTCAATGCTCTTAAATGAATTGCTAAACAACAATCACAAGAAAACTGTTCCTATGAAAAATTTAGTAGATAACGTTGATTTGGTCAAAGCAATCAAATCAGCTATAGTTGGTACTCATCCAATATGTGATCTAATAAGGTTTCTAATCCAATATGTGATCTACCGAGTTCTTTATATTCCAATATATGATCTACCCATTAACTATCCATTATTTTCCTATTAAACTAGCTAGTTGTCAGCATTCCAGTAGGCAACCAAACAATCAAGAAAGTTAAATTTGAAATAGCAACTTTTATTTGGAATCCCATTCATAAATGTGGACTCCGCAGAGTTTGTAAGGAACATTATTTATAATGAAGAAACAGTTGTAGCTTACTTATGTGAAAAGAATTTATTGGATGATTTATATTCAGATTTTTTAAATGATATTAGAGATTTATTATTAAATGTTTGATTTTTATCTTTAAAATTGTTTTTATTAAATTCTTTTTTTATTAGAATTTATCATTAAATAAAATATGAATTTAAAAAAAAAATAGAATATAATAATAAATTCTTGTAATTTTTATTTGTCTTCTTTTTTCCAAGTAGATCACAAACCTTTGGTAGATCACATATTGGAAAAGCACCTAAAGTTGTTGATAAGTGACTGAGAATAGAAAATATCAAGTATCAAGGAAATGTTCGATAAGAGAGAGATTAGTTCAGTGACATGGCCAAAATCTAATGACTAAATTGCTGTCTAACTAAAAGAGGTGTTTCATCTTACTATATGATAGACTATTTGAATAATGGTGAAATGCAAGAATAATATTTTCCCATTAAATAGAAAAAGGAATTAGATTACTAACTTTATCATCCCCCCTCACTAAGCTTAATGTTCCAAGCAGCAGCAGCAGCACTGTAGCAGTATTGTCTACTCTATTGCGATCATAGATTTAACCATTACGCATTATCTAAGCTTGCAGAAATGTTCTAAGATTCAACTTTCAACTGCCTAGGCATCCCAACATAGTGCAATGGTAGCAAGCTAGTCTTGCAGATCCATTACTACTGAATAGTGTGTTCAATCTTCATTGGAAACCCCATACATGTGACTTTTATGGGGGGTCATAAGAGGTTTAGGTGCTTTAAGGTTTAAAGTAGCTGGATATTCTTGGGGTGTGTTATTAGGCTTTTTGCTTTAACCCCATCTCATTTGCTGGTCATGTTGAAAAGGAAGGAATGCAAGGAACAAAAAAGAAAGAGACAAACGCAGAAGGTGGTTTTAGGACTTAGGCTTTATTCCCAGTCACCTGTAGCAAGGGAATATCTCCCTGGTCACTTGTGCGACTAGACACAGTTCAGGCCTAAACTCGAATGGCCGAGATATTCTCTTGGGGGTCAGAAGTCAGTCCTTTTTCTCACACATGCATGGAGGGTTTATTCCGGTGAAGGCTCATGGGAGTTTGTTGTTTTTTTTATTTTTATATCCTTTTTGTTTTATTTTTATAATCCACACACCTTTTGTCATATCCTACTCATGGTGAATGGGTTAGATAAATACCTATTTTCGACTAAGTGGCAAACCTCTTCACACAGAACTTTATGAATAACATCAACATGCATACAGGGTTGGAGAGAAGTAAGAACCAGTCAATAACATTGCAATATTATTTTCCCAATTACCTCTGCCCCACCTTATACTATGAAACAGATTATTTAACTAGTACAGCCTTGTTGGCTGCAATTGTTTACTTAGGATTATTATTATTAGTTTCTTGAAACCATATAATTGCTTGAAAATTATTGGTGTTACATAGGAATACTTGAAACCATATAATTGTGTGCTAACAAATGATTGTTATCAAATAGAAATAGTTACTTTTGATCATACAAGTATGCATAAATTTTAAGTATTAGATAGGAATACTTGAAACCACAAAAAGTGTGCAAACAAATGATTATTATTAAATACGAAAAGTTACTTTTGATCATATGTTGCATACCTCTTTTCCTTACTTCTTTCTTACTTCTATTCTTCTTCTGGCGTCTGTTCTAGCATCTGGACTTCGTCTTGGTCGTTCACACTTAACTCATTTCTTCTTCTAGATCAGTCTTGTTACCAAGACATTCACCAACCACAAAACCGTGTTATTTTCTTAAGTTTTTATTTATGTAACTAAACATAAGGTGAGTTCCAGTTAAGGCAGTACATCTTCTCTGCCTGACGTCCAACTGAAACTGAGGACCCAACCAGGTCCCACGTGACTTCACATATTTTGCGGGCTTTCTGTAATATTCCATGGAAAGTCCTGCCCGTGATATGAAAAGGGCCATCCCTTTAGAAATACAGGGGATTGACAATAATCTTATGCAACTGCATAGATTATGTAACACATATAATTGTACATAAATCATTAGTATTAGATAGGGATACTTGATATATGACTGAGCAAATAAATAATTATAGACAAAAAGTGTAATTTAAAAATAGAAATTTGAAAATATAGTATACAATTATAGTTGAACATTTACAAATGAATCTAATTTCAGTATTAAATAACCCATAAGGAGTTGATGTGCAATTAAGCAAACAACAAACTAAACCAACAAGAGATGGTGTGTCTCCTATAATCACACTTGATAATAAAAAGAGGAGTGTTTGTCATTTGTAGGAGAAACTTTAAGCTCTTTCTAAGAGGAAAAATATTGATTTTTGTTCTACTGTTGTCTTGTATTGAGATAAATATATTATGTAGACCTATACTTATTATATCAGGTACTTCATCTGAAACATAGACAAATGTCTCCTTAAATTCTAAATGAACACAGTGTTCCAACTAAAGTGTTTTCATGCATAGTCCAACGCAATTATAAAGTGATGTAGGCAGCTCGTGCAGTTTAATGGTTAGCAAACTACTAGACTAGCAAACCATTACTAGTCAGTTCACATATCATTGGGTGCCCAATACACATGGCCTTGTGCCATAACAAACAAAAGATTAGTAAATAACTAATGAAATGATGTTTAGAAGTAAGGGTTTCTAATAATCAAAGTAAATGATTAAACTTGTTGATTATTTCCTATAACTCCAACCTAAAAAAAGGGAACCACTCTGAATGAATTTTATCTGTTAATTAATCTACACATTATTTTCCCATTATCCTAAACCCGTCTTCTTTTTTTCCTAGTAGATCAATAAACAAATAATTTATAAAATTAATTCAGAGTGGTTCCCCTTTTTTAGGTTGGAGTTATAGGAAATAACCAACTTGTTTATACCTCACATGAAATTATTTCAGATGGAGTCTGGAAACTTATTTTCAACCGTTTTATAACATCTGAATAGTAGCATTTTAATTATAACCTCAAAAACTACAAAGTATCTAGTTTTAAAAAGATATTTCTCCTCTAAACTATATTAGATCAGGCCAGGGATTGTTCCTTGCTACTGGTACAATATAACCTAGTGCAATGTAGCACATGTTATTCAAGAGTAGTTTGACTTATATTTGTTTCAAGTTGGAGGTGTGTGGTCTAATGGTTAGACCGTAGGAAATGGACTTCGTCAACGCGAGTTCAATTCCTGGATGAAGCTGTTGGCATTTCACATAGCGCTAATACCCTTGGGAAAGGTATGAGTCCAATTATCCCTCCAGCTATGGGTAAATAGCAGGGCAGACTGGACTCTTTAACCATGTCTAG
Source organism: Doryteuthis pealeii (assembly GCA_023376005.1). Classification (NCBI taxonomy): domain Eukaryota; kingdom Metazoa; phylum Mollusca; class Cephalopoda; order Myopsida; family Loliginidae; genus Doryteuthis; species Doryteuthis pealeii. The sequence continues at coordinate 11,631,339 of CM042157.1, forward strand.
GTAACCAGTCTAAGAGAAGGAAAACTCTGAATTCAAACCTGTTAATCTCCACTTAAGAAATTGACCTTGTGTCGCATCCTGCTCGTGTGGAGGGGTTGGTGAATGTATATTTGTTTCAAGTTGAATGATTTTGTACATAAATATTTACTATTCAACTTTCCCTTTCTATAACAATTCATACAGACATATTTACCCTTTTGCAATGTATTCTGTGGTTCTTCGTATGCTCAATTTTATTTTTTACATCTATTAAATGTTATTATGTTTCAATATATTTGCAGTGTATTTTTATCTTTATTTTCATGATTATTACCCACCAGTGACTCCAGACCCATATATATGAAATAAGAACAAAGTCAACCTTACTGAAAAAGCTTTTACTATCACTTACAATGCTCACAATTTCAAATTGGCTATGACTAGCCATGCAGCTACTCAGGGCTAGTTTTAAGCCAATTAAATAGATTTGTTCAAATTGGGACCCAAGCACATGTGAAAGACTGATTAAGACATACTGATGGTTAACAATTCCACAAGAAGATTAAATAATTTGACAATGTTATCTACAGAAAATGACATTATAAAAGCCATTGATTTCTAATGATTTTGCAGGTAAGAGGACTCCACTAACAATTTTTTAAATGGGCATTGCACTACCATTTTTATCAGGTAGAGCAGGTTCCTAACTTTTTTTTTACCTATGGACCTCATAGCCATTCAATGTTTAAAAGTCCTATTGTATTTTTATAGTTAAATATTTTTTGTTTTCTTGGACCTAAAAAAAATGTTATATGGTCCTCGGGTGGCGGCACATGGCCCCAGATTGAGAACCACTGGGTAGAGGGCCTGCATATCCTTGTTTTGTAGTTTATAGATCCACTAACAATTTTCTAATTGGGCCCAGCACTTCCTACTGCCAGACAGAATGACTAATATCACTCTGGAGAGAATTCATTCACACTTAACTAATATATCATTACATCTGACATTCCTGATGAATAAATTATCTCTTAACAGTGATAATTCCAACAGAAGAAATGCCAACAACATCCTGAGATAAAACTCCTACAATTTTAAACTAAGATAACCACCTTATCACTATAAAATTGAATGATGCTAGATTTTCTTAAATAACTTTGATAGTTACTGTTGTAACTTGAGTATCAGAGCTAACAGAGAAATAATAGAAAGCAACACATGTATTAAGGATAGGGAAAAAGGTTTACTAAGCAAAGACACTGTTGTGGGGTTTTAAGGGTAAAAAATAAGACAAACGACTGGTAACAATGTATACAAATTTATTGAACAAAAGGAGTAGAAATTTACAGCAAAGAGAGTGGAGATTGCGTCCGACCAATACAGTTATGAGCTGACTCGCATTTGCTTTGTTTCAAGCCACAATTGTTCCCAGTACTTATAGTAGCCGTTGGCGCATTCCATTTATATCAATAGGTTATATCCCCTATAACAGATACATAGTGAGCTAGCTTAATTGCCACTTTAAGCAAGTAATGAGTAAGTGCCTACTGAGATTTGAACTCACAGTCCTTATCCATGTGAGATTATCTTTTCTTGAAAGTATCTGATCAATAGGAAACTTAAGCCAACTAGAAAGATTCTTAGAAATTTATTTACTTTTCCAAACATTATATTCCACTTAAATGCAAGGAATCTGTTCTGTGACAATAATCAAAGTTTCTACCAAATAAAATGTCTTTAAGCACCGTATATAAAATGATGTGTTCTTTTAAGTCAACTTCAGACTAAAATCAATACACATAGTTTAATTGTGATTTGGTCATGAGACACTTACTGGGTAAACAGTAATGTATTCATTTCTAAATTCAATTTGTCTCATCTGTCAAAAATGATAGATAGTTGAACAATAAGCCAAGCTGAAAACATTCAAAATTTCATGAGTACTTCCCTATTTTTACCTATAAGAATTAAATCTAATCCTATTTACTTTATATTGTGTTAAAAAGAAGTATGTTGGATAATTATGACAAAACAGTTTATCTAGAGTTTCCATTTCAAATAGATCACTGTTTCAGTGCCCATTTTACTTTAAAAACTCAGGGATGATGTGAATATTTTTTATTTTATCTATGCATTTATAAGTCACAATAAGGTTAAGTAAAATGATTGTAAAGGTTTCATGTCATTATCTTTATTTTGTAATGATGTTAACAACAGGTTTTGTAAATGATGGTTTATAGACAAAAATATGCATGGCAAAGACTGACAAGTAACACTGTAAACAGGAATGTTTATATCTAAAAGGAATTTCAAAATTAAAAATTGAAACTATTCCTCTGAATTTTTTAAATGAGGCTTGATAATTTGTATTATTTGGATTATTCGGACTATTATCCTCATATATATTGTTATCTATACAACATTTTGGCTGATGTGCCCTCAAGCTTTCTTCAGGTATTTCTTGTCAGACTCAGGGGCCTTCCCAAATTCAGGAACCTTCCTGTCATAATTGGGAACCTTCATCAAAATTCAAACCAAACCCTTTATGCAATCCATGGAAGTAGACTGCTCTCATTCCGCTAACTAAGACTGGCTACAAGTGTTAAGCTGTGTTAATTATTATTCTATGTTACTGTCGTCCTTGACCAAGACTGAAGCAGCAGCCTAGAGATAGCAGACACTTAGAACTGTATTAACTCAATGCCTATATCCACTATGCCATGTGTCCAATTGGATAGTAGTATAGTGGTAGTTGGTGCACTGACATGTTGTGCATTGCTTCACTCCATGTGTGATTTGAAATTATTCTTTATGAGTTTGCTTTATAATGCTGCAGAAACAACCAAAAATATTTGTTGTATAAAAGATGATTCAAGAAATTTTGATTTGGTTTCAGGAACCTTAACAATCAGCAAGATCATGGACGTCTAAAACCATAGATTCCGAAGCCAGGATTCAATCCATATAGGAAAATCTGACAAGTAACCTATTGAAGTCAGTCAGTCAGTCAGTCAGTCTACTATTGTTTGAGCAATGTGACTGGCCAAGACAACTGGTACTTATGGGAATTCAGAATAGTCCATTCATGCATTTTGGTGATTCCATTCCCTGAGTCCTGATTGGCTGCTTGGTTTGTATGATCCTCTGAGGCTTCATAAATCCTGCCATTTTCAGTAGTCTTTGCAGCAAACCAGAATCGTATTGGATTACGACTGCTTGCTGTCTTGTCTTGCCAATTCAACAGTAATTGGACTTAGTATGATTATTCTACATAACCCTCAGAGAATATCAGGCAGTGATATCAGTGTGGCCCATCTCCTTCATGACCTTACTAAAGGCATCCAAAGCAGCTTAATTTTGCAAAATATTGCAAAACTTTTGACTCGCCAAGTAATAGCAGGAAGAGAAGCTTGGTAGACAGAGATGTAGAATACTGATGAATTGCTGATTTGAGAACTTAATATTTGTATGATGGTATTTTGTGTGCGTGTTGATTGAACCATTAGTGTTGGGGTGAATAATGGAGACAATATGAAGAACAGCTTTCAAAACGACTGTCATTCATCATGAATTATGATGGAAAGGAAGTGTGAGTGTTTTATAGTATAAAATAGACTAAAAAAAAGGGAGGCTTCAAAACGGTTTCAACAACCTTTATGATTAGTCTAAATATGAATAATTAAACTTGGTGCCAATTCTGAGGTGTTGTCAGATGCACTTTCAATTCTAAACCATGACAAAAATGATTTCAATTAGGTCCTAGTCTTTATGGCAGTGTTTCTTAATTAGTGTTCCCCAGAACCCTAGGGTTCCACATGAGATCGGTAGGATTTCCTTGAGATAGTTAAAAGAGATAATTATTAATAATAGTATATCATAATTCTTATGCAGGAGTTCCTTTAGACTTGAAATCTATTTAAAGGGTAAAAAAAGTTTGGGGGTGTCTTCACATTGAAACACTGCTTTATGATTATGATTGGAAAGGGTCAAATTTTCAAGAGTCAAAATAAACTGAAGATGATCAGAAATGGCAAAGTCCTAGACACAAATCATAACTTTATTACTTTATCTCAAGTAATTCAAAATTAAAGCTTTCCAAGAAATTCTAAGGAAATAAACAAGAGCTGTGTGCTTAAAAAAATGTTGTTGGAGTCACTGATTTACTCTCTGGTGATAATCCCTTATTTGATTACTTCTGCCAATGGATGCCAGATACCCTATAAAGAATTTCCACCATGATAATTGTAGAAACAATGATACTCACCATCGCAGTGGGGTTCTAACTACCGTCAAGTTAGCAGACGAGAACAACAGGCAAGCTGTAACTTAATACAGTCCTTGCATGCTGCTGGCATAATACAAAGTGGTGGCTGAAGAGTGGGTACTTATCCCTGTTCTTACTAACCCTGAAATCCAACAGCCAATCAGAACTCAGGAAATGAACTTGCCTGAGTTCATAATGGAACAATCCAAAGCTCCATATAAGCCACCTACCAAACTCTAGTTTTAGTCTTGCATTCATCTTGTAACAGAGTTGAATACTTGACACAAAATCCAACAATAATCAAACAATTTTCCAGTGTCACTTACAGTTCTGAACAAAACTGTTGGCACCCTTTATTTTTTTGCTATTTCTTCAGAAATAAATGGAAAATAACTAAATTGATTTACCCATAGCTGGAGGGTGAGTAGTTGGATTCATACCTTTCCCAAGTGTATTAGTGCAATGTGAACTGTAGCTTTGTCCAGATTTAAACTCGGGTCGATGAGTCCAGTTCTTATGACTAACTATTACACCATACACCTTTTAACATCGCCCTGAAGTTTGATAAAGAAGAAAAAATTAAATGTTAGGATACAATCATTTATGAATAAATACTGCCTCTGAATTTTTTTTCATATTTACATACCATCAGATTTAATTCCATTTTTCTTGATATATATATATATATATATATATATATAAAGCAGCTGTGTGACCATCTGTTTCTTGTGTTAACAATTCCCTATAGTGCACCCTAACATGATTTTTTAACCAAGTATATTCAGTTACATGTATTTGCACTTGAAATACATGAACTGAGTTATTTTTGATTGTTGGTTACTTTCTCTGCATTTCATATGACATTATATTTTTACTAGCCAACAGGAATGATTTGCATATAATTTGCATATGATTAACTTGTTAGATCACTGTGTCCTTTTCCTATGACAATACCATTAAACCAAGTGTGCCTATAAATGTGCGTGCAAGTAGGTACTTAATAATTCTTGGCTCAACTATGAAGGATATGTTTTTAAAATTTAAATTATTGAATTTTTTTGAAAGTTAAAGAGATTGAGAAAGGATCTGCCAAGTATGTTGGACTGCAGAATGAATAAGCAAAACAGAATTATTGAAGTCAGTAAGTCTACTGTTGGTTTGAACAACAGCAGCTAAGTACAACTGCAGTGTCCAAGACTGTTGGTATATATAGAATTCAAGAATGACCCATTCATGAATTTGGGTGATTCAATTTCTTGAGTTCTGATTGGCTGCTTGACTTGAATGACATTGTGGAATCTTATAAATATCCTGTCATTCTGCAGTAGACTTTGTGACTATTCGTGTTTGTATTTAAGTTACAATCGTTTGTTACCTTGTCTTCCCAGTTCAACGGTAATTGGAACTTTAATTATTCTTCAAGAATGTATATTTTATGCTTTTAGTTCATTCCATTTTTTTGCTGATTTGAGACATTTTCAGCAATCTCTTGCATATACATACACAAATTATAGAGACACTGAATCCGCCATCATGGGTAAGACGAGAGAACTGCTTGAAAGCTGAAAGACCATTGTCGTAAGCAAAGATGGCACAATAATGATTACAAAAAAGCTAATTTAGGTACTCAATACAAGGCTAATCCTTTTGGTGGCTCTTCTCATGCTAAGGGAATTGTTTGGAAAAAAAGTTGGTGTTGAAGCCAAACAGCCCAACTCTGCTATCAGGAAATGTGTGAGAGTGCAGCTGATTAAAAACGGCAAGAAAATCACATTGTACCAATTGATGGTTGTTTGAATTTCATTTAGGAAGCAGGATTTGGTTGTTGTAAAGGTCATGCTGTGGGTGATATTCCTGGTGTCTGATTGAAGATTGTGAAAGTGGCTAAGGTATCTTTACTGGCCCTTTTCAAGGGAAAGAGAGAAGACCAAGGTCATAAAAATTTTATATCAAATCACAATAAAAAATGGTTATCTGTTTATCCTTGTTGAAAATGGACAGTGACATGAGTTCAAATCTTGGATGAGGCAGGTTGAATTGTATTTAGTGCTAATACCCTTGAGGTATTGAGATATGAATCCAACTATTCTCCCTCCTGTAAAAAAAAAAAAAAATCCGTCCTTACGAGTCAGTAAGAAGGGCATACTGACATGAAAGGACCAATCAAAATTGATTTCCTTGAAAAAATGTTAAACAGTGCTTCTTACAACTCCTTAGGTAAAATTCACATTATTTAGTGAATGACCATCATACATACATATATATATATATGTATGTATGTATGTATGTATATATATATGTATGTAAAAATTAGAGAAAAAAGAAAGAAAGAAAACAAAACAAAAGCTAAGTATATGAATTTTTCTATTGACGGTTTTTATTTTGAATTTGACATGGCTACATTGTTGCAATATTCACCGGATGACAAACAGAAAATATTGAATACAGGGTTCAAGCATTCATTCTCAACAGACATTAAAAAAAAAAAGAAGAAATTACAGTTATTCGCCCATTTCATTCATAACATGAGGAAAAAAAAAGGAGGAGAAGAAGAAAAAAAAAGGAGAGGAAAAAGAAATAAGAAGAGAAATTATAACCACACAAAGAAAAACATAAGCACGTACATTTCTGATATGCACCTCTGATGATGAAGTTTATACTTCGAAATCGATAAGACAAAAATAACATCTTTTTGTTTTTATTTTTCATATGCATTGTAATTGCCTTCAAATTATTATTATAATATATATATATATATATATATATATATATATATATAATATATATGAAAGAAGTCTCTGTGGCATTATAGCAAATGTACTGAACTAGTACGTGAGTTTAAACTTCAGTTGCACTATGACATTCACTTTTAAACTAATATCCCTGAGAAAGTTATGAACCACTTAAACTTCTACTTGGGGGTTAAAAGTTACCACTAGTGGATGACTTTGGCATTAAATAACTCATGATGGTTGATATGCCATGAAAAAGAAAGAAACATATATAGTAATTAATATATAGATATACATACATATATATATATATGTACACACACACATATATATGTAGATATATAGATACACATATATATTCATGTATATGTATCGTGTAGGCAGGTATTGTTAAAGACCGCAGAATATTTCTTCATTATGATCTTTAGTTGTAGTCTTCTAGTAGTTTTTTCATCATTCAGGATATATATATATATATATATATATATATATATTAGAAAATACAGTTTCAATTAAGAGTTACCATAATGTAAATTTCTATGTAAAAAGCCATTTCTAAATTATATATATATATATATATATATATATATATATATATGTCTGTTATAAAAGGTAGTCACTCTTTTCTTTTTTATACTCAGAATTTAGCACTTTATTTTTTACCTTTCTGTCAATCATTGTCTGTAAAGAGACAGCGAAATGCATTTAAGAAATTACATTGTCAAATTATCATGATGCAATCTTTACATCTTCATCAGCAAATAAGTGGAGAAAATAATTCTAGAAAGCTTTTTTGTAAATTAACTGCAGACATGAAGAAATCTATTTGCAGTGGAAACAATAAGCAGAAATCATTTCTCATCACATAAAATTAAAAAAGAAAACTTTTTGTTTGTTCATTTCTTCATTTTAACATGGTAGATATGCAGATTTCATTTCATGGTTGAAAATAGAGGAAAAAGTGGATATATCAACACAGCAACTAAATTCAGTTAATACTTTGCCTACTTGAAAGAGAGTTTGAGAGGCAAACATTATTCCAGTGACGAGGAAGTGAAATCTGTAGTGAAGAAGTGGCTCAAAGAACAGTCAACAGAATTTTACGGAGCAGGGATACATGCTTTCATTCAAAGGTGGAACATTGCTATTGAGAGAAATGGTGACTATGTCGAAGAGTAGGGATGTGATCCACAGAGGACCAGCTGCAATTTGATGTATGATACATGTTCCTGTGTTGGTAATTATATATTTACCAACTCCTCCGCACGAGCAGGATGTGACACAAGGTCAATTTCTTAAGCAGAGTTCAACAGGTTTGAATTCAGAGTTTTCCTTTTCTTAGACGGGTTGCCTAACCAATGTTAAAGAGCCAAGTCTGCCCTACTATTTATCCATAGCTGGAGGGAGAGTAGGATTCATACCTTGCCCAAGGGTATTAGCGTTAAGTGAAATTAAATTACCACATCCAGGATTTGAACTCGGGGGCGACGTGTCCATTTCCCATTACTTTAACCATTACACCATGCGCTTCCTACCTGTGTTGGTAATTATACCTGTCCTAAACAAAATGGCATTACTTTTTGACTCACCCTCATACTTTTCTATGGTCAATTTATGAAAAAGAAAAACTCCAATACACTAACCATTTGTTTGCTTTTTGTTATATTTCTAAAAGGATGAAATTTATTGTGAAAACAAATGCTTTTTGCAGTTTACTTTTATACTAAAAAGTTGAGTGTAAAAAGAATTTGTTTTCACAATAAAGCATAAGTTCCTGAATTAGACTATGTTGCAAATTCATCTGAGTGGCTTTTAAATCACACATGAAGTGAAGCAATGCCCAATGTGTCAGCACACCAACTATCATGATACGAACAAACACACTGTGTATCATCGACTGCTTCTGTTATGTGATATACATGCTGCCAACTAGCAGACTGGTAGAACAAACTTGGCTCTTTCACCTTGATTAGGCAACCAGGCTAAGAGAAGGAAAGGTTTGTGAAGGTTTTGATAAATATACATATGTACATTTTGGGGAGAATATGTGCTTAATTGAAGTTGTACCTAATTTTGAAAATTACATACAAAGCGGTTTTCCTATCTATAGCTCTGCTGATGAGGCCTAATAGGCCAAAATGTATATACAAAGATTGATTTTTCTCGATTTGTTTAGCCTTACATTTGAATAGGTATGCCCGTCTAATTCATTAATTATTAATTAATTTTCAAAATTTGGTACGACTTCAATTAAGTACATATTCTCCCAAAAATTGTCGGCTAAAAAAAGCCATATCAAAAACACATTTGTTTGTTTGTTTACTTCTCACATATGTACATATATGAATTTTAAATCTACTTATGTATAAAATACATGTGATATATACATGAATATATATGTGTATCTGTATATATACATATGAGTGTGTGTATACATATATGTATGTATATCTATCTATATATTTATTACTATATATGTTTCTTTCTTTTTCATGGCATATCAACATTCATGAATTATTTAATGTTGAAGTCATCCTTGTAGAAGAACAGTAGTGGTAACCTTTAACCCCCAACTAAGAGTTTAAGTGGTTCATATAGTTTTGCCTGTAAATATGTACACCCCTTACAATTTTTATAAACCAAATACACTAAGATTTTTTTTTATTTCTAGCATAACATTATACAATCAAAACGGATATCATTAGGTATTACTGATTATTAAACTCTACAACATTGAAACATTAACCAAAAAGAAAATGTTACTGTCGGAATATTTTTGTAGTATAATCGTGTGCTGGAGTCCACCACTAAATCTTATAGACTATGCGTGGCTATGTGGATTAAAACCAGCCAAACAACATTCTCAAATATGTGGTTAGTTAACTATTTAATTGCCAATCTGGAAAACTGTTCAGTTGCTTGTATTTGACATGGACGAACGGATCAACAATCAAGGACTCTGCTTAACACAAGGATTCTTCATTAAGGAATAACTAAGGATTCTAACTAACACTAAGGAACACAAGGGATCTTCACTGTAAAGTGCTCTCTCCTGCAACCTAAAAATGGTCACAAAAATCGTAACATCTACTACTCTGTAACCAAAAATATTTAAGAACTTTTGACTCAACCAAGTAGTTTAACTGAGAAAACCATACATTAAACAATAAAAATTATGAATGATAACGTCTGTTTTAGTTTATTTAATAAAGCACAAACAGATGTCATCTTTTGTGTTTTGGCTCAGAATTAAATATAATTTAAGACAAATGTTATTTGCATTTTTTTTCCCTTTCTTCTAAATACATTTTTGGCCTAAACTAATCATAAAAATGTCTCAACCTTGAGACAATTACTGTTGGGGAAATTTATTAAATTAACTATAAAAACCAATAAGAAAAGATATCCATCATTTTAGATGTTTTTTTTTTTTTTTTCTAAATCAAAGCTACTAATGTCTTTCTTTTTATCAGAAAAACTGCTTTTTTTTTTACTGAAGGAGAATAAAAGCAATGAATGATCAAATGAATAAATAATTAGAAAAAGGGAAATAATTCTAACTTTGAGGTGAAAGTTTTGTTATGTTGCTGACCAATAAAAACGGCAAAGTTTTGGCACATATTCACACAATTCTGACCTCTGTTTATTCATGAGATGTGCAATTCAATTAATACAAACCCTCAAAAGCTTTGTTCATCTTCTCTTGTTTTATGTGTTTTCACTGCCAAGTTTTGGACTTAGCAACCTTTTCTCTGAAATCTTGTGATCTCCCCTAAGACTAAACATAACACTTTTCAAATTATGAATGACTTGTTTAGGTGATAGTGGAAAAATCACTAGAGTTGAGTCAAAGGTTAGGAAAGTAGATTCAAATGGGTTCAAATTGTTGACCCTTTTTGAGTGCTCACATCAAAGTTCAACCGTTTCTTTAATCTGTGGGGTGGTATGTGTTTTATATTTTAAGTCTAAGGGTAGCTGGTTATTCCTGGTGCGTGTTCATAGGGTTTACTTTTAACCCTATCTTATTTGCTGGTCAAGCTGAAAAAAGTAATTTAAGGGAAGAAAAAGGAAGAGACAAAGACAAAATATAGTTTTATGATTTTAGCCTTAGTTTTTTCACGTTGTAAGGAAATTCCTTCCTGACCAGTAGTCTCACCCCAGATAAGGCCAAAGTCCGAATGGCTGAGAGATTATCTTGGGGGTCAGAAGTGGGTCCTTTTTCCTACACAGGCTCGAAGAGTTCTTTTGGTGAGAAAACTCATGGGATTCTGTTGTTTTTTTATTTTAATTTTATCTTAATCCCCACAAATCTCATTACCCTGACTTGCTATGGTTTAGAAGCCCAACTCCTTCCTTGTGTGAAATGCTGGTGACGAAGGATAATTCACTAACAAAAAAGGAGGAAAGTACAGTTCAACACAATTTAATTCTGTGTATTTCCTCATACATACATACAATATATACATGATTTACATACAAGTTGTATTGAAAAAAGAAAAAAATATGCACATATCATTTTATGAATAAGCTGTATATGAAAGTGGTATAAGAATAGAAAAAAGTTAACTTGAGATTTATAGCCTTGTTGTATCTACTGTTCAAAGAACAGGGGAAAAAGAGGGGAAAAGACACACATATTTTCCAAGGGAGACAGTTAACTATTGTCTCCCTACATCTTTTATATATCCATATAGAAACAATATAAATATACCAGGACTAATCCCATGCAGCATTGGACAATAAAATAATTCAAATTTAAGATCAAAGGAATTTTGAGGCCACAAATGAATACAACAATTCTCTTTTGAATATCTTAGAATTGTAAAATAAACATCATACTCACTGTAGAAGATTTCTAATTACCGCCAAATTGGCAGACAAGGCAACAAGGAAGCTGTAACTGAATACGGAACTTACCTTGTTGCAAGCCTACTGCAAAATGACAGGTTATTTATAAAACACCATAATACCATAAAACCACAGAAACCAAGCAGCCAATCAGAACTCAAGGAATGGAATCACCCAAATGCATGAATGGAATATTCCTGAGTTCCATAAGTACCAGCTAGTTTTGGGCACTAGTTCAGTTGTGCTTAGCTAGTTGCTGTTGTCCAAACCAACAGTATATTGGCTGACTGATTTCAACAAGAATATTTCCTTATACATAACATCTTCATGCAAGTATTTTTAGATATTGCTTTTGAAACATATAACATCTTGTCTCAAAGAGGAGATAAAAAACCAATTGAGATAAGAATGCTAGTTTAAAGGAATAACTATATAATGATAAAAGAAAGAAGTGTTCAGATAAAACAACCAATGTAGAGATATAAGTCTGACAGAATCATAAAAAATTATGTAATAATAATAATAATAGCACTTCATTGTAAAAAATGTCTTGTCATAAAAACACAACAAAGATGAGGATGCAAGTCAGAAATAACCATAGTATGATAATAATAATAAACACCTTGTCTCAAAGATGTGATGTCATAACAACAACTAAGATGAGAATGCAAGTCAGAAATAATATTAATAATTCAATTTTCACCATGCTACTAAATGGTACATATTTATATATATATTTACCAACCCCTCCAAACAAGCAGGGTGGTCAATTTCTTAAGTGAAGTTTAACAGGTATGAATTCAGAGTTTTCTTTCTCCTAGACTAGTCACCTAGCCATAGTTAAATTACCCATAGGTGGAGGAAGAATTGGATTCATACCTTTCCCAACGGTATTAGCACCATGTGAAACAGCTTCGTTCAGGAATTAAACTTGGGTCAACGAGTCCATTTCCTATGACTCTAACCATTACATCATGTGCCTCCATACTAAATTGTATATGCACAAACAGGTAACTGCCCTAGAGATTGAGATGAATAAAATTCTTTGGGACTTTTGGATACAGACGGATCACCAGAACCCGGATAGGAGACCAGATCTAGCATCAATTAACAAAAATAAGAAAATGTATCATCCCGTGGATTTTGCCATCCCGGCAGATCATAGAGTGAAGGTGAAATGAAATGAAAAGATAGACAAATACTTGGACATGGCCTGAGAGCTGAAAAGACTGTGGAACATGAAGATAAAGGTTGTGCTAATTGTAAGTGTGACCCTTGGAACAGTTCCCATGAGTTTGGAAAAGAGTCTGGAAGAATTGGAAATCTGAAGAAGAATCAAGACCATCCAAACAACAACACTGTTAAGATCAGCTAGAATGCTCAGAAGAGTCGTGGAGACCTGAGGAGACATGCTGTCACTCAGCCTCCAGTGTACCACCAGCTTAGGAGGGTATAAAAAACCAACATAATAATGATAATAACAACACCTTGTCTCAAAATGTCATGTTATAAAAACAACCAAGATAAGGATTCTTGTTCAATAAGATTATTTAAATCATGAGAATCATATACTTTATCATTGTTTTTCCCTTACAAAGTCACTTATCATTTTATGATACATTTTAATCGTTTTCTTATTTGCTATTTTATTTACTAACAGGATAAGATTTATGCCTTTTTGTCGGGAAATGTATTGCCACTCTTTAAATATTGAAGTTTTTCCTAAATTTATTGAAATATTAATTGGTTCACTATTTATTTGATGTTAATGAGAAATAATTGATTAAGACTTTGGCTAAAAACAGATGTATGACTTAAGTAGACAGAATAGTTATTCACTCTTAAGTTATTCATCTTGTCATTGTGAATTGAAAGATGTCATTGATTTTCTTTCTCAAGTAGTGTTGTTCATATGTGAATTTTTGTCCCTGGAAAGGCATTGTTTAGACCCTAAATTTTGTAAGAGAATGAACTGTACTTCAAAGGCTGTGAGGAGATGAAGAAAGGAGACAAAGGACTTTTTATACAACAAAATGTTTACTGTACATATAAACAAATATCAAACAGAGATATACACAATGTAAAACGTCCAAAGGAGTTCAAAAGTGTTTGGTAGGTAAAAGGTTGTTAAAGGTAGTTTAAGGGGAATTAAAGGAAATTAAAGGTTGCAGATAAAAATGCCTGCAGAACTTAGCTGTGATCCTTGTGAGTTCTGTTCTTCCTAACTTGTTGAGCCCTGTAGAAATTGTTTTTGGTATGCGTTTGCCACTCTAGCTTCTACATGGTGATGATTTCGAATTGTCACTGTCTTGGGCTTCTAATGATATGGTCAAGTGATGCTAGCCAAGGCTAGAGGCAAAAAGAGGCTGAATTCTTCGGTGCCTCCTGTTTTATAGTTAGCATCATGTGACCCTAAGGGACTGCTGCTAGTTTCAGGATAGCCATTCCCTTAATAAATTTTCACATTCAGTGATAATGAATCTCATAGATGAATAAAGTAATTGGGAGTTTATAAGTTGTTTAAACTCAATCAGTTTGCATCTAAGTAAAAGAGACACATTTTTTCTTTCTGTTCATTAAAATAAAATACTTGATTTTAGCAATTTAAAGTAAAAGTCGTCAGGGTGGCCTAAAATTGGTATCGGCCAAACAGCAAGGGAGTCTATCCCCTTTTAAACAGAGCTAGACCAACGAGGGCCGCTCTACTGACTGAGCTAAGCAGGCCCTTTCACCCTCAAGTTATTCCAAGCATCTATAAATTGGACATGTTTCATGGTTATCATAGTTGGAAATGGACTCAGCGATATCTAGGACAAAGTTGTTTGCATTCCACATACATTTGAGAAAGGTATGAATACTGTAGAAACAATGATACTCACCATCGCAGTGGGGTTCTAACTGCTGTCGAGTTAGCAGACGAGAACAACAGGCAAGCCGTAACTTAATACAGTCCTTGCATGCTGCTGGCATAATGCAAAGTGGTGGCTGAAGAGTGGGTACTTATCCATGTTTGAAATCCAACAGCCAATCAGAACTCAGGAAATGAACTTGCCTGAGTTCATAATGGAACAATCCAAAGCTCCATATAAGCCACCTACCAAACTCTAGTTTTAGTCTTGCATTCATCTTGTAACAGAGTTGAATACTTGATACAAAATCCAACAAATACAACTATTCTCCCTCCAGCTATGGGTAAATATTAGAATGTGGAACTTGAATTTTTATCTGTGTAAAATTATGGGCAAATTAACCCCCTCTGTTTCTGTTTAACCTAAGAATCTCCATATTCGAAATAATGTGTCTTATATACGCTTGAAGCATGTGTGAAGGGGTATCCTTCACTTCTGCTTAATTTACCAATATTGGAGTTTGCATGAATAATGTTGAGTCTGAAGACAGATCTTTTGTGGTGTTACAAGGGCAGGGTGAATTTGGCTTTGTGGGATGTAAACATCATAAAGTTAAAACTTTGACATGGCTGAGTTAACTTGGGCACTTTGTGAAATAACCAAGAGAGAGATAGGATATCATTTGGTGATAAGGCTATTTTTCATCCATCATAGAAAAGACTCACATGCTTCTACAGTTGTGATCATCTGTGTGGAAGGAAATTCAGAAAGCGAATGTAACAAATCCCATTACAAGTCTCAAAAGGCTTTTATTACTTTTCTTCTTCTCACTCTAGGCTTTGTGGATATGACATGATTCGAGTTGAGCCCTTTTTTCTTAGAATGCACTAGAAGCGGCTACCCAGCATCCTCTGAGTGGAGGCGGGGGGGATTTGTATATTGATTTGTTTACTTTTGAGATTTATAAATGCTGGACATTTTTAAGTAGAATCTAAATGCTATTTCTACGTATATTTTGATTTTTAAATATCTTTGAATATAAAACTAATCTTCATAATTTTTGCACAAAACTTAAGAAACGGTGATATTTAATGTGTATACATATTTACTTTGTTGTTAATTGTTTAATTTTCGTAGTTTTATCCAGACATACATACATACATACATACCAACTGCCCTATTCATTATAACAATCATATAATAAGCGGTATTCATTTCCACAGCTGTCTTTGGATTAATGCCAATCTGCAATATAATTCCAGGATACAACAAGAGGTTGAAAAAGAAAAAAAATATTTGAAGTATACAAATAAGATTGAAGTTTATTCTAGTTGAACATTAAAAGATAGTATACACATTTCATTCCTGGACACCTCACATGTTATAATAGTGAGTGAGCAAGTCTATAAGACCATGGTGGAGGCGTGTGAGTAAATGGATATGGCATGATGTCATATTGGAGATGCAGCTGTTTGCATTTCACATCCTTGGGAAAGGAATGCATCCAACTATTCTACACCCAGCCATGGGTAAATAGTAGGGCAGACTCGGTTCCTTAACCTTGGTATAGTGAATAGTCTAGGCGAAAGAAAACTCTGAATTCAAAACAAAGGGGCTCTCTTCTCATTAGTCAAAACTACTCTGAGAGTTCCTCCTCCCCCTTCTCCTATTAATTTATTGTTAGATAATTTGAGTCTCACTGTTCTTGTGCTACACTAAGCAAAGCTGACTGCAATTCTTGTTAATGTTTAGATATCTAATTAAAAGTTATTTACTTTGATATAAAGTACAGGAGTTGAATTTGTTGTTGAATGATTATTGTGTGTAGTTGTTTAATCAATCATTCGGAGTTCAAGACAGTTCCTGGTTGCTTGGAAAGGTTTGCAGTACACTGATGGATAGCTGCTTTGTAGTGTTAATATCTGCACAACAGTATTGCGTGTATGAGTGTTGATTGAGTTGTTATTTAGTTGTGTTGAGGTGTGTAATGGAGAAACTATGAGGAATAGCTTGTGAAAAGACCTCAGTGTCTAGTGTCACCATGAATGATAGTGTAAAGAGTGATTTATTGAATGTAAAAAAGAGATAAGCTAACCCCCCAAAAAAAAACAAAAAAAAACTACAAAAAAAAACAGGGTTTTCAAAACAATCTCAACAACCTTTACCTCTAGTTCTAAAATGAATAATTGAACCTTAGTGCAAATTTAGGGGGCTGTCAATGGATTTGTTTGTTTTTTGTTTGTTATGCCTCCTTGGACATCTTCCTTCCTATTCTATCTTCAAACATTAACCTTAAAAAAAAAATTTAAAAAAAAGATAATATTTGCTTAGAACATATACAATATTAATACATTATCTATATACATATTCTGGTTATTTCCTATAAGTCTAACATAAACAAAGGGGGAACCACTCTTGACTGATAAGTTATTTATTTTCCCATTAAACTAACCCTAAACCCTAATCCAAAACCTTAACCCTAATCCAAAACCCTAACCCCGTCTTTTTTCCCCTAGTAGATCAATAAATAAATAAATAATTTATCAGTCAAGAGTGGTTCCCTTTGTTTATGTTAGACTTATAGGAAATAACCCATATTCTGTTAATAATTTCATATGCTATTCCTGTTTTAGATCTGATTAAGCAATTTGTTTCAAAAATGTATTATTCTATTAGCCGAAAAGTCAAACTGGTTAATAAACTTTTAAAATCTGCTCTAACAGGAAGTTTGCAATTTGAGAAGAAATATTTAGAAAAGTGTCTACCAGTTATCCTGGACGAAGCTGTTTCACATTATGCTAATACCGTTGAATCCATTAATTATTTTGAAAGTTTCAATTAAATCACCTTTCATTCTTCTTTCTAATATGTAGAATAATCACACTAAGTTCCAATTACCGTCGAATTAGTAAGACAAGGCAACAAGTTATCGTAACTGAATATGAATCTAATCTTGTCGCAATACTACTGCAAAATGACAGGGTATTTATGAAGCCAACCAGCCAATCAGGGCATAGAATCACCCAATACATGAATGGACTATTCTTGACTTCCATAAATAACAGCTATCTTGGGGCACTGGCAGTTGTGCTTAGCCAGTTGCTGTTGTTCAAACCAACAGTTGACTGACTGACTTTCAATATAATAAAATAGTTAATCCTAATTTCTCTACCCCTTCCTGTAATCTTTTACTCTTTTTAAATAGTTTTGTCCCTCTTCTTTGTATGCCCTCCTATCACACATCAATTTCCATGTCAAGACACTGGAGTCTAGGCTTGGCTATGAGGTCTTATTAGTGTTTTGTATATTTTTAAAAACATTTACCTCCCTTGAGATAAAATTTCTAACCATCCATCCAGTTATTCCATTTGCACGTGATATAATAGATAAATATGTTTGTCAGCTTTAAAAGTGTTTCTAATTTTATATCATTAGCTAAATCATTTGGGAATATCCAAAACAACAAAAGGTCCCAGTACTGATCCCCGAGGAATACTGGATAGTATATATTCGGCTAGAAACCACAAGGTTCATAGTTCGATACCGGTCCTCGCCAATTGAGTGTATGAGTAGCACAGGGATCTGTGTGGTAAAGTAAGGAGCTGATGGTAGGTGTGGCACTCCACCTCAGATGCCAAATCAAACTCCTTGGTCTAGCACTAGTGAAAAGGGGATAGACTCCCTGGCTGATTGGCTGATACCGATTTTAGGCCACCCCGATGACTTTACTTTTACATATACTGTGTTTTTAGAATAATTATTATAAATTTTTACTTGTGATGTTCTTTTAATTCTATTCTTTATTCTTACAGCTGAAAAAAAACCAAAGGTCATTTTTGTTTGTTTTGGGAAACCATGCATAAATCAAACTCATGCATAGTGGATAAAAAAAAAGAAACTGCTTGGCTCCATTAGCATTACCCCCCTTCAGTGGTGCCCCTGGGTGCTGGGTAATAAACTCATCCCCCTGGAACTAACTGAATTATCTTATCTCATTCACCTGATGTGAATGCCAGGTAAGTATTTTCTTTTAATCATTTCTGGTCTTTATAATTTGAAGATATTTGTTACAAGAAGAAAAAAAAACGAACAGTTTATTAAAAAAAAGTCTACAGTAAAGGAGGCACTCCTGATGTAATGGTTATCATGCTCACGTGAATTTCGGAAACATTTTTTCATGCTCAGAGTTGCGGAGACATGGAATAAACTGCCTGCGTCTGTTGTAGGCTGCCGAAGTGGCATCAGGTATAGTGTCAGCGGACTACAGGAAGCATGGAGGCTTTGAAAGATTCAGTGCTTCGGCAGACTACAACAGATGCGGGCAGTTTATTCCATGTCTCCGCAATTCTGAGCGTGAAAAAATGTTTCCAAAAGTCATGTGAGTATATATATGGCTAAAAAAATTTGGCTAAAAAAATTGCCACGCATCTTATACATCGTAGGTGAAGTTTGAGACCTCCCGTAGTCCTACACTAATCTTCTCTATGATGCTCACTAACCCAGCTTACGCTCAGTAATTTTACCTACCCTAAACTGTTAAATTGCTTTTATACAGTTATGTTTCTGCTTGTGTAATGCACAGCTAAACTGTTTTCAACAATATATGCTTAAATACACTAAAAACTTTTTTTTCCTGAATCTTACCTGCTGAATTGTGGGTGTGTCTAATATGCTGTCAAATGCGTTATATATATATATATATATATATATATATATATATATAACATCCGCTAATAATAGGAATAGAATATAAGAGAAGAAAATGTTAACTCCAAGAGTATAGAAAAGCCATATCCATGTTTAAACTGGGAAAGTCTGTTATGAAGGATCATATTTGGAGAGAGAAGGAATCATACAACTTCTTTTGGAATAAGATCAAAATACTAAATAGGGATCAGTTTTGGAGGATAGGAAAATTTAAGAATGTTTCATATATTGGCTTTGAAGAAAATTATATTAGTCAGGCTAGTATAGATTTCTTTGGTTTGAGAATAATTCCAAATATAAAATATGGAATTGCATTGAGATTCTATGAGAATTGGCATAATGTGTTAGTTTGAATTTATTTTATTTATCATAATGTTTCTTTTATATATTACTGGTAGAGATGACTTGAAAAACGGATCCTCTCTTTCAACAAGTTTGTACACTTTAAGAAGGCCATAGAATGGATGAGTTTCAATGATCTAGTAACAATAAAAGTAAAACTAACGATGTAAAAGTAAAAAAAAAAAAAAAAAAACAACAACAAAAGAATACAATAGCTTCTAGATATCATATTTGTCCCGAACAACATTTCAATTTAAAAGTAAATCTTCAGCAACCACTTGCAGTAGAAGGGAAATAACTCGTATATTACTCAACTAAGGTTATTTCCCTTAGTTGAATGTTTTTAATTCGTTATGGATGAGTGAACGTTAAAATGAATTTTAAACAAGGATTTAAACTGTTATAATTCACCAATTTATTTATTACAACAAACAAATATTTAAAGTAAAAGATCGTCTTCAAATGAAAACTTATAAATTGTCACTTCAGCGACTTCAGTAGGACGAAGAAATTGCTTACACGAATTTTTGTAGAAAAAGAAAAAAAAAAAAAATCTCTCACTTTTTTTAAATCATCGTAAATCTATATAATGATGTAGAATGGATTGACCGAATTGTTAGGAAAATATCAAAAGCAATTTTACTGATTTTGAAAAAATTCTTATAAAGAATATAAAAACAAAACAAAAAAATATGCCAAGGGAAATAACTCAATGATATACTATAACATTTACTTCCCTCTAAGACGTACAATGTTTTTTCACCTATTGAAAATGCTTTTATCTCATATTGTCATTAATGTGCTATTTTTGTTTCGAATTCTTAAAAATAGTCATATGCATTTCATATGACGTTTTTATCTTATTCATTCTTTGTTGAGTATTGCTGCTATTTGTGCAGGTGCAATCAGATCTATTTAACCCACAAATAGGAAGCTAACAGGTACTACGACCCTGGGTTAGTGGAACTAGAATAATAACAATCAATATTCCACACTCCCAAGATTACCAGAATTGGAACCTCACCATTGGATGCAGTTTAACATACCCAAGACACTAAGACCCTCAGCCACCACCTTCTAGCAGATATATGATAAAAAGGGTTGGGAGTTTGCCATAGGGGCAAAACAGTTGGAACAATCATGAAGGTGCTACAGCTTGACATAACCAGAAGATTGATCAGAGGTGGCCTCTCCAACTGCCCATCTAGCCCAAGTAAAATCCAGAGGAGTGCTGCATGTCATAAACTGCTCAGCCACCAGGATTCTGTCTTTAAGCATCATGAGTCGTAACCCAACAGGTGGCCCCATTTGTGGGTGGGGAATTCTTACCTCTCTGCAGAGGTACAGTTGGTGTATTCTACAGCCTCAGCCAACAAAGCTAAAAACCATTACCGTTTTCACGGGAATTTTAACATATTTCTCAACTGATATGGACAATTTAGGTTATTTCCTATAACTCCAACCTAAAAAAGGGGAACCACTCTGACTAATGAATTTTATCTGTTTATTCATCTACCCATTATCTTCCCATTAAACTAACCCTAACCCAGTCTTTTTTTTTCCAAGTCAATCAGAGTGGTTCCCTTTTTTAGGTTGCAGTTATAGGAAATAACCCAATTTCAATTGTTAATGATAAAATATGGTTCATATGCATTCATTTGGCTGTCAAATATATTTTGGTTTGATTTCTTATTCTATTCACATATCAACTTCTTATTTAATACCAAAATTTGACTCATATGTAAATGTTTGACAGTAACTGTAATGATATTTTCAATGTTCTAGAGAATATTTTTTAATTGTGCTTTCATCTTAACAACAGCAACCTTGAGCACCTTTTTGATCTCCATCTTTCTAACACATGTGGGCATGGCTACAGTCAGAAAACAGCACTGCTCACGTAACTTTTGGAAACATTTTTTCATGCTCAGAGTTGCGGAGACATGGAATAAACTGCCCGCATCTGTTGTAGTCCGCTGAAGCACTGAATCTTTCAAAGCCTCCATGCTTCCTGTAGTCCGCCGACACTATACCTGATGCCACTCTCCACATACATATGCACACATACATGCATATTACTACTGTAAACTGTTCATGTTCCTGACACTAATACATTATTCTGTGTACTTGACATGAGACTTTGATGAGTTGTGGTGCACCTGAGCACTGTACACAATAAATTTCATTATTATTATTATTATTATTTCTCTTTTATTTCTCTCTAATCATTCGTTTGCATACTGTTACATGGTTTGAAGTACTCCTATCTCAAATTGATAATTCAAGCAACGACAGGATTTCGAATAATCATTCTTAATTAATAACTTGTTTGCACACAGTTGCATAGTTTTACTTATTCCAATTTAATACTAATGATTTATGTACATTAAATGGTTTCCAGTATTTTAAGCAATTATATGGTTTCAATTAACTAATAATGAATTAATCTTTTCATGCAATTAACACTACGTTTAATTTTTTTAAGTATTCCAAGCTACATATTCCTATCTAATACTAATTTAAGTTTTTTTAAGTTTTTTAAATTTTTATTTTGAATTTTGACATGGCAACAAACTTGGAACATTTGACTGGATGACAGACAATATTAGAACATTGGTTTTCAACAAACATTTAAAAAAAAAAAAAAAGAGATAAATAAGAAATTACAGTTATTCGCCCATTTCATTCATAAAGAAGGAGAAGAAGAAAGAGAAAAAAAAAAAAAAAAGGAGAGGAAAAGGAAATAAGAAGAGAAATTGTAATCACACAAAGAAAAACATAAGCACGTCCATTTCTGAAAAGAAACTCTGATGATGAAGTTCATGCTTCGAAATCGATAAGACAAAAATAACATCTTTTTGTTTTTATTTTTCATACGCATTGTATTGGCCTTCAAAATAATAATATATTATAACATACTTAACAATGCTTAAAGCAAATTACCAATTGCTTTTAATTTAAGTTTCGTTTAGTTTATTTAATGAATATCAACGTTTCACCTCCTCTCTGTTTAGACCCATCCTTGTCTTTTTAGATCACAGAATCCTAAGTCTTATAGATCAAAATCTACCTGTCTACAAAGATATGTTTTTAGGCCAATTGAAACTCACATCATCAAATTGTTTGTTTATTCAAGACTTTTCCAATTTCCCTCAAATTTATTGCATTCTAACATGAGAGGGTGTTATATTAACATTGGAAGGCTCAAAGTAACCTCCCAACGTGGGTACATATAAGTACAAGCAATATTCCGACAAGGGTGTGAAAAGATAACAATATTCTATTCCATAAGTGACGGTGATACATATACATGACAAAGGTATACAAAAAGGATACATAAACGTATTATGAGAAAATAGACATACGACTCACGTCGAGAATGTCACTTACTGGTAGCTGGTTCAGGAGCAAAGCCCCCTAAGGCTTAGAGGCTGCAGGCAATTAGACCATGCTTACTCATTGCCGGCCTGAGTGGAAAAGAGATAGAATTCAGATCTCCTGGCTCATAGCCAAACACCAACGCTACCTATCGCCGAATGAACCACAGCCAGGGAAGATAACTCATTTTGGACTTATGTCCACCTAGACTTTGTTTTACTGACCCAACAGCATGATATGGATAAGGACTTTTGAAACTGACATTCACGTAATCTCTGCTTTCTCATTTGTCTAAAGGTTGGTTGGTTGGTGAAGTTTTACAGCATGTCAACCCATTGATTTATTTTATGTCAAAGACATTTTTGTTTTATTCATTCTTGATGGGTACTCAGTTTTTTTAAACACATTTTATTTAAAATCATTTTTTCTATTTAACCCACAGATGGAACCCTAGCAGGTACTATCACCCGGGCCAGAGTAGATCTGACAGTAATGATGATGATGGGGTACTCCACATTCCCCAGAGCTCCAAAATTGGAACTTCACCATCAGATAGAATTTAACGTCATACGCAGGACATTAAAACCCTTAGCCACCACCTTTCTAGCACATAACACTGGATTCGGTTTATTTTTCTAATCAATTGACAAATTGCATTTTCTTTAAATAATGACCTTATAGTAAAAAGAAAAGTTGCAGAATGTCCTATTGTTGGTATAAGACGGACAGTGAGGGATTCTATCTTCTTTTCACTAGCACTAGATCAAGTATATTGTTTTTGCATCTGAGGTAGAACGCCATATCTATTATCAGCTTCCCACTTTAATGCACATCTAAGCTGTGCTACTCATGCACTGAGTTGGTGAGGGCCGATTTCGAACCCAGAATCTTGTGGTTCCTACACAGATGCTCTATTAACTGAGCTAAACCCATAACAAATGATTACATAAATTTTCAAAGATTTTTATTAAGTTGGGACGCCAGTATTGATGTTTTTGAGAAAGAGTGCATCATATAATTGTAAATGTTTTTTTTTTGTTTTTTACTATTATTCATATATGTTGAAATCAGAATTAAGGTAAGGAGATAGATATTCACTGAGTAAATATATTAGTTATCCTATTATATTCCCAGTTTTTATAACGAAAAAATTGATCAAAACTAATAAATCACTTGATAGTGTTTTAAAATAAAAGAATTCCATAGTAATGAATAAATTACAACACAAAAGAAATCTGATTAAATTGGGCAAGCAAAACGAAGGTAAATATTAAATCTATTAAAAATTTACTGTAAACACAAAACAATGAAAAAGTTATTTCCCTTGAAATCTGGACTATGATTATCTCCCTTACATAAAATAAATATTTCGTACAATTGCCTAGTACGGTGTGCAATTTCGTTCAGTCTCTGCGTCCTTTATCATCAATTATCAAATATAATTTGTCGCAAGATTATTACATATCATTACACAGTTGCATATATACTGTAGTTATTAGGCACAAAGGAATTATAACTGCCTAGTAAGAAGATAATAACAATTTACTGCATTATAAACCGAATATAGTGCCGGTTTAGCCAGTCGGTAAAGTGTCCAGCTGGGAACCTTGAGGTTCCTGGTTCGATTTCGGCCCTCACCAACTCAACGTATGAGTTGGATATGTACGGTAAAGTGAGGAGTTGATGGTAGGAGTGGTGCTCCGCCTCAGATGCCCAAACAATCTCCTTTTTCTAGTGCTAGTAAATAGGGGATAAACTCCCTTGCTATCTGGCTGATACTGACTTTAGGCCTGACGACTTATAGTGCATTAATTTCAAGATTTACAAACACATTGGAAAATGCTTATTTTCCATATTTAATAATTAACCTTTAACATTTTAGTTAGGGAAAGTACTATCTTGCATTACCAGTTTTTTTTCTCTCTCTTTAATCATATACGAGGATGTCATATCTACTGTTAGTGACTCTTTTTTTTTTACAAAAGGGGTCTGAAGCACTGCAGCACCAATGGAAGAAGTGATGGGCTGTATGAAACATTCATTTTCTTTGAAATAGTCCCCTTGGCATCTATCACATTTATTTAAGCAAGTTTTCCATTGATTGAAAACATACAAGTTCATAGGATGATGTCAAATTGCTGTTGATGATTTTTAACCGATTGGATTCAAGCACTGCAACACCCATGGAAAAAGTGTCTGGACTGCAAGGGGGACTGTTGAAAAATAAATCTTATTTGGTCATTTTCCATGAGATTATCATTGGCAGCCTATGAACCTTTCTACTGACTCTCATATTTATCAAGAAAGAAACAAACAAAAAGCAGTTTTTCCATTGATTGAAGCCCCTTTGAAACTTCTTTTTGATATGGTGTTAAGGTTCACTATTGTATTTCTTCTAATGTTCTACAGGCTTTGGTTTGGCTTGGTTTGTTTTAAGTCATATCAGCCTCAGTGGGTCATTTAATGCCAATAAAGTTTTGAAATAAATTATTTTTAACGGATACTCAATTTTTTTTCTAATCTCTTTTTACTATTCTGCCTTCTCATTTGTGTAAAGGTTTTATTGGTTGGTTTTTAAGGCATGCCAACCGTTGTTGGTTTATTTTATGCCGAAAACGTTTTTGTTTTATTCATTATTGATACTCAATTTTTTAAAAACATTTTATTTAAACTCATTTTTTCTATTTAACTCATAGATGGGACCCTAACAGGCACTAACACTTCTGGCAAGAGTAGACCAGGAAACAATGGTGATGAAGGGGTGCTCCACAATCCCAAGACCTCCTGAACTGGAACCTCACCATCATATAGTTTAACATCATACCCAAGACATCCATATCCTCAGGGTGAGTTTCCATGGTGTAATGGCTAATGAGCTGGACTGTGACATTGTTGTAAACTAATTTGAACTTCAGTCATAACATTATATTCATTTTCTATATTCATCTTGGTTGCTATATTCACAATGTTTCGGCTGCTGTACTCTCTGGTCTTTTGTGATTCAAATAAATGGTTAAATTTTGAATTCCTGGAAGAATTAAAAACTGAAAAAATAACAAAAGACACATGAAAAAGGTTGGAGAGTACAGCAGCCGAAATGTTCTCTGTATAGCAACTAAGATAAATGTAGCAGTCCACAATGTGTAGTGAATAATGATAGAACTGACTTGTTTATATGTCTAAACATCACCAATTTATCATATGTTGTTTAGTTGTGTACATTTAAATTTTAGAATTGATAAATTCAAAGTGATAAGTTTTTAGCCCACCTTATATAACAAATAAAAGTATCAAATATTACCAATGCTATGACAAAATAATCAAATACTTAACAACTAATAAGAAAAGCACACAATTTATTTGAATATTTGTAGTTGTTGCAAGCCAGATAAAATCTCGTGACCGATTGTGTGATCCCTGTGATGACGCACTCGCCACTATAGTCTTTTGCTAGGGGAAACAACTCAGTATATCAATCAAGCAGATGCAAGGGAAGTAATCGCGTCATACAAATTATTTGCTTTATTTATTTATTTTTCCCCCAAATCAAACTGAAATCCATATTTTCATTATTGCTTATTGAGGCTTTGTTTAACTCCCGACTTAATCAATTAAGACAATTGGATTCTATTTCAAGTTCCAATTAACTCAAAGTGCAGTTTCAAGGAAATTCCCACCAAGCAGCACATCATCATTGCACTTTTATCTGTAGTGTTCTAAAAAGAAAAGTGCCTTCAAGTCGGATATCTTTTGTCCAGAATCCTCTACACACATCGATCTACCACATGAAAAAAAACAAAAAACATACCAATCCCAAGTCTTTGGGAACGTGCACAAAATACTTCTGTTAAAAGTACTGAGTTCATTTGTTTATACTGTGACTCAATATATTTATATTTAAAATCATGGAAAAGGTTTATTTTGGCATGTAATGCAATCTTTACATTTGAATGTATGAAGATGGCAAAAAATCAGTTTTCAGTTAGTGCAATGCATTATATTATCACTCAATTGATGATAGAAACTAAGTGTAAAATCTGGATTTGGATTTTAGAAGATGGTCTAAAATTTGGACTTGGATTTTAAAAGATGGTCTAAAATTTGGACTTGGATTTTAAAAGATGGTCTAAAATTTGGACTTGGATTTTAAAAGATGGTCTAAAATTTGGACTTGGATTTTAAAAGATGGTCTAAAATTTGGACTTAAAGATGGTCTAAAATTGGACTTGGATTTAAAAAATGGTCTAAAATTGGACTTGGATTTCAAAAGATGGTTTAAAACTTGGATTTGGATTTTTGAAATTAGTGTAAACCCTGGATTTTTTTTATTTTAAAGGAGGATAGTCCTAAGGTTTTTATTCCATGAGAAAATATATATTAGCTGTATCAATAAGGTGTTTATCTATGAGAAATAAATGGATACTCTAAGTCCTTCTAGAAATGAAAATTCAGTAGCATATATCTGTTTATGAGAAAACCTGTTCAAAGGAACATCATGGTACATAGTGGCTACTTCACAGAGATGAGTTAATTGCCAAATTATATACTCATATATAATCTAACCCTCCTTCAAAAATGTAATCTTTCATTCTATCACAAACTATCTTCCATCATAATATTAATATGCATGTTAATAACTGTATACCTATCTAATTACCTATTTATCATTTGTATGTGTCACACTTTCAGTTATCTATATATCAATATCATTATAATAGTATGGACACCATGTTGAGGGTTGGAGGAATTTGCCCTGCATCTTATACATCATAGGTGAAGTTTGAGACCTTCCGTAGGCCTAGGCTAATCTTCTCTATGATTATTATTATTTCCTTCTATTGAGATATCTTGTGTATGCTTATTGCTTGTCTGTACTGCCAAATTGCTTTTATACAGCTATGTTTCTGCTTGTGTAATGCACAGCTAGACTGTTTTCAACAATATATGCTTAAATACACTAAAAACTTTTTTTCCTGAATCTGACCTGCAAAATGGGATACGTTTTATATGCCCATATGTCTTATATGCTGTCAAACATGGTAAGTGAAAATTAACGTCTCATAATCACACATGCTTTTACATAAATCAGCAGGTTATAAATATTCATAAGAAGAAGAAGAAGAAGGAAAAAGAGATTTCCCATCTAATCATCCATTCTCAATAAGACTTTAATCTCCACCCCCTGCCTACCAATCTACTGAGGTAAGTTTTGGTTTAGTCTGGTTTGTTTTATGGCATATCAACTTTGGTGGGTCATTTAATACCAACAAAGTTTTAAAATAAATTTATTCTTAATGGGTACTCAATTTTTTTTTTTATAAATGCATTTTATTCTATTCAACCCATAGATGGGACCCTAACAGGTAGTAGCACTCTGGGTCAGAGTTGACCAGGGAGCAATGGTGATAAAGGGGTGCTCCACATTCCAAAACTGGAACCTCACCATCAGATAGAGCTTAACGTCATACCCAGGACATGAAGACCCTCAGCCACTGCCTTCTAGCACATATATGATGAAAAGGGTTGGGACTTGCCATAAGGGCAATAGGGTCAGGATAATCATATAGGAGCTAGGGCTTGACATGACCAGCTGATTGATCGGAGGGGGCCTTTCTGACACCTGTCTAGCCTAAGTCAGAACCAAAGTAGAGTGAGAGGAGTATAAGGTGTGAGTTATGGATAAAGAGGAGAACAATATTTTCCACAAAGAAAAAGATTGATGAACAACATGTCTGTCTTTGAACTTTCCCCATTCAAGTATTCAAATGCTTGATGTTAAAGTGAAAGAAGAGGCATGCAACAATAAACAAAGCCAGGGTACTAAAAGAGGAAGTATGTATTTTGGTGAAAAATTGCATTGGACAAGTATATAACATTCTCCCTCACCCAACTGTACAGATTTAACCCCTGGAACCATTTCCAGCCAATAAAACACTATAGACAAGATCAAGTATGCAATAACACAGCTGATGGCAATCCCAAAAGAGGATTTTAGGACTGTTTTGTAAAATGGAAAGTGTTATGTTTTTGATGTGTACAGATGAAATTGTATGGAATGATAAATTCAAAATTATTGGAAATTAACAAAGAAGGATTTATTGAAAACACAGAGTAGAAATTGCTTCTAAGTCACAGATGATCCTTACATAGACTGATAGACGCTGAGAATCCCACATTCAAATGTAAACAAAACAAAGAGAAGCAACTCTATTTTAGTTCAAGTCTAATTTCGTTAGGTGACCTAACAGAAGGAAATGCTGGGATAAGTGTGTGCTATCCCAAGGAAGTAGTTTGAAAGGACAAAGGTACCTTTGACAGAACTATGTTTTTTTGGTTTAGTTTCTTTGTTTAGTGGCATATCAACCGTCATGGTTTATTTAATGCCAAAGCCATCCTTATAGATGTACAGTAGAGTTACTATTTAACTCGTAGCTGTGGGAATTAGAGGGTTCATACCTTTGCCAATGGCTATTAGACTGGAAGTAAACATAATAGCACTACTGAAATGTGAACTCATTTACTATAATGTTGCAGTCGACCATGTTAGCCACTACACCATGGAGACTCCACAGGCTCTTTTTGTTCATATCAAATCACTTGATATTTTTATGAATACAATGGGATATAAAAACTTCCTTGTACCAGGAGCCATGAAACATAGTGGTACCTTGACTTTCAAGTTTAATTTGTTCCACTCGTAACTTAATTTCCTTGTGTATCAAATCAGTTTTTCTTTTGATATAAAAACTGAAATGTCATTAATCCATTCCAGCCTCCTCCCCACAAAAGACCCTAATTCTTTGTTGTTTCTTTTTTTTAAATGATTAAAATAGCAGTATTGTTTGTATTATTTGACTATTGTCCACATCTTCATTGTTATCCGTACAATGTTTTGGCCGATGGCTCCCGATTATGACAAGCAGGTTCCCGATTAAGACAAGAAGGTTTCCAAGTCCGAGAAGGTTCCCAAGTCCAACAAGAAATACCCGAAGAAGGCCCGAGGGCATATCAGCTGAAACGTGGTACAGATAACAATGAAGATGAGGACAATAGTCTGAATAATATAAATAATATTAATTATCAAGCATCATCTCAAAAATTATGAGAAATCGTAGAAATGCAGTGTATTGTATAAAACATATAGAATTTAATAATCATGAGCTGTAATGAATTTTAATGTTTACTTTTTTATAAATAATATTTTTCTTTGGTATAATAAACTTAAAAACTTAAATGTTTCTAGTGAACTTATTAGCATAAGTATATTTGAAGCTTTCTTGTATAACACATTT
Source organism: Doryteuthis pealeii (assembly GCA_023376005.1). NCBI lineage: Eukaryota > Metazoa > Mollusca > Cephalopoda > Myopsida > Loliginidae > Doryteuthis > Doryteuthis pealeii. Next base: position 11,661,730 of record CM042157.1, read on the forward strand.
TAGCTCTAAAACACAAAGCAAAAAATCAACCGAGTGACCACTCGTAACACAGAAAACTGAAAAGTTGGGGCATTTGCACGACAAGGTACCACTGTGCATACAATTCCATTATACACTTGGCACAATATCTTTCAAATTATTTCCCACTTATAGAATAATTCAATAAAAATCATTATACCCTCTGACCAAACCAAGAACTTTTTAGTAACTCTTGGAATAAACATTGAGTAAGAAAGGGAAAGAGTTAATTCACAGTTTAAACAAAATACTGCTACTTGAATTGATTTTTTTTCAAAAATTGAAATAGATCACTAAGTAGGACTGAGCCTATTCTAGTAGTGACCACCCCAAGTGGAGATTTAAGAGGTTTGAATTCAGAGTTTTTCTTCTAGACTGGTTGCCTAACTGAGGTTAAAGAGCCCAGTCTGCCCAACTATTTACCCATAGCTGGAGGAAGAGTAGTTGGATTCATACCTTTCCCAAGGGTATTAGCACTATGACATAATTGGTGTATTTTGCATTTTGCAAGAGTATTAGCGCTACGTGAACTGTGGCTCTGTCCAGGATTTGAATTTGGGTCAACAAGTCCATTTCCTACGACTCTAACCAGCACCCCACCGTGCTTCCTGATAAAGTATCACTGTGCATACAATTCCATATACTTATCTCACAGTTCGACACACTTGGCATAATATCTTTCAAATTATTTCACACTTATAGAATAATTTAACAAAAATTAATAGAATTAATAGAATAAAAATCATTATACCCTTTTTGACCAAACCAAGAACTTTTTAGCAACTCTTGGAAAAGACATTGAGTAAGAAAGGGGAAGAGTTAATTCATAGTTTAAACAAAATATTGCTGCTTGAATATTCTCTAAAATACTCTGATTTACAACTGGCCTTATCTGTATTATAAAGGAGTTGACAGGTCTCATCCTCAAAAGAAATTAATGATTGATATTGTCTGCAGTAGAAAAAGTATTAGGGAAATATATTTAAAAAAAACGCAAGCAAGGAAGTGAAGACACTTATTTTCTAAGTGTAATAAACCACTTTTCTCAGAAACTGTCAGAAATAATCTTTTCTAAGTTATAATATTGGCTTATACCTTACTTGGATAGATCAGAAGGCACCCATGGTGTAATGGTTATCATCATAGGAAATGAACATTGTGGTATGAGTTTAAATCCTGGATGAGTTGGGTTGCATTTTATGTAGAGCTAATACCCTTGGGAAAGGTATGCATTAACTATTCTCCCTCCATCTATGGGTAAATAGTATGGCTGACTGGGATCTTTAACATTGGTTAGGCAACCAGTCTAGGAGATGGAAAACTTTGGATTTAAACCTGTTAAACTCCGCTTAAAAATTGACCTTGAGTCACATTCTGCTCTTGTATAATGTTTAGCAAATACACACTTGCTAAGATCAGCGGAAGGTCCTCATGTTTACACTGATCATTTAAAGTTGAAATCAGCTCACACACTGCAAAAAATATTTGTTTTCTAGTAACTAATGATAATGATAATTTGTAGACAATTATAGCTTCAAGTAACAATTCTTAATACACATTATTTTTACACAATGATATGGTTTAAACTATTCCTTATGATTTATACACAATCATATGGTTTACAGTTGCTATTTCTATTTAAAAATAATAATCATGAATTTTTATAGTTATATACCTTCAAATATTCCTATCTAATACTAATAATTTGCATACAATTATATGGTTTTAAGTATTCCTATCAAATCTATTAATAATGGAGATTTCGCTTCCAGTTTTTGTCTGTAACAAAAATTACGTCACTGCTTACATCACATTACCCAAAATCGTCATAACACAGAATAAATACACTCAAAATTTGAACATGCAACATTAGACAGTTCTCATTGTTTTTTAAAACACGTTTTGATAAATACATGACTGGTTTTATATATCTATATATAGTTTGTTTTATTTTAATACATATTTAAAGTTTACATTTCAAATTGTTTTATTTTTTAATCCTTTAATGAATTTGATGATTTTACTTACTTAGGGTACAAACTCACTGGCATTGAATTTTTAACTCCCACCCCTTAGGCAATATGTTTCAAAAATATATTTATACATTGCCCGGAGGTCGTTTTTTATTTTGCTAGTACTAATAATTAATAGACTGCCTTACAAGAAATACCTGAAGAAGTCTGGAAGGCACATTGGCCGAAACGTTGTACATATAACAATAAAAATGAGAACAATAGTCCAAATAAGCCAAGTAATACAACCCGAGATGAGTTGACATGCCATTAAAATCAATCATTTCCCAAATCCTTTCCAATTATTAACATATATGTAATGCATGAAACCGAGTTCAAATCTTGGATGAGGCTGTTTGTATTTCACTTAGAGCAAATGTCCTTGGAAAACATATGCATCCAACTATTCTCCCTCCTGCTATGGGTTAAAAGTAGGACGGACTGGGCTCTTTAAACTTAGGCAACTTAGTTAGGCAACTTGTCTAAGAGAAGGAAAATGCTGAATTTAAATGTTTTAAACTCCACTTAAGAAATTGACCATGTATCCCATCCTACTTGTGTGAAGAGGCTGGTAAATATATATACAAAAACATCTTTGAATAAAGTCCATAAGATTTAATTGTGTCATTTTGCAAAAAGCAGGTAGTAGATATTGCCATTCTCATAGAATACAGAGAAAAATTGAAAGAATGAAAACCTATGAAAATCTCTGAATCTTGAAGAGATTAAGAAACATGAAGGTGGCAGTTGTGCTTGTCATTATTGGAGCACCTGGAACATTTTTGAAGAGCCTTGCAAAAGGTTGAAAGAACTGGAAATAAGAAAACAAAAAACCTGAAACTCTCTATGATGACAGTATTACTAAAATCAGCAAGCTTACTGAGAAAGATTTGCTGTCACTTGAGCCACAAAAAGGAAAAACAGTAATGGCGTGAAGACTCAACAAACACATAACATGAAATTCACTTATAGTTGAGTAGCAGGATAATAAAAATTCTATAAGAGACAAAATGGATTAAACATTCTGAATGTAGTGACATGCCAAAATTAATTGCCTGAATAATAACACTAAGACATTCTTTATTCTATTTTTTTTTTTTTTTTGGTTTTGTTTCTTTTGTCAATTCCTCTGGACAATAGCAAATTTCTGGAAGAAATTGCATGGACAGAAAAAAAAAAAAGAACAAATCTTTAAAAAAATAATATAAAAACCAAAGGAAGATCAAATAAATATTAAAAAAAAAAAAAAAATAGATGTAATAAATATCATAAAAAAAAATCCATTGTAATTTGTTGATTTTTTTCTTTTTCTTTTTCTGGATCCGAATTAACAATCACAAAAATCCCATTCCATTTTACCACTTTGGCCTGACCAGGGATCCAATCATTCGACTTTCGGAGCTTTCATTCGGACTGTAATTGGACATTTTGAAGATGAAACCACCAGGGAAATCTCCTTTCATGTCTCAAATTGCCACTGGCTGAAAATAAATCAGACTATGACACTTCACTATTTATATAATTACTTTCTTTTTTTTTTTTTTTAATTCTTTTTCGGAAATGAGGGTGGGAAAGTCTATTAAGTATGTGTTTCTCGTGGCTAAAGATTAATATTTATTTTTTTGTTTTGTTTTTTCTTTGGAGACCGTTTTTTTTTAAAACCCTTTCTTGATTATTTTTCTCATTCATTTTTTTTCTTTTATTGTCTTGTTTTTGTCCATCTATCTATCTAGCTATCAGTTATGTTTTTCTTTTCCTTCCCATGTTTTTTTTTTTTTTATTATCTTTCTTAAGCCATTGGCTTTTTCTGGGGGTCATGGCTCAGCTTTTGTAAAGACCAATTTTGAATGGGCTACTCAGATTTTCTTTCTCATTCTTACGAACAAATATATGAGAAATATATAATTTCTTTTTTGCATTCAACTGGTAGTGGCAGATTTATATTTTTCTTATTTTCATCCATGTTCTTCTTTTATTCTAATAGTCATTGATTCCTTTAGCTTTCATACCATTTTATTCACCTATTTCAGTGAGGCAAGGAGCAAAGGCTTTTTTTTAGTCATAAAGAAAATGAATAGAACATAGACACTTTAAAAGACAGAATTCAGTAAGAAGTAGGCTCATGCCTTTCCCAATGTCTGAAGTAAATAACTAAAATTGGAAGCAATTCTTTTTTTTACTAACTACATTCTGTTAAAGCATTCTTAATGCAAATCTCTATTAATAATGGAGATTTGCTTCCAGTTTTTGTCTGTAACAAAAATTACGCCACTGCTTATATCACATTACCCAAAATCGTCATAACATAGAATAAATACACTCAAAATTTGAACATGCAACATTAGACAGTCCTCATTATTTTTTAAAACAAGTTTTAATAAATACATGACTGGTATTATATATCTATATATAGTTTGTTTTATTTTAATACATATTTAAAGTTTACATTTCAAATTGTTTTATTTTTTAATCCTTTAATAAATTTGATGATTTTACTTACTTGGGGTACAAACTCGCTGACATTGAATTTTTAACTCCCAACCCTTAGGCAATATGTTTCAAAAATATATTTTTTACATTGCCCGGAGGTCGTTTTTTATTTTGCTAGTACTAATAATTAATACTGCCTTACAAGAAATACCTGAAGAAGTCCGGAGGGCACATTGGCCAAAACTTACATATAACAATAAAAATGAGAACAATAGTCCAAATAATCTAAGTAATACAACCCGAGATTGATTGACATGCTGTTAAAATCAATCATTTACCAAATACTTTCCAATTATTAACATATATGTAATGCATGAAACCGAGTTCAAATCTTGGATGAGGCTGTTTGTATTTCACTTAGAGCAAATGTCCTTGGAAAACGTATGCATCCAACTATTCTCCCTCCTGCTATGGATTAATAGTAGGGCGGACTGGGCTCTTTAACCTTAGTTAGGCAACTTAAATTGTAGCTTTGTCAAGGATTTGAACTCCTATCATTCTATCCATTTCCTAAGATGATAACCATTGCACTATGTGTGTCTCCATTAATTTTAAGTAAGTAGAATAAAGATAATACAAATGAAATATGACAAGATAATGGTAATCTAATGTTGAGACCTATCCTTATATTCAATATCCTTTCAGTATTCTCTTAAGTGAATAGAACAACAATGATGATAGAAAGAAATTAAAATGAATAATGATTATGTGCAACAACCGAATAAGCTATTCTGTAGAATTATTCTGGAAAAAAAGAATTCTTTCACAGACAATTGGATGGGAATCGCTTTCTCAAAGGCACAAATCCAATTTCAATCATTTTTACACAAGAAATTTAAGTAATATTCTATTTACAAGAAAACTAATATAATGATAAATTTGATTAATGTAATATAAAGGATTTAATCATAGAATAATGTAAATATATTTCAAATAATTCATACATAAAAGAAACACACACACACTTTATATATATATATATGTATATATATATCATGGCTTGGTTTTGCAAATTAAGATCTAGGAAGGTTTTCTATGTCTATAGCAGGTGTGCCAGTAGCTAGCCAGATGCAGAAGAAAAAAACATTCTTCTCTTATGCATTTGAGAATTAGAATTAAATTCATAATTTTTCTTCTTTCTCTGTACTTATCATGTATTTTACTTGTATCTGATTAAGATATTTACACTTCATAAATCCTTTGCAGAAATATATCATTTGGCTGAAAAGTTAGAACAAACTTTATTTTATACTGCCAGATCTTATTTTCCGAGTCAATACTTTCACAATAAAATCAGAAGTCTCTCAGAATAAGAATAGATACTCAGCTGAAATGTATACAATATATTTCTCATATAAATATACATATGTTCTAAACATGATACCAACATTGGTAGGTTAACACCAATTTTATTGTGAAAATTTTAACTTGCAGAATAAAATTGTTTACAAAAGGCTAATTTTCAAATGAGAGTATATAGAAGGAAAGCAAAACTGAAAATTTCAGGATCCAAGCACTGCAACACCAGTAGATGAAGTGTTAGGTTATGTTAGGTTTGGTTTCTTTTATGGCATATCAATCTCGATGGGTCATTTAATGCTGACAAAGTTTTGAAATAAATTCATTCTTAATTGATAATCAATTTTGTTTATAAACTCATGTTTTTCTATTTAACCCATAGATGGGACCCTAACAGATACTACCACTCCGGGTCAGAGTGGACCAGGGAGCAATGATGATGAAGGGGTGCTCCACATTCCCCAAACCTCCAGAACTGGAACCTCACCATCAGATAGAGTTTAAGGTTATTCCCAGGACATGTAGACCCTAGGCCACCACATTCTAGCACCCATATGATAATAAGGGTTGGGAGTTGCAATAAGGGCAATAGAGTTGTAGCAATCATATAGGTGCTAGGACTTGTCGTGACCAACTGATTGATCAGAGGGGGTTTCTCCGACCGCTCGTCTAGCCTAAGTAAAGTTCTGAGTGGACTGTTGCGGGTCATGGACTGCTCAACCACCTTCTATTCTTAAGCATGAGTCGCCTCCCACGGCCAACAGGTGGCCTCATTGGAGGAGTCTTTCTAACACCCCAGCTGACAGGGCAGTAGATGAAGTGTGTTGATCACAAAGGAGACTATGTCAAAAAATAAACTTCATTTGGTCACTTTCCATGAGAATATTTTAGTCAGTCTATGAACTTTTCAGGTGACACTCATATATTTAATACTGTCAGTCTTTTTCCCAGTGTACCAAAGGCTTCTGTAAGGTCTGTAAGATACATTATGGGCCTTACGTTGCCACACATGATGTATTTGAATTTTGGGTTGTTCTTCATTTAGATTAGTTGCTCTACAAAGGTTAGAGAGCCTTATTCAATCTGCAATTTTAGCTCTATGCGGTGGCATGGAGAAGAGGGCACTGGCAGTTGCAGGGTACATTCAATCAAATAGAGAAATATATTAGCACAAAAAATTACCCAATTATTATATTTATTTCATGAATTTTCAGGTAACCTATGTGGAAATTTATGAGTAATTTAGATAAAAAGCTTATTTCATTAATTTCCATCAGTTTTGTATTTTTTCAAATATATTTTTCTTTCGTGAGAGGAATAAAATTAAGGTGTTGGTCCTGGGTATCATAAAACCTTTGCATGCCACCCTGCCTCTAGGTGAATGGGAAAATAGATGGACTGATGCTATTTCCAAGGACATTGGTGCTAATTGGATGCCAATAGGCTCAGCTGAAGTTGAACACTTGCTGATTCCATTTTCTCTTCGGAAAATACATAATCTCATTTTTGATTTCCAAGGATTGGATGTTCCTTTTCTTTCTTTTTATCCAACTGTTATTAATTTGATAAACACATTCAATTTGTGTTCTGTCTTGTTTACCACTTGCTAAAGGTTTGTCGTCTTTCTTTATTTTTCCCTTTATTTATAATTTGTTGAACAATCACTTTAAATGTCCGCTTCACATTCCTTCTTAATCTTCAATTAATCATCATTTGGCTCTGACAGATCCATCGCTTGACATACATGGTCATTTGAAAAGAGCCAATTTTAGATAGAAATATGAAGGAATCTCTAGGTATGAAAGTGTTACTTATCTCTGTACAGGAAACATGTATAGATAATTCAGCCAATGAGAATAAAATTCCCAGGTGTGTCTGATTGTGCTGTAAATTCTAAAAGTCTGACAATGAGCGGACAGTATGGACAAAAGGTAGGCTGCACCTGTCCCACAGGTGCCTTGTTAAACTAGTATTGATTCCTGAAACTCTTGAAATGCTTTATATAAACTATTGTTCCAGATACAAGCAAGAGATATTGGTCAAAATAGAAGCAATGAAAGAAAATGAAATAAAAGAAAAATGAGAAATTGACAAAGTGAATAATTATGAGATTATACGTGGGTTATTTCATATAATGCATCTTTATGATGCACAAGGGAGTTGTCAGTTATGTAATATTCCTTGGATTCATGGGAATTTTGAGTCTTTCATAATCATAATCCCCCCCCCCAAGTGACCCTATCAGAGCTGATTAGACAACAATTCTCCCTCCAGAGCTGATATTTACAATCGACCATTCTTTTCAATAAATAAGGTGAATTTAATTCATCACTAAGCTAAATATGAGTCTTTTGACTGATGAAATATATAGGGCTGGGTTAGCTCAGTCGGTAGAGCGTTCGGCTAGAAACCACATGGTTCCTAGTTCGATTCCGGTCCTCGCCAACTCAGCGTATGAGTAGCACAGGGATCTGTGCGGTAAAGTAAGGAGTTGATGGTAGGTGTGGCGCTCCACCTCAGATGCCAAAACGATCTCTTTGGTCTAGCACTAGTGAAAAGGGGATAGACTCCCTCGCTGATTGGCTGATACCGACTTTAGGCCACCCCGACGACTTTACTTACTTTATATATATATATATATATATATATATATATATATAAATACACAAATATGTAAAATAAATATTATACTTCTTTACATGTTGTCAGATTTATTTCTATTTTCCCCATATATATATATATATATGGAAAAACTAAATTGTATTCTTGATACAAATGTTGCCAATATGTTGGTTTTTACAACCATCTACAGGGAAAATATAATTTATGTTTCATCAGCAAAATAATATTCAAATAAAAAATCAATAAAAGCACATTCAGTTGGATTTATTTCCATCTCTAATACACACACACACACACACACACACACATATATATAACTAACAAAATATATATATATACAATATACATTCCATAGATAAAGTGAATTTTATCCAAGGAGTTGGCAATAGGAAGTACTGTTTATAATTATACCCTTTTCAGGGAAATCAATAGTGATGGGTTCTTTGATGTCCCAGAAGACTGTTAGCATGACCCTTCTTTACTGATCCAGAACGTTTTCTTTACTGGAAAATGTATTTTCACTCCATGACTTGTCTTTTTGACTCCCACTCATGGTGGAAAACCCATATTCATCCCATTTGTAAACATTTTTTTGACAAAAACATGCTTCTGTACACATCAGATATTCTTCTGTAGATTTAACATGGTTTGTGTGTATGTGTATAATAGACAACACTTTAATTCTTTGAATTTCCATTGTAATAGTACTCCATTATGATTCTATTTGGGAAGGAGAAAAATATTCTAATTAATATTTCATAGTTTTCCCCTTCATATTGGATAATTTGAATATGATATTCTGTGACAAGTTGGACTAAAAATTGTTTTATTCTCCAAGTTAGAGAATTTTAAGTTTATTGTTCAAATAAAAAAATCTAGATTATGTTTACATATATCTATAGAGAGGTATGAGAATTTTTGTGATATATATATATATATATGTGTGTGGATATCTAAAGTAAAAAATCACACAGAAAATGTTCTGCAGAAACGTTTCAATATATTCAACTATCAGTGATTTAATCACGGATATCAATATTAGCTTCTTACCCAAGTTTGGGTCATTATCTATTTTTCATCATGTTATAAGTTTTTATTTTCTGTTGACACTTAACAAATATTGTAAATTTGTTACATAGTGGCAGTATGGCAGCAAAATGCCATATGGAACAGATTGGACCCAGTAGTGTCTCTAATTGAGTCATTGTTGTAAACAGAAAGAGATAGAGAGATTGTACACCCATCCCACTGGCCCTCTTGTCCTGGTTGCTGGTGTGTTGAATGCCTGGAGGCTAGTGATAGGAATCAACAAAAAGTGGTAAAATTTTCTTATAAATAAAAACAATGACATGCATTTACAAATATAAATGATTTTTACTCATGCTGAATCAAAATTATATATATATATATATATATATATATATATATGGAGGCGCGTGTGCTAGTGGTTAGAGTCGTGGGAAATCGACCCGTCGATTCGAGTTCAATTCCTAGACGAGGCTGTTGGCATTTCACATAGCGCTAATACCCTTGGGAAAGGTATGAATCCATATATTCTCCCTCCAGCTATGGGATAAATAGTAGGGCAGACTGTGCCCTTCAACCTTGGGTAGGTAACCATTCTAGGAGAGGGATAACTCTGAATTCAAAATTCCTGAGGTTGGTCGTTGATTGGGTTTGTGGCAACCCTTGATGCACCAATTCTTTCCTATCGACTGTGCCAAAAAGTGTGGATGGTCCAACACAAGCCTTCACCACTATAAACAAATCACTGTGTGGGTGTTCATTGTGTGTGTGAACCCTCATGCGTCGAAAAAATTGATGAGAGTCCATAATATATATATATATTGTAAACACGGTTTGTTTTTGGAATGGCTTTTTGCCGATAATTTTTGGGAGAATAAGTGCTTAATTGGAGTCGTACCTAATTTTGAAAATTAATTAATTAATAATGAATTAGGCAGGAATACCTATTAAATGTATGGCTAAACAAATTGAGAAAAATCAATCTCTGTATGTACATTTCGGCCTATTAGGCCGAAATGTACATACAGAGATTGATTTTTCTCAATTTGTTTAGCCATACATTTAATAGGTATTCCTGCCTAATTCATTATTAATTAATTAATTTTCAAAATTAGGTACGACTCCAATTAAGCACTTTTATATATATATATATATATATATATATATATATATTTTGTTGATAATAAACAGATAGTGTTCAATATCATTGATAGACTGTTTGTATTTGAGATGGTAACATGGATATAGAGTCAACACCTGGTTACTGTCAGTTTCTCGCTGAAGCGATCTTCAGACCTTGGTGAGAAACTATCAGTAACCAGGTGTTAACTCCATGTCCACACTACCTTAACATATATATATATATATATATATATATATATATATATATATATACAGTTTTTCTATATTTATATGTAAAGAATGCTCAGTATCATTGATAGAGCTTGTATATCTAAGTTAAGGCTGTGAGTACATGAAGTCAACAGTGCTTGGTAACCGACTATTTTTCACCTATGCAATTTTTAAAGGGTTAGGAAATTACATAGGCAAGAAACTATCAGTTATCAAGTGTCATTGACTTCCTGTTCTTGATACCCTAACTTAGATATACATGGTCTGTTAATCAATAGAATAATTCCTGTATGAAATGGATAACCATCAACATTGCATTCTGGGAAAAAAATCAATCTTCTAATTACTATAAAAGAAAAAAATAAACTCATGTAATCCATTTAATGAAACATCTGGCTAGTGTTGGATTTACTATTTAGATTTGTCTATTTACATTTTGCGGATTTAATACTGAACTGGATCATATATATATATATATATATATATATATATATATATATATATATATATATATATATGATTAAAAAAATAGCAAAAGACTTAGAGATTTAGCATTATAGTCTATTTCAGGGAGCTTAGATAAATAGTCTAAATCTCCTGACTCATCAGATGTGAATGAAGTCATCTCATCTGATGAGTCAGGAGATTTAGACTATTTGTCTAAGCTCCCTGAAATAGACTATAAAGCTAAATCTCTAAGTTTTTTGTTATTTCTTTACTCATATATTTGCTCTGTGACGCTAACATTAAGAGCACACATTGAGCTCTCAAAATGCAACTTGGTTTTGTTTAAATAAAACTCTTGCATCGTAAGGAAGATTTCTCCTCTGGTCTTTTGGATTATATATATATATATATATATATATATATATATATATATATATATAAAAATCCTTTATATTTATAAGTGCATGTGATTGTTTTTATTTGAAAGAAAATTTTACCACTTTTTGTAGAGTCCTAGCTTTCAGGTATTCAACACACCAGCAACCAGGACAAGAGGACCAGTGGTATGAGTGTACAATCTCTCTATCTTTACAACAATGACTCAATTAGAGACACTACTGAGTCCCATATGTTCCATATGGCATTTCATATTGACTTGGGACTTGATACCAATCGTTTGTGAGTTAACTGGGACTAAACACTTTTCACAAATTTATTTTCAGTATATTATTTTACCATTTAATATGTCACACTTCACAACTATTAGAATCAAGGTTAATCCTTGTTTCATGTCTAAAGAAAAGTACTGAGAGTTAATCAGGATTGGAATTTTTCTTTTACTCACATTGTTGCAATTTTTGGTATATAAGGCATGGGGCAAATGGCCACTTCTACTTATAGACTCGCCTATAGGCACGTGACCTGAGAAGGATTCTTATTGTCCAATCACTGGCACTGCTGCTGCTGCTGTATTAATAGAGACCCCATCCTGAGCTTATGTCATTGACATTTGGATTCTCTTGGACGACGGACTTACAAATAATACTATAACTCCGGATTCTTATTGGCTTGCTAACATATTCACTACATCTGGAACTAAAGATGGCTGCCAGATACTTAACACACATGTGGTCTCACACTTAATGAAGTCCTTGTGTCCTATGTGGGAATTAAAATAAAAAAATAAAAAAATAAAAATAACAAACTCCCTTAAGCCTTCACCGTAAGAGCCTCCATGCATGTGTGGAAAAAAGGACTCATTTCTGACCCCCAAGACAATCTCTTGGTCAATTGAGTTTAGGTCTAAACTGTGTCTAATCACTACTACTGGCCAGGGAGATATCTCCTTGCCATGTGGTGGTTATGACTGGTGAATAAAGCCTAAATCATAAAACTACCTTTTGTCTTTGTCTCTTCCTTTTTTGTTCCTTGAATTCTTTCCTTTTCAGCATGACCACCAAATAAGATGGAGTTAAAAGCAAACCACAGGAACATGCACAAGGAATAACCAGAGCCACCTTTTTAACCTCAAACATTAAACTTCTTGCCACCCCATACATATCCAAGGGAGAGTGAGTAGATATATCAACAAACACATATCCAAACTTGATCTCATTATGATATATATATATATATATATATGGATAATCAACAATCTAATCTATGACTTATGATTAGTTGATTACTCTGTAATTATTGGACGACAGATCTTGGCATATTTTGATCACATAAAGTTACATTTTTATAAGCACATAAACATGTATACCTATCAATAAATATTAGCCATAGATATTCTTTCAGTAATGTTTCATAAAAAGAAGTTACTAAGATGTCTTGATAATAGCAATAAAATTTTCAAAAAATCTATGAACAGGTTAATATACAATATTCCTGAACATGTACTCACTCACCCCCATTATCAGAGGAGGCAAGTTAATCAATGCAGAATGGATTGCTCATGTACTCACTCACTCACACTACCTGTACAAGTAAGGTAATCAATGCAGAATGTATTGCCCATGTACTCAGTCAACCAGATTACCTGTACAAGTAAGGTAATTATGATAAATTGCCTCACTCACCTACCTGGGCAATAAGTTAATTATTGGAGATGTAGATTGCTCACATACTCCAGGGTCATAAAAAGGTCATTGTTTGAAGGGTGGGGGATGCAAGTATATTTCTCTAATACATGTAGGGGACATTGCCTCTCTGTTCCCCTGCTTGTTATGGTCCTGTACTCAACAAAACTACATGTTCAGGTAAGAAGGATGTTCCAGTACTCTTATTTCTAATGTCTACTATTACAAAATTCTATAAATCCTACTAAATGTGAGGTATGCTCAAGTACTTACTCTATAATTACTTACTCTTATTTCTAATATCTATTATTGCAAAATTTTACTAATTCTACTAAAAGAGAAAAATGCTTAATTACTTACTGCCTTTCGTAGAAGGGAGGATCAAAGTGTAGTATCTGTTCCAGATTCTATGCTTTGAGACTTGCCTTCTATACCCGGCCTCGGCTGGGGGTCCAGTGTGCTTCGGCCTCTGGACCGGTAAAGTACAATTAATAGCGTCGATCCAGGGGGACTATCCTCCTGGATCGACGCAATTTTTATGCACCCACGTAAAAACGAGACCTTGTGTCCAGCCCTCATAAGTGGGATGAGCAGGCAAATACCCTTACTCTTATTTCAAATATCTATCACTGCAAAATTCTACAAATTCTACTAAATGTGAGGGATGTTCAATTACTTACTCTATTACATACAAAACTCTACAAGATATTTATGGCAAAAGGCTTTGGTAAACAGACACAAAGTATATTTGAAAAATTCTCTCAGTATGTTCTCACATGAGTCCTATAAACAATTGTTTTTTTTTTTTAGGAAAACCAGGAAATATGATAAATATTCAGAAAAAACCACACTTAGAATATGATACTTTGTAAAAACACTCTCCTTCCAAGAAAAGAAAAAAAACAATTCCAAATCCTAATGATTTCCCACATCCAACAAAAAAAAACCCCTAATTCCCATAATTCTACACACGATCGAAAAGACTAAGTAGAAATATAAAAGGTCCGCAGCACAAGAAAAGAAATCTTTTTCAACATCAAAGAAAATATTTGTTCATTCTTCCTTTTATCTCTTCTTTCATCTTCTTTCATCTCTCTCATCACCAAGTGCAAAATGACCAGGATGTTATAACAAAAGAATAAAGATTTTTTTCCCCCCATCTCAAGTTGATTATTGCAATGGTGGGCATCCATATTTCACATTCAACTTGTTGATGTTAGTTCATTAAGAACTCCAGCTTTGACTCAGATGACAATTACAATGTGTAATTGACTTTGGCACTGGAGATCTCCCTGCCAAATTGTGCTTCCACCTTGCACATAAAGAACATTCATGTCTCCAATGATGATACAATAATATCACAAGCATTTTTAAGTTTCCACTTTAAAGGCAACCAAGTATTAGGGTTTTATATTGCATGGTAAAGTAGGAGTGTGAGTTAGTGTGTCAGCTATCATCATCAAACAGTTTAAATCTTGATGGAGACAGCATATTTTCCCTTAGTACTAATGCCCATGGGATAAGCATCCATAGACATTCCCTGTGACCTGTCCCATTGCTAGACATCTTCAAAAATATCTTATCTTTAAGATGCTACCAGAAGAGAGTAGATAAGGAAGTAAGCACTTGGGAATACCACTTAACCATAACTATTGCTCAGGCAATAGTAACTATATAAATTGTTACACTGATTGTCAAGAGACAGCATATAAAGACATGTTTATGTAGAGTGGAGCAATGCTGATCTGCTATTAACAGCAGGAACTTTTATTTTGAACTCCTTCAGTGCATATAAGCATAGCTTACACACTGGGCCTTGTTCTCTATTTTTACCTCCTCTTAGATATCAACAAAGTAAAGTCGTTGGGTTGGCCTAATGTCGGTATGAGTCATACAGTGAGGGAATCTATCCCTTTTCACTAGCATTAGATGAAAGAGATTGTTTTTGCATCTGAGGCGGAGCGCCACACCTACCATCAGCTCCTTTACCGCACAGATCTCTATGCTACTCATATGCTGAGTTGGCGAGGGCCGGCATCGAACTAGGAACCTTGTGGCTTCTAGCCTATTTAAGGGACAGGGTTAGCTCAGTCGGTAGAGCGTTTGGCTAGAAGCCACAGGATTCGTGTTTGATTGATACTGACTTTAGGCCACCCCGACGACTTTACTTTTTTAGATATCAACATGTGTATATTCTGTAATATTGAGGTCAGTCAGTATACTGTTGGTTTGAACAACAGAAACTGACTAAGCACCACTCAACATTGCCCAAGATAGCTGGTATTTATGGAAGTCAAGAATAGTCCATTTATGTATTTGGGTGATTCCATTCCTTGAGTCCTGATTGGCTGCTTGGTTTCTATGATGTTATGAGACTTCATATATACTCTGTCATTTTGCAGTCGTATTGTGACAAGATTAGATTCATATTCAGTTATGACTACTTGTTGCCTTGTCTTACCAGTTCGATGGTAATTGGAACTTCGTGTGATGATTCTACATCTCCCCTTCTACATGTAAATAAATATTTCTCTGAATGGCACCTCTTGTTTATTTCTTGTTGTGACAATACAAAATTACACCTTTTGTAACAGTGGTGATGAGGATAACAAGTATTATCATATTATCAATTGTATTAAATTCATATTCAGCATTGTAGATATAGGCTTATTGAAAAATAAATGATAAATAAAAAATTAAAAAAAGGAAAGTATCTCAGAATTTTTTACTAATTAATTTATAGATATAAGTAAAGTAAGTACTATTGTCAGTTCTAAGTGACAATTATCTCTAGACTGCAGGTTTAATCCTGGTCAGGGGCATCAGTAACATAGAATAATAATTAACACAGCTTAACACATGTACCCAAGCTAAGGTTAGTGGAATGAGAACAGGATACCCCTGTGGACTGAATAAAGGGTTAGGTTCAAAGTTCTGTGATGGTTCCTGATTATGACAAGAAGGTTCCCGAGTTCAAAAAGAAGGTTCCCGAGTCCGACAAGAAATACGTGAAGAAGGCCAGAGGGCACATCGGTCGAAACGTTGTACAGATAACAATGTAGATGAGGACAATAGTCCGAATAATACAAATAATACCAATTATCAAGCCTCATCTCAAAAATTCAGAGAAAAAGATATCAGTTATGAATGATAACAAACACAACTTGCTGGAAATACCAGATTTTTTAGTCTCTCAGTCGGTAGAGCGTTCGGCTAGAAACCACATGGTTCCTAGTTTGATTCCGGTCCTCGCCAACTCAGCGTATGAGTAGCACAGGGATCTGTGCGGTAAAGTAAGGAGCTGATGGTAGGTGTGGTGCTCTACCTCAGATGAAAAAATCTCCTTGGTCTAGCGCTAGTGAAAAGGGGATAGACTCCCTCGCTGATTGGCTGATACTGACTTTAAACCACCCCAACGACTTTACTTTTTTTATGCTACAGGTATTGTGAGAGTTTCACCAATATCTTTTACAGGAAAAGGAATATAAACAAATTGTAGAGATTTGTGTAAACTGATATTTATCACGGAGAAAACTTAATAGAAGAAATAAAGAAACTAACAGAAAATACAAAGAAGCTTAAACATAGATGTATAAGAGGAAATATCCTATTGTGTAAAGTTCTAGAGGCTGTTAGTTAAAGAATAAAGGTAAAAAATGTTTTCTCATGTGTTGTGTGAGACAAAGTTGCTTGGGGAAAGAAGCTCCCATCACATAGACAGAAAACAACTGAGCATTTTACCTTGTCAAGGCTAAATGAGAATTTTGGACTGTGTCACTTCTCTATTCATAAGGCTGCATGTAATGACACCTAGCACCTAATGGGAGAAACATGGGAGGTGATAAGAAATGTAATTCTGCACCTTAACATCATAGTTACCTCGTTTTTCTTTACACTTGCATTGTGATAGCCTTCTGTAAAGTTTTTAAATGCCATCCTTAGCCAGTTGAAAAGGGCTTAAAGCAAGTAAGTCCTGAGTTATGGAATCCTTTGGTAAGCGAATAAGTCCTATCCTGCATATTATTAAAGGTCCAGTGACTTAATCCTATGTCCGTCGTCCACGAAAGTCAAAGTAGTTATAGCCAGTACTGTTGGTTTATCAGCAGCAGAGTACTGCCAGTGATTGGCCAATAGAGATCACATGGTACTTGTCGAGTCTATAAGTGAAAGCGGGCGTCTAGCACATGTTGCATAGCGCCTTCTTTACTGGCACTAAATAGGTATATGTTATATACTGGTCTTTTCACAATACCAAATCAGCACATAACGTTATATACCTTTCTTACTTCTTACTCTGTCGTCTATTCTTCTGGCCGGCTTTGCTTCTGATCGTCTATCATCTATCTTGCTCTGGTATATCTTCTAAGGTCTCGTCTGGTCTTCTATTGAGGATTCCAGGTCTGGTTTCGGTTGGGGATCATTCCTTATCAGAAGCCCTGTGTCATTGTTTGTTTTTAGTAATAAACACAAGACTTCGATTTATGTTGATGTTACTTTATTCCAAATCCCCACCCAGACAATCTGCGCAGATGAGGCTTACATGTTGCTAGCTCGGCTTCTAAGTTCTAACTGACTAACTGAGTTGCTTACTCCTTAAACCGGAAGGGCCTTCTATAGGGGTTCCGTTTCTCACGGTCTATCCCCAGAAAGCAAGGTCAGAGTGAGGTCAAACACTGTCACTCACTCTCAAGGCCATCAGCTGTACTGATCGCCATAATGATTTCTACAATACCTTAAAAATGTATTTGGGATCCAATAATTATGTAACACACACAGCTTATATCACAAAAAGTCAACACATTCAAAACCAACCAGCAAACCAATATAAACACAATGATTCAAGCCAATTATAAAACTCTTAGATCTTTCTTTGTTCAATTATCTTAATCAAATACAAAGTGAAATAGAAATACCTCACACATTTTAAACTGTTGCATGCATTGGACAACTGAAGTAAAGCTTCAGATGACTGGTAGTGTTTGTAAATGGGAATTAGTACCATTAGTGGTTAGCTCAGTTGGTAGAGCATTTGGATAGAAACCACAAAGTTCCTAGTTCGATACTGGCCCTCGCCACCTCAGCGTATGATTAGCACAGGGATCTGTGCTGTAAAGTAAGGAGCTGACGGCAGGTGTGGCGCTCCACCTCAGATGCAAAACAATCTCCTTGGTCTAGCGCTAGTGAAAAGGGGATAGACTCCCTCGCCGATTGGCTGACACCAACTTTAGGCCACCCGACGACTTACTTTTATGTGGTGACCAAACTAATTGGACATGCTCTTTCACACACACACACACACACACACAGAGTCTCTCTTCTTATACACACACACACACACACACACACACAGAGTCTCTCTCTCTCTCTCTCTCACACACACACACACACACAAGTCTCTTCTCTCTCTCTCTCTCTCTCTCTCTTACACACACAAGAGTCTCTCTCTCTCTCTTACACACACACATAGAGTCTCTCTCTCTCTCTTTACACACACACCACACAGAGTCTCTCTTCTCTCTCTCACAACACACACACACACACAGTCTCTCTCTCTCTCTCTCTCTCTCACACACACACACAGAGTCTCTCTCTCACTCTCTCTCTCTCTTACACACACACACACACACACACAGTCTCTCTCTCTCTCTCTTCTCTCTACACACACACACAAAAAAAAAAAGAAAAAAAAAGGATAAGGTCAAAGAAAACAGTTTATTCTGTCAAAGGAAAGTTTAAAAGTTCATGAATCAATAGACTTCTGTATCAAGTATTGACCATTTACATGTAACTTTTGAGGTTGACTGACTTTTCTTTGTTTGGATTAATTCACCTATAGTTACACAAGTATATCAGAAAATAATTAGGAGAAACAAAGCAAAATAAATAAATGAAGACAATAGAACAATTAAAGATTTAATTTGATTTGAAATTAAATCTCTGCTTGAGACAAGAAAGGATAAAATTAGTTCTGAATAGTCAATTGCGTGAAGTGACTTGTTAGCCAAAGATTACAGAGATTCTTGCTGTGCCAAATCAAAATGGAAAAGTATTGTAATCTTAAATAACAAGTAAGGTGTTCTAATAACACCTGGAGAATATTAACACAAAAAACACAAAAGAAAAATAATACATCTTATTATAATGGAGATTGTTTAAAATATATATATATATATATATTTACAAACCCCTATGCACGAGCAGGATGCAACACAAGGTCAATTTCTTAAGCGGAGTTTAACAAGTTTGAATTCAGAGTTTTCCTTCTCCTAGACTGGTTACCTAGCCATGGTTAAAGAGCCCAGTCTTCCCTGCTATTTACCCATAGCTGGAGGGAAGTTTGGATTCATACCTTTCCCAAGGGTATTAGCACCATGTGAAGTGTAAACAGCATTGTCCAGGAATTGAACTCGGGTCAACAAATCTATTTCTTATGACTCTAACCATTACACCACACATCTCCATTTTAAGATATTTTAAGTTTAATATATATATATATATATATATATATATATAAAATAGAGATTGAGTGTTTGTCTGTCTGTAACTGAAACTGTATTACTACTCAAGTCATAATTCCCTTACTTATTTACGTCACATTCTCCATGATTTTATTTTTTATTCAAACCACAAATATCAATAAAATTGTTTTTATATTATTAATACTGTTGGCCTTATCTATATACTAATGACATGGAATTGTATTTATATACAACAAAATAGAGGTTTACAGTGTGAACGGGAAGGTTAATTTGCATATTGATATTAAGAATTTGATTTTAATAAATATGTACTTAGTATTATTGATTTCTAATTGTTTGGTTTTATTTAATAACATTGAGCAAAATCCAAAGATAAATCTAAAATAAATCATTAACAAGAAGAAATAAATTATTTATTCTTACTTCCTATTTTAAATAAATAGTTGAATTAGGAAAATTTAGCAATGAAAGATGGGAGCAGCTTTTCTTAGTATCAACCAGAGAGTGAGGGAGTCTATTCCTTTTCACAACAGCTAGATCAGGATATTGTTTTTGCACCAGAGGTGGAGGGCCACACATACAATCAGCTCTTTACTTTACCACACAGATCCAAGCTGTGCTACTCATGTACTGAGTTGGCAAGGGCTAGTATCAAACTGGAAACCTTGTGTTTCTGATGTAATGAATATGTAAATACCTTGGTACACCCTCACTATAATCTGATTGGATGGTGTCATGTATAAGTATTTCGACACTGTGATGTACAGGCACCTAAGCCTACAAGCATAACTTACTCGCCAGACTACACACGACTGCTCGAAGATGTTTTGCTATTCGATGCACCAACTACTACTGTGATAATATACCAAATACCAACTTCATAATATATCCCTTAACCCGGATATATCAGTTTCCTTGGTGGATTCGCTACTGACTGAGGTAAACCAGACCTTTAATTTTGTATAAAATCTCATCAAGAGGTTAAATTTCCCTTAGAATGAAATCTTAAAATTGAAGCATTATTTAAAATTTGAAATTGAAATTTACAGTTTGAAAATTAATTTTGATTATTTGCCCAAAGTTTCTATTGGCAGAAGTGGGCTATCAGATGGTGTCTTAAGTTATGTGTTATTCACAATTTTTGAGGAAACAAAGGGATCATTTACATAAAATTTCTGACAAACAGAATGACTTAATTTGCTAAAGTATTGTGAAGAATAAAACCTGAAAGGAGATTCTCTTTTGCAACATAAGACAAAACTACGTTGCAGTCAAAAGACAACAAAAATCTCAAGTCTGACATTCACATTATCAATACAACCCAATTTGTTGGTTGGATCTTACCTCATGTCAACCCTTGGGTTATTTTACACTGAAGATGTTTTTATTTTATTCATCTTTGTTGGGGTTAAAGCTCATTTTTTTCATTCATGTACTCTGGGTACATGAAGGGGTACTCCATATTTCCCTGAGTTCATAATTTGGAACCACACCACTAGCTAGTTTTATATCATAACCTGGACACTAATACAACCCTGACTTCTGTTAATCCCAGCTATAGGTTATTTTACGCAGAAGATGTTTTTTATTTTATTCATCTTGTTGGGCATTTAAATCTTTTTAAGCTCATTTTTTTCATTCATGTACACCACTCTGGGTCAGTAGACTAGGGCGTAAGGTAATAAGGGATACTCCACATTTCCCTGAGTTCCATAATTGGAACCACACACTAGCTGTAAGTTTTATATCATACCCTTGACAACTAATGCAACCCCGACTTCTGTTAATCCCAGCTATAGGTCAAATATGTACCACAACGTTTCTTTTATACGTTCTTTGACATTAAACAACCCACAAATGTTGATATGTCATTAAAAAAAGAAACAAACCAAACTTATGATAGCTACAGAAAATTTTAAGAAGTGTTAATAAGCCAACATTTTCATTTCTTGAAAGTTTGTTGCTGTGTTTAACTGGATCACAAGTAACAGAAACTTTCTTCATGAAACAAAGTAAAAGGATTTGAATATTTACAAAATTATATAGCACTAGATGGTGACTATATAAAAAAATAATCTAGTAATCTTGAAGATAAATATATTTACTTCATTTTGATACCAGTTTCATTATTCTATCATGTCTAAAAAATGTTTTCATAGGATTTGGCAACTTTATTTATCAATCATCCCTTCTTGTATTATTGAGTTTCTTTCAAAATTATATGAAATTGAAAATGTACAAAAAATAAATGAATACAGTATCTCCCATGGATAAGTACACCCCTTACCAATTTTTTTACTAAAAAAGGTAATTTTCTAAAACCCAAAGATATCAGGATTTTAAGTAGATTGGAAGGTGCCTGTGGTGTTATGGTTATTGTCATAGGATATGTACATGGTAACATGATTAGAAATCCTGGATGATGATGGTTTTATAGTCTAATACATTTGGGAAAGGTATGAATCCAACTCCCCTCCACTATAGGTAATAGTAGGGAAAAACTGGACTTTTATCCTTGGTATGGCAACCTAAGTCTAAGAGTAATGAAAACCTGTAACCTTGTTGTTTCCTAAGCGGATGCTCTTCTGACTGAGCTAAACTGGCCCCTTATTTGTATTACATTGATCAAATTTAATCAGTTCTTAGTCTTACAGACATAGAAGTTCAGAAAAAATACAGAAAGATGAAAAATGTTATTAATAGGATACATCCCTGGATGAATTATAAAATGAGGCTGAAAATAAAAAAAACAAAGGGATCAAAATGACCTTTAGTCACCCCTTTTGCGATCTCTTTCAATAAGGAAATTTTTTTCATTTACACCACCAATTCGGTTGTTTGTTAACAGATGATTTTTAGAGTTTTTGTTTTTAATTATAAAACTAACCCTTACCCTAATCCCTACCAAATGGATACTTAGTTCAAGTATTAAGCTATCCTAAGGTCACTGAGTAAGAAAACTAGTTTTATAACTATAATTATCGTTGTACAACTGGCTATCATGGATTATGTCGGTAAAAGTAGAGCTTATATTTTTTAATTCCAATTGCTCGGGAAAATATATATGTCTCGCAAGCTGAAGGCAAAGTTTTCCAGCGTCTAAAATAGGACCGCAGGTTGCAAATAACGTGTGCGTAAAGAAGCAATCACAGGAGGCGCTCGAGAGGAAGATAATTCAACCAGTAGTACAGATTTAGAAGTTTGCATTAATACCTTAAGCTTCTCAAGGGGAGTGAAGTTTGCATTAATTTAGCGTATATACCAGCACGTCTATGAAATCCCGCGTATGACATGAGCATATATACATACACACACACACACACACATACATACACACACACACACACACACACACACATATATATATATATATATATATATATATATATATTTAAAATTGAGATTTGTTTTTTATGTATACCAGTATATATATATATATATGAAAATAACAGATTAAAAGACAATATTAGAGGAAACGTATTGGAAAAGCGGAATATCGAACACATACGATTTCGATCTAATTAATAATTTATCTCTGCTGGTATTACGGATTTCATCATTCTGATGAAGACGCTAAAACTAACAGAGACGAAATATTAATTGAATTGATTTGTTTGTACTCTTTATTCACAAATTCAATATATTTCTAACACACATACACACTCATCTCTCTCTCACACACAGACACACACACACAGACACACACACCACACAACACACACCACATATATATATATATATATATATAAATATATATATAATATATATTATTCAATCTTAAATATCCGTAATATTAGAAGTTATGAATTTATTTCCACCGACATATATATATTATGCAGTGGGATAATTTTACTGTATTTTTATATAACTTATGTTAATATAAATTATTACTATCAATATTTCTCTACACAAAAAAGTTAACTTTTTTTTCAGCTAGTTGCTTGAATAGGGGTCATGAACAAAATTTTGAAAGTTTTTCGTTTCTTGCTTTTTAAAATTTCATTACAATTAGCCTTCCAAATGTCATTGCGATGACAATCCAGGTGTAGATGTTACGTTCTCCAATATTAAAAAAAAAGAATTCCTCGATTTACCGAAGCTTCTAATTTTGATTTACCATTTTATTTCCCTTACATATATACACATTTGCCCACATATATATACGTAGACATATATATATATATATATATATATATATATATTATATATATATACACACATATATATATATATATATATATATATATATATATATATATATATATATATGAGGATGGGGTTGGGTTGGTGCGTGTGTAGCTGAATGATTAAAGCAATCTTATACAAGACATATGGTAAGTAAGCAACATTTGATTAACCTAGAGGTTGATCATCTTTTTTAATATCATTCTACTAAATACACAATAGAAAGAAAAAAAAAAAGAAAAGAAAGAAATATAATCATTATATTGTGTTAAAGGTTAATCGAAGTCTTCTCAATTATTAACTCTTTCCCACCGAGCATCATATGTCATTTTAGAAGAAAAAAACCCAGTGTAAATAAAGCAAAATAAATGTTGTTGTATTGCATGCAATCTTACCATCTACTGGCAAATCATTTATAATTACACGTACATAAATAATAATGAAAAAAACTGTCAGTGTTAATAGCGTTGCATACGTATCTAAGATTTACATTAGAAAATGCATTAAAGAAAGTTTCGTTGTGTTTTCTCCAAGCAATATTAATCAAATTTCTATTGATTAGATATAATTCATTGAGATATTTTTGATTTGTATAAACTTAGATATACAATGTGTAATCAAAGCGTATCGGAATTGAAAGTATTTGTTATTTTTGAATTCTAAAATTTTAAATGAAGACATGTCGATAGTTTGGCAATTCGTATATACGGCGATTATGGCTAGGGATCGTGACTAGGCAGTGATAATTCGAAGTAGGAAAACAATGGAGCAAGTCAAGTTACTTGTTAACGAAATGTAATTTGTAGAAAAATAGATGTGTTCAATGCAGTAACCTCATATATACCAAACCAAGACAGAGATAGATTTTTACCGTTTTTCTAATTAAGAAATTCAAGCATGTATAGGACAATAAATGATATACAGTAAGAAAATATCATACCACCACTTAAGAATTTCAATGGTGCTTCAGCCAACGAAATTACGTTGGAATAATTGTTGCTAATGTGAATGAGACAAGCTATGAGGAAAATGATTCTATTGTCCATTTCCCTGAAAGATACAGGTTAGTCTACATACTTTGTGAATACAACTTTTTTTGCCTTTTCTCTGCTTATAAGACATTTAATCAAGCACCAAAAGATCATGAACAAAAACTGAACATTATTACTGAAAGTTTATAATGCGAATGTCGATGAAGTGCATTCTAGATTCAAATTTAATGTATTCAGAAATTAACCAAATTTTAAACGCTTCAATTTTAAATGCTGAATCAAGTCATTTTGATAAACAAAGGACTCAGGCTGCTAACAGTGCTGCTGTTGCTTAAGTGGTCACCCAATTAAGCATTGAACAGGCTCATTGTTGCTTAACTTCAGTGATTGAGTGGGAACTGGTGCAGTGTGACTTGACTGTAATAGTAATTTAGGATGGTTGGTTGGTTGTTTTTTTTAAGGGCATATCACCCTTTGGGATCATTTATGGTTGAATCAAGTCATTTTGATAAACAAGACTCATATTGCTTACAATACCTGATGTTGCTTAAGTGGTCACTCAATTAAGTATTGAATAAGCATATCAACTCTTTTCAGGCCATTTAATGCTGAATCAAGTCATTTTGGATAAACAAAGGACTCACGTTGCTAACAATACCTGAGGTTGCTTAAAGTGGCCACCCAATTAAGTATTGAACAAGTGCTTCGCTGCTTAACTTCAATGATGAAGCGAACCAGTGCTTTCAGCATGACTTCATTATTTGGTAAGAACTGATTAGGATCAAAGCCCCTTGGACTGATCGAAGAAATGGCTAAAATCATTTAAAAGGAAAATCAAGAGAAAACAAACTCTGGATAGGTATCATAATATCACAGTAAGGCTATATATACATCCAGGCAATTATATATATATATATATATATATATATATATAATATATATATATATATATATATATAAGTGTGTGTGTGTGTGTGTGTGTGTGTGTGTGTGTGTACGTGTGTAATTACTTTTAATACGCTTTGTGATTGGTGTAATGTTTTCATTAGAAGAAATTATGTAAACGCTTGAAGAGGCTTTGAGTAAAATTTTACATTTAAGTATTTCCCTCCGTCCTTTTTGTTACGTATCATCATCTAATGTCTGACAATCGTGACTCATCTTTCTGTATGGCCGCTATTTCAACAAAGACTGGTGTAGTTCTTAGCTCAGAGGACAGAATTGACTTTGTCATTACAATTCAACACGTCACGAAAGACAACATTTTTCATTATCTCACCAATCACTGTCCATTATCTTCTCTGAGAGTGATCTTGGTTTCCTTTACAGACACGGTCTTTTTTTCGTTGACAGTAATCACTGTCTCTTTTGTTGAAAATTATTAAGAGGACGCGTTGTATTATTGATATACATTCTTTTCAGTAAATTTGGTAGCGTGTCTTTTCCTAAACGAACAGTTGTCGACATTTTGTATACGTTGAGCAGCGGGCCAGTATCCTATGAAAGCTTTAGCCCTTTGCATAATTCCTGGAGGTCATTTATGATACGTTCTTGAAATGTTGCCCGGTTTTCTGTGCTCTCAGGATTTTTATAAATTACGATTTCAATAGCTTGACTATCAGCAGTCCAAGATGACGTGGTCGTTCAGAATTTAATTCCCTGTTCGGAACACTGCAAGCAATCAATGACATTTCATAATAGATAACCTTATATTTCCACAGAGAGAGAGCAAAACATTATTCACGCTTCTGAAATAAATGGAATCGGTTTTGCATTCATAATTTCATTTTCTTTATTTGGTAAATGTCCCGTAATTGTGAACTATAGTTGAGAGTGATTTTTCCCTCTGTATATAACCAAAAATATGATTTAAAGTCTTTAGGTATGATACTAAAATTAATCCGATGGTGAAGCTCAAGTTCTAGATATCTGGGGTATGTGAAATACCCCTTAATTGCCATTATTCCCTGATCCACTCAGATTCGGTGTGTTAGTACCAATTAATCTCGCACAGACGAGTCAAATGGATATGAATAATGTGGAGCACCAATTTATTGCCATTCATGCTCGTTAAATGCGATGCGGAGTGTTTGCGGAGTGGTTGTACCTGTTCGAATCCCATTTATGCGTCAAATAGATCGGTTTCAAAATTATTCATATTTGATTGTGCAAAAGAAAAAAAAACTCTTAATAAATAATTACACAAAAAATGTAAATAGGCACTTACAATAGACATTTTCCCCTAGCATCTAGGCTGAAAATAGGACGAGACAGGTTGACATGCCGTTAAAATCAATCAATTAATCAAACAAGATGTGATTTTAAAAAAGAAATAAACGTTCTTTCTATCAAATTAAAGAAAATTTTTTGTTTTTGTTTCAATAACTAAGCTTAAACATTTTCAACTACATATAATTTATTCATAACAAAGGCTAATTCGAAAAATAACAAACTATTTATTCAGTTTGAATTATCTTTTAAAACTGAATATATACATTACGAAACAGCAAGTATTTAACAGCGCCATGTTGTTGGGTCTAAATGTAAAAAGAACAAGTAAAAATAACAGATACAATATTCAAATATTTTGTAAGCATATTTGTTTCATCTCTGCATATTCGTAAAAACTAACAACCACATATATATGTCTAAATTAAATATGAAGATGATTTTGTAAGAACATAGATATATGATATATAGATTTAACATAATACCGTTATAATATAATTCCTCAAATTGATCGCCGTATTCTGGATATACATAGATCATTCCTTCAATGCCAATGTTTGATTTGCAATTTTAATCCAATATTGACTAATCACAAGGATGAAGTTGACATTAGTTTTTAATTCGTTCAATATAACCAACCAACTGCAAGCTACATATTAACTTCAATTACATATCCAAAACCAATATAAAATAAACGTATCAAATGAATACCAATTTCCCGTATATGTAATTAGAATATAAATCTGTACATATATTGAAAATATCCCCCAATATTTATTTTAAGAAATGATTTATCATAGAATACTTACTTATAATCAAAATAAAATGTATGTATCTAAGTTATTTTGCCAAAATGAGCTAGATAAGCCACGTATAAATCGATTGTTGTATATATATATATATATATTATATATATATATATATTATATATTATATATATATATATATATATATATATATATACATTATATATATATAATATAATATATTAGGAGGATATTGTGCTTAAATGAAGTCGTAACTAATGTAAATTTCGACCTATTCAAGGGATTGACATTTTCTTGATTTTCATTTAGCCTTACATTTGAACATATATGCCCGCTTAAAATCCATTAATTAAGTAACTAATTAATTTTCAAAATTAGGGGTAACGACTTCAATTAAGCACATATCCTCAAAATATATATAATATAATTCCAATCATCCTGTATGGTTAGATTTTCGGGTTTATACATAATTTTATTGTAATTTCACAATTCAAAAATTGTCGGCTTAAAGCTATATAAAATGGAACATTTGTTTTTTGTTACTAACCTATATATATATATAATATAATATATATATTATAATATATATGTGTGTGTGTGGTGTGTGTGTGTATGCATGTGTGTATGCATGTATATAATATAATATATATTATATTATATTTACGCTCCTTATAATGAGAAATGTTTCGTTGTACGAGAGGAAATGAAAATGTCAGCGTACGTCTCGGAAGTATCGTGACGTGGCATCTCATCAGTATTCACTAAAATGTTGGTCACTTCACGCAACACTAATTATTCACTGAATTAATATCAGAAGAATCACAGAGAGATGGCACCGAATGCCTGAAATCATCACGAATGCGATATTAATTTTGGTGAACATTTTTAATATAATGATATCCTGTATTGTCCCTATCCCTTACTTTCTCTCTCTTTCCGAAGAATATACATATTATATATATATATATATTAGTATATATATATATATATATATATATATTGTCTTTGATGGTTGCAAATATTGTAAAGAACAAATTCTATATTATTTCTCTAATGTTTCAGATGAGGCTTGAAGATTAGTATTATTAGCATTATTTCGGACTATTGTCCCATCTTCATTGTTATTTGTACAACGTTTCCGGCCGATATACCCTCCGGCCTTCTTTTCAGGTATTTCTTGTCAGACTCGGGAACCTTCTCGGACCGGGAACCTTCTTTTCGAACTCGGAACTTTTCTATACCCCCGTGGAATAAATAAAGGGTTAGGTTCAAAGTTCCGTGATGGCTCCCGAATACGACAAGAAAGGTTCCCGAGTTCGAAAAGAAGGTTCCCGAGTCCGAGAAGGTTCCGAGTCTGACAAGAAATACCTGAAGAAGGCCGGAGGGTATATCGGCCGAAACGTTGTACAATAAAACAATGAAAGATGGGGACAATAGCGAATAACGCTAATAATACTAAAATTCTATATTTGTTATAGAAAATATTTAGCACATTTAAAACAAGGGACAAAACGGCATGTTGCTACTATAGCTTCAATCTGAACCAATAACTGAAATTCCAACATGTTTTCAATGTATTATGCAATTAGTATTATGCAAATACTTTAATGTTCGTTTGTCTTTGGGTGCAGGTAAATATATCTTCAATAGGAAGGCTATAAACTATAACCAAAGCAATTATTTAGTTAAAAACATAGAATATCCTACAATTCTATCTAAATTTTAGATTATAAAAAGCCGGCGATGTTTTATCAAAACAACTTATATAATATATTTTCTGTACATACACACAACCCACCACAACACACACAACACACATATATTATATATTATATATATATATATATATATATATATATATATATATATATACATGTTTTGTCCATAAATAGCACGATTACGTTGGGCTGCTGTATAAGAAACTATGCGCGTAATGCTTAAGGATGGAACCTTGTTTCTGAGCGTCCATGTCATGTAACATTCTTTTTGCACTTACTTAGGCTAGATGGGTGGTCAGATAGGCTATCCAAGCTAATTTGCTGTCCGAATATGAAGCCCTAAGAACATATATGATTTGTTCCAACCCAATTGCTCTTATGGGCAAAGCACAATCTTTTTATCAATATATGTGCTAGAAGGCTGGCTGAGAGTCTTATTGTCCTGAGTATGAACGTTAGAATCTCTACTGATGGTGAAGTCCCCTGTTCTTTGAGGCTTCTCGAGTAATGTAGAGCAACGACCTTCATCGCCATTACTCCAGGTCCACTCAATGAGCGGCGGATCTGGTAAGGTCCAATTAAATGGGTTAAAGGCAAATTCAGTTTAAAAAAGAAGTTTAGAAAAAGTCACTAAAAAATTGAGTACCCATCAAGAATAGATAATAAAAAAAAGGTCTCTAGCAAATTAACGCCAATTTAGTTTAGCATGCCATAAAAGCAACCAACCGAACAGAAGGAAATTATGTAAGCTGAAGCTCAGTCATGATGTTTTTTGTCGTGAGGATATATGACTAGCATGACTGTGGACAAAACAGTCTACTGCAGAAGAAACGCAGACATGTTTTAGCTGAAAATTGTCCTCGGAACGCGAGTAAAATCGTTTCCTAAAAGTTCGTTCCAAGATGAGTGCATTATCCATGCTTAAACATGGCTTCCATTATAGAGTGATCACCTTTTCATTGAAAGAGTTGG
>CM042157.1:11692519-11695019 GCA_023376005.1 Doryteuthis pealeii
AAAAAAAAGAGAGAGATCAACATGTCGAATATGGGGTGGATCAAAACTATATCAAGTTGAAAAATATTCTCATAAGTAGCAATGTTTTTGAATTTTAAATTCAAATATATAACAATGAAAAAAATTCAGGAAAAGAAATTATACAAGCATAATAATTTATATATATTATATATATATAATATATTATTATATATAATATTAATAATATATATAAACATGTAATTAGATGTATTAGTATGATGATAAAAGAATAATAAGGAATGTGTAGAAGATATAATGCACTTGGACTTGCAATAAAAAGGAACACTTTCTGACAGATTCTGTTAGAGTGAGAGAGAAATTTTGAAGGAAAATAATTATTAAAAGTTAATCAGCATTAATATCTTGGTTCAACAAATAAATAGTATATCATTGCAAAAACAGCATAATTATATGTGTGTCAAACGAAATTATCGAGATGAGCTGTACTTATCAAGAGAAACTAATGATTAAAGACTATCTGTTCTATCAAATGTCTCTTTGGTATCCCTAGTAAGTTTTCAAAATACTCTGACATTATTTGTTATACAATTACCAACCATCCGCATGAGCACGGATGTGACACAAGGTCAATTTCTTAAAGTGGAGTTCAGCAGGTTTTGAATTAGAGTTTTCCTTCTCCAAGACAGTTGCCTAACAAGGTAAAATCCCAGTCTCCCTGCGCATTCATTCCAGGAAGTAAGATCATAGCTTTCCAAGGGTATTACCGCTAAGTGAAATGCAAATTACCCATTCCATGGAATTTGACCTCGGGGTAAATTTTGTTAATACTCTCTTTAATATCAATGAATCTATTATCATGTGAGTGATATTGTAATGGGCATAGCCATTCCCTCAATGTCAAAGCAGCAAAGAATACATGTGCCATGCACAAGCGACCCGATGGACGAGACATAAATTGCATGGACTGGCAAGCCGGAATAAAAAACAGCGAACTGAGACGGTAGAATGAACCCAGCCGTTAGGGACATGGTGAGAGGTGGTAAATTTGGTAGCGAGGACAATATGTAATTGGTTGGGAGAGAGAAGGAGGCTCATACGGAGAGGGTTGGTTTTAATTAATTTTTTTAAAAATCTAAAAGTCATCTGTTATAACAACCAGATATTGAAGTGGTAAATAAAAAAAACATGTTCTTTTCTTAATCGAGATCAAAATGGGTGCCTAAAAGGTCATGATTCCAAGAGAGTTAGTATAAGGCAGTCATTTGTATCTACATCCTTCTAAGCAAGTAGCATCAATTAGCTGTTACACCTATTGTCAGCCTTAGAAGGATTATACATTCTATATGAAGGTTGGCACATATAAATAGAAAATAGAAATCGTTAATAAATATTAGGTAATCCACCATAGCATAGTTTTTTAGTTGAAAAAGATTTTTAAACAGCCTGACCATTTTAGGAATAATTTTAAAAACCGGATAGTTTTTTTCTTTAACAAGATATTGTAAAGAAGCAATCTAAAATTATTAAAATTCTCTGAGTTCAATCTATTCTGTGTAAAGCATTTTTTAGAAATAAAAAAAGAAAGCATTTTATATTTTACACAGATCAAAAAAACTATTTGTAAATATATTAAATTAATTTAATAATTTTAAGCATTCCCTTCCATGTTTAAACACAATTTATGAAACAAAAAAAGTATAATTTCCAAACTTTGAAAGTATTTTTACATCTGACTTGAACAAAATTACCCCTAGAAATTTTAACACATTTTTTTACAATATGTACAACAATTGTTGGCAGCCATTTGTTCATTTCTTGCCATGGGGAAATGATTTCTAGAAGTCAATTTAAGTAACACATAGAATATCATTAAGGATTAAGACTTATTCCTTCTGGAAACCTTTTATTATTAATGGTTGTCTTTTTTAGTTTTTATTTCAATTATATATGGCATCTGTATCAAAATAATGTCGTTAGATGTAAAACCAAAATTATATATTATTGTGAGTTTGAACTGGCTTCACCAGAATGTTATTCTTTTTTTTTCTCTCCAAAGTTCCTGTCGATCCTGGGTTCGAATCTGTAATCACTAATCAACATCCTGGCTCTTCAAACTGTACATCCAACCACTACAGTTGACAATAACATAGTCACTATGAAAATAGATTTTTGTGATAGCAAAGATTCCTTTTCGTGACTTCCTTCATATACAAGCAATCAAATGATATGGAGGAAAATAACTTTTAGGGATTAAGTCAAAACATTAAAGAATAATTTTTTTTTGGTATTGGTTTGTTTAACGGCATTCAACCTCAGTGGATTCATTTAATGCGATAAGTTGACCAATAAATCAATTCTATGATAATACAATTTTGTTTATCAACTCATGTTCTATTTACCCTAAGATGGGAAAAAATTAAAGATAGAATCCCTGTTGAAAGTCGCATATATAGTTTGTCAAAAAGAAGAAATATGTTTTACTCAACACCCTCTGCCAATGCAGGATTCAACAAAGGTT